>NC_046125.1:8359577-8392077 GCF_010993605.1 Petromyzon marinus
CCTGCTGCACCCTGCTGCACCCTGCCACACATCCTCCACCCTGCTGCACCCTGCTGCACCCTGCTGTACCTGTCGGTTCCGCTCGTCGTTGATGCGAGCGATCTGAATCTTCTTCCTCCCCATGGCTCCCGCCTGGGCTCCACCCTCGTGGCAGCTCCACGTGGAGTGAGAGATCCCTTTGTGTGGTGTCCACCTGCTGCACTCAACTACAGCCTGCAACCACAGAGACAACAACAACACACAGACAACAACAACACAAAGACAACAGCTAAGAGACAACAACACAGAGACAACAACACAGAGACAACAACAACACAGAGACGACTACACAGAGACAACAACAACACAGAGACAACTACACAGAGACAACAACAACACAGAGACAACAACAACACAGAGACAACAGCACAGAGACAACAACAACACAGAGACAACAACACAGAGACAACAACACAGAGACAACAACACAGAGACAACTACACAGAGACAACAACTACACAGAGACAACAACAACACAGAGACAACAACAACACAGAGACAACAACAACACAGAGACAACAACACAGAGACAACAACAACACAGAGACAACAACACAGAGACAACAACACAGAGACAACAACACAGAGACAACAGCACAGAGACAACAACAACACAGAGACAACAACAACACAGAGACAACAACACAGAGACAACAACACAGAGACAACAACACAGAGACAACAACACAAAGACAACAACAACACAGAGACAACAACAACACAGAGACAACAACACAGAGACAACAACAACACAGAGACAGCAACAACACAGAGACAACAACACAGAGACAACAACAACACAGAGACAACAACAACACAGAGACAACAACACAGAGACAACAACACAGAGACAACAACACAAAGACAACAACACAGAGACAACAACAACACAGAGACAACAACACAGAGACAACAACAACACAGAGACAACAACACAAAGACAACAACACAGAGACAACTACACAGAGACAACAACAATACAGAGACAACAACAACACAGAGACAACAACACAGAGACAACTAAGAGAGACAGTGTGGTGAAGTATGGTCAAACACCCCCCCCCACTACCCACAGTGTGGTGAAGTATGGTTAAACACCCCCCCCACTAACCACAGCGTGGGAGGAGTTCATCCAGCAGTGGACTTATAAACAGGATTGACTGAGACAAACACAGACACAGAGACACACACAGAGACACACACAGACACACAGAGACACACACACAAAGACACACACAGACACACAGAGACACACACACAGAGACACACACAGACACACAGAGACACACACACGGAGACACACAGAGACACACACAGAGACACACACAGACACACACGGAGACACACACAGAGACACACACAGACACACAGAGACATACACACAGAGACACACACAGAGACACACACAGACAGACACACAGACACAGAGACACACACAGACACACAGAGACACACACACGGAGACACACAGAGACACAAACAGAGACACACACAGACACACACAGAGACACACACAGAGACACACACAGACACAGAGACACACACAGACACACAGAGACACACACAGAGACACACACAGACACAGAGACACACACAGACACACAGAGACACACACACAGACACACAGACAGACACACAGACAAAGAGACACACACAGACTCACAGAGACACACAGACACACAGAGACACACACAGAGACACACACAACACACACAGAGACACACAGACACAGAGACACACACAGACACAGAGACACACACGGAGACACACAGAGACACACACAGAGACACACACAACACACACAGAGACACACAGACACAGAGACACACACAGACACAGAGACACACACAGAGACACACACACTATCGCACACAGAGACACACAGAGACACACACAGAGACACACACAGAGACACACACACTATCGCACACATAGATACACAAATAATTGCTGTTTGTGCTGAGTTTGTTGTTCTTCCTCCGCACATCCGATTAGCACGGCTATCTACGTACGGTGCAAAAGAAGTTCAACATTCATACTGCTCAAAGACTAACACTGCCCATAGTCTCAACACTACTCGTAGACTCAACACTGCCCATAGACTCAACACTGCCCATAGACTCAACACTGCCCATAGACTCAACACCGTCCATAGACTCAACACTGCCCATAGACTCAACACTACCGATAAACTCAACACTGCCCATAGACTCAACACTGCCCATAGACTCAACACTACCGATAAACTCAACACTACCCATAGACTCAACACTGCCCATAGACTCAACATTACCCATAGACTCAACACTACCCATAGACTCAACACTGCCCATAGACTCAACACTACCCATAGACTCAACACTACCGATAAACTCAACACTGCCTATAGACTCAACGCTGCCCATAGACTCAACACTGCCCATAGACTCAACACTACCCATAGACTCAACACTGCCCATAGACTCAAGACTACCCATAGACTCAACACTACCCATAGACTCAACACTACCCATAGACTCAACACTACCCATAGACTCAACACTACCCATAGACTCAACACTACCCACAGACTCAACACTACCGATAAACTCACCACTGCCCATAGACTCAACGCTGCCCATAGACTCAACACTGCCCATAGACCCAACACTACCCATAGACTCAACCCTACCCATAGACTCAATACTGCCCATAGACTCAACACTGCCCATAGACCCAACACTGCCCATAGACTCAACACTACCCATAGACTCAACACTACCCATAGACTCAACACTACCCATAGACTCAACACTACCCATAGACTCAACACTGCCCATAGACTCAACACTACCCATAGACTCAACACTACCCATAGACTCAACACTACCCATAGACTCAACACTGCCCATAGACTCAACACTGCCCATAGACTCAACACTACCCATAGACTCAACACTACCCATAGACTCAACACTGCCCATAGACTCAACACTACCCATAGACTCAACACTACCCATAGACTCAACACTACCCATATACTCAACACTGCCCATAGACTCAACACTGCCCATAGATTTCGATTTAAAGCTTTCGTGACTGCAGGGATTCATCTTCTTGGTTCTTTCGGTAAAGTCACCACCACGTAGAAGGGAAATAATAAAATAATAAAAATAAAACATAATAAAATTAAATTCTCACGACGTTTCGGCCACAACACAAGTAGCCTTCCTCAGGTGAAGAAACAGAGCTGTCGGGAAGACAACGCTTCAGTGAACACTGCCAGGCTTGACAGCGTCTTTTAAGCTGGGTGGGAGGAGCAGAGCGCCTTGACAAAGGAGTTTACATATCAACAGAAGAATTTAGCATGGAAGTAGCTGTGTTAATGTGATAGATTAGCAGGATGTTAAAGTCAGAAATTTGCATGTTTTTAGCACATTAAGGTCCTGGAGTGGCCTAGCCAGTCTCCAGACCTTAATCCCATAGAAAATCTGTGGAGGGAGCTGAAAGTTCGAGTTGCCAAACGTCAGCCTCGAAACCTTAATGACTTGGAGAAGATCTGCAAAGAGGAGTGGGACAAAATCCCTCCTGAGATGTGTGCAAACCTGGTGGCCAACTACAAGAAACGTCTGACCTCTGTGATTGCCAACAAGGGTTTTGCCACCAAGTACTGTCATGTTTTGCAGAGGGGTCAAATACTTATTTCCCTCATTAAAATGCAAATCAATTTATAACATTTTTGACATGCGTTTTTCTGTATTTTGTTGTTGTTATTCTGTCTCTCACTGTTCAAATAAACCTACCATTAAAATTATAGACTGATCATTTCTTTGTCAGTGGGCAAACGTACAAAATCAGCAGTGGATCAACTACTTTTTTCCCTCACTGTAATAGTGTAGTGTATAGTAGGGTAGTGTATATTATAGTGTATCGTGTAGTGTATAGTAGTGTAGTGTACAGTGTAGTGTATAGTAGGGTAGTGTATATTATAGTGTATAGTGTAGTGTGTAGTAGTGTATAGTAGTGTAGTGTATAATAGTGTATTGTATAGTGTAGTGTATAGTAGTGTATGAGAGTGTAGTGTATAGTAGTGTCGTGTGTATAGTAGTGTATAGTGTAGTGTATAGTAGTGTAGTGTGGAGAGAATGAGTGTAGTGTGTAGTAGTGTAGTGTGTGTATAGTAGTGTAGTGTATAGTAGTGTAGTGTGTATAGTCGTGTAGTGTAAAATAGTGTAGTGTAGCGTATGGTAGTGTAGTGCGTAGTAGTGTAGTGTGTATAGTAGCGTAGTGTGTAGTAGTGTAGTGTGTATAGTGGTGTAGTGTATAATAGTGTAGTGTATAGTGTAGTGTTTAGTAGTGTAGTGCGAAGTAGTGTAGTGTGTATAGTAGTGTAGTGTGTAGTGTAGTGTTTAGTGGGGATCTAGATGATTTAAAAGCGCATAACTCCAGTGGCTGCCCAATATCGATAAGAGCAGAGCGTTCCAGACGGCCGCAGAAACGCGTCTTAAAGCGCTGCGCGATGCGCCGTGACCACCGCCGCTGCTGCTGCTGTTGCTGCCACGAGGATGACCAGCGGAGTGGTGGCGCGTGATGGAGGTTCACGCTCGGATCAGCGAGGTGATCGCGGATCATTTTGCGATGAGCACTTTGCACGCGCGACCTCATCATAAATCACGAGACTAGCGAGAGACGCCGGCGACGACGACGATGATGATGATCGATGATCGATGATCCATTATCGAGGTTTGTTTGTTGGGTTAGATCGCGTTAACATCAAATGTGTCGTCGTTAGAGCCAGCCACCACCACCACCCGACACACAGCCGAATTAGTGAAGGGGGTTGGTCACGTTAACAAAACGTGGCCACTTCGTCGCTAGTTAAGCACTGGAGAGTAAAACGCACGACAACATTAACGATGCCAGCACCACGACTCGCTGGTGATGACAACATCTCCATCAGCTACAGCCTCACCAGGCGATGAAGAAGACCTCACCCCCCCACCCCCCACCCCGGTGTATCCCCCCCAAACCCCGCCCCCCATTCCCCATCCTTACCCCTAACCCCCCCGATGATTGATGACGATGATGGCGACGACGTCCTGGGCTTTCAGGCTCTCAGCCAGCAGTGGATAGACCGTGGTCGCGATGCCCCCCCCCACACACGCACGCAAGGCGCAGTTGGGGCCCGGTTTGGGAGCGCTGCCCTGGAGGTGGTGGGGGAGGGGGGGGGTGGGGGAGGGGCGGGGTGGGGGAGGGGCGGGGTGGGGGAGTTGTGGGTTAAAGGGGTTCGAGGGGGGGTTCAAGGGGGGGGGGTGAAGGGGGTTCCAGGGGCGGTTGGGGGGGATTGTTAGGGGGGGTTGGGGGGGACTGCGGGGTGGGGGCTGGGGGGGATTGTTAGGGGGGGTTGGGGGGGACTGCGGGGTGGGGGTGTTCGAGGGAGGCGGTTGGGGGGGGTTCGAGGGGGGGTTCGAGGGGGGGGGCGATTCCCCTTCCTCTTTGTGGGTCCCCGTGGTGCTCCCCACTGCTGTGTGAGGGGGGGGAGGGGCTGAGAACGGCGCCAACCGGACGATGGCAGCGGTGGCGTCGTCGTCCTCGTCGTCGTCCTCGTCCTCGTCATCGTCCTCGTCGTCGTCGTCCTCGTCCTCGTCGTCGTCGTCCTCGTCGTTATCTCAGCCGCGCAAATTTCTCCTGTTTCTTGTTCGTCTTTTTGTCGTTTTTTTCTTGTTCGGGATTTTTTTTTCATTGCCAAACGCCACCCACGTAGCGGGGTCGCGAAATGAAGAAAATGGCGACGTTAAAGCGTGAGGTGGTGGGGGAGGTGGAGGAGGAGATGGTGGAGGTGGTGAAGGAGGTGGTGGAGGTGGTGGAGGAGGTGGTGAAGGAGGTGGTGGAGGAGGTGGAGGAGGTGGTGAAGGAGGTGGTGGAGGAGGTGGAGGAGGTGGTGAAGGAGGTGGTGGAGGAGGTGGAGGAGGGGGTGGAGGAGGTAGTGGAGGAAGTGGAGGAGGGGGTGGAGGAGGTGGTGGAGGAGGTGGAGGAGGGGGTGGAGGAGGTGGTGGAGGAGGTGGAGGAGGTGGAGGAGGTGGTGGAGGAGGTGGAGGAGGGGGTGGAGGAGGTGGAGGAGGGGGTGGAGGAGGTGGTGGAGGAGGTGGAGGAGGGGGTGGAGGAGGTGGTGGAGGAGGTGGAGGAGGGGGTGGAGGAGGTGGTGGAGGAGGTGCTGGAGGTGGTGGAGGAGGTGGAGGAGGAGGTGGAGGAGCAGTGTATAGATAGTGGCTGCTGCTGATGATGACGACCGTGACGATGGCGACGTGAATTTGCTCACCGCCCACCGTGAACCCCACGGCGGGCGAGTTCAATTCCCAGCCAGGGCTAAGATCGCCGGTGAGCGATGATCTGCGGCTCTCACTCACCCACCGCCACCAACCTGGCACGGACCAGCGCGGGGAAGTATGGTCAAAGAAGCCCCCCCCCCCCATGACCGACACGGCACGGCGAGGCCTTCATCCAGCAGTGGATTTACAAAGGGCGGCAAGTTATAATTAGGATGAGTAATGATTAATAGTCCAAATTATGAAGTTAACCGGACGTTTCCATATACATCCTTAACACAACGCTAAAAACTTGAGTAAGAAATGCGATCACTTGGTCGCGTCTTCCCCTGATTACATCTCCACGCCCTTTGAGACGTTAAAACATAAATGCGAGCGCACTCGAACTCCTCGCATTCATCCCCAATGTTTATTTCAGTTGCGCTGTCACGCAGCCGGCCTCGAGACAGAGAGTAGCTTTGCAGGAAATAAGTTATATTAAAAATACTTTTTTTAAAAACACGCTTTAATGAAATGTACCAAACTCGTAATGGAAGAACTCCACGACGCCAGGAAGTGGCCCTGAAGCTTGCCACAACGTAAGGGGACCGTGGTGATTTACAACCAACGTCAGTTGAGCGTGGACAATTAGACCCAAGCCGAAACATAACATATGAGAAAAAATGTTTAAAAGTATGTTTTTTATTTGTAACGATAGAATATAGTATTGTCATCAGTATGACATAAGTATACCAAGATTGCAGTCGATACCACATTGGGAAGTGGGTTAAAATTGAGTTACAAGATTTGATGATACAACGACGGACAGAGTGAGTTAATAGAAAGCGTGTAGTAGTAATAAAAACATCCACGGCAGGGGATATGAACTACAAATATTTTCAAACCAATTTTTTTTTAATTTGCCCAGGTAAGGCCCAAATGAGCTGCGATGTAGCTCTTCTGTACAAGCGACCCTGGCTATCACAGCTGATAGCTCAACAAAGCGGTGGGAAATGTAAATTAAGCAGTCAGATACCCGCGTGATTTTGATTCTAAACGTGCAGGGGGAAAACCAGAGGACCCGGAAAAAATATCCAAGCGACCACGGGGAGATAGAGAGACACGCAAACTCTAAATATAGAGCACACATCAGGGTTGGGATCGAACCCATGGTCTCCTGCATACCAGGCGAGGAGGGTAACATCTTGCCACCGTGAGAGAGTGTGCGTTGCCTGGCGCGCAAGGCGGGGATCTTCTATGTGCGTCTATGGGTCTCTATGTGAGTCCTTGGGTCTCTATGTGAGTCCTTGGGTCTCTATGTGAGTCCTTGGGTCTCTATGTACATTTGTGGGTCTCTGTGGGAGTCTATGGGTTTCTAGGTGAGTCCATGGGTCTCTATGTGAGTCATTGGGTCTCTATGTACATTTGTGTCTCTGTGGGAGTATATGGGTCTCTAGGTGAGTCCATGGGTCTCTAGGTGAGTCCTTGAGTCTCTATGTACATTTGTGGGTCTCTGTGGGAGTGTATGGGTCTCTTGGTGAGTCCATGGGTCTCTATGTGAGTCCTTGGGTCTCTATGTACATTTGTGGGTCTCTGTGGGAGTCTATGGGTCTCTAGGTGAGTCCATGGGTCTCTAGGTGAGTCCTTGGGTCTCTATGTACATTTGTGTGTCTCTGTGGGAGTCTATGGGTCTCTAGGTGAGTCCATGGGTCTTTAGGTCAGTCCTTGGGTCTCAATGCACATTTGTGGGTCTCTGTGGGAGTCTATGGGTTTCTAGGTGAGTCCATGGGTTTCTGGGTGAGTCTATGTGTCTTTAGTTGAGTCTAATGGCCTCTGTGTGCATCTATGGGTCTCTGTGTAAGTCTGTGGGTCTCTATGTATCTCTCTGTGTCTCTGTATGAGTCAATGGGTCTCTATGTATCTCGCTCTGTGTCTCTGTGTGAGTATATGCGCCTCTGTGTGAGTCTATGGGTCGCTTTGTAAGTCTATGGGTCTCTGTGTGAGTCTATTGGTCTCTATGTGAGTCTATGAGTATCTGTCTGAGTCTATGAGTCCCTGTATGAGTCTATGTGTTTCTATGTATTTCTCCATGTCTCTGTGTGAGTCTATGCATTATGTATGAGTCTATGGGTCTTTGTGTGGGTCTATGGGTCTCTATGTATCTCTCTCTGTCTCTGTGTGAGTCTGTGGGTCTCCAAGTGAGTCTGTGTCTCAGTGTGAGTCTATGGGTCTCTGTTTGTGTCTATGGGTCTCTATGGGTCTCTATGTATCTCTCTCTGTTTCGGTGTGAGCTGTGGGTCTCCAAGTGAGTCTAGGTGTCTCAGTGTGAGTCTATGGGTCTCTGTTTGTGTCTATGTGTCTCTATGGGTCTCTATGTATCTCTCTCTGTCTCTGTGTGAGTCTGTGGGTCTCCAAGTGAGTCTATGGGCTCTGTTTGTGTCTGGGTCTGTATGTGTCTCTATGTATCTCTCTCTGTCTCTGTGTGAGTCTGTGGGTCTCTGTTTGTGTCTATGGGTCTCTATGGGTCTCTATGTATCTCTCCCTGTCTATGTGTGAGTCTGTGGGTCTCCAAGTGAGTCTATGGGTCTCTAAGTATCTCAATATCTGTGTCTCTTTAAGTGAATCTATAGGTCTCCATGTGAGTATATAGGTCTCTATGTATTTCTCTAAATGTGAGTCTATGGGTCTCTGTGTGAGTCTATGGGTCTCTGTGTGATTCTATGGATCTCTGTGTGAGTCTCTGGCTCTCTGTGTGAGTCTATAGGTTTCTACGTAAGTCAATGGGTCTCGGTGTGAGTCTATGGGTCTCTGTCTGAGTCTATGGGTTTTTATGTATTTATCCGTGTATCTGTGTGAGTCTATGCATTTTTGTGTGAGTCTATGGGTCTTGTGTGCATGAATGGGTCTTTATTGATCTCTCTGTGTCTCTGTTTGAGTATATGGGTACTCGCTTTGAGTCTTTGGGTCTCGAGGTGAGTCTGTGGGTCTCTAGGTGAGTCTATGTGTCTCTGTGTGAGCCTATGTGTCTCTATGGGCGTCTACGAGTCTCTACATATCTCTCTCTGTCTCTGTGTGAGTTTGTGGGTCTCCAAATGAGTCTATGGGTCTCTAAGTATCTCAATATCTGTGTCTCATTAAGTGATTGTATGGGTATCCATTTGAGTATATGGGTCTCTATGTATTTCTTTTAGTGTGAGTCTATGGGTCTATGTGTGAGTCTATGGGTCTGTGTGTGAGTCTATAGGACTTTAGGTAAGTCTATGGGTCTTTAGGTCAGTCTATGTGTCTCTGTGTGAGTCTATGGGTCTCTTTGTGAGTCTGTGGGTCTCGGTGTGAATCTATGGGTCTCTGTGTGAGTCTATGGGTCTTTGTGTGAGTCTATGGTTCTTTATGTGAGTCTATGTCTCTATGTATCTCTCTCAGTCTCTGTGTGAATGGGTCACTATCTATCTGTGTCTCTATGTGAGTCTAAGGCTCTCTATGTATTTCTCTGTGTGTGAGTCTATGGGTCTCTGTGTGAGTCTATGGGTCTCTGTGTGAGTCTGCGGGTCTCTTTGTATCTCTCTGTGACTCTGCGTGAGTCTGTGGGTTTCTACGTGAGTTTGTGGGTCTCTATGTATCTCTCTGTGTCTCTGAGCGAGTCTGTGGGTTTCTATGTGAATCTGTGGGTCTCTTTGTATCTCTCTGTGACTCTGCGTGAGTCTGTGGGTTTCTACGTGAGTTTGTGGGTCTCTATGTATCTCTCTGTGTCTCTGTGCGAGTCTGTGGGTTTCTATGTGAGTTTGTGGGTCTCTATGTATATCTCTGTGTCTCTGTGCGAGTCTGTGGGTTTCTATGTGAGTCTGTGGGTTTCTATGTATCTCTCTGTGTTTCTGTGTGAGTCTGTGTGTCTCTGTGTGAGTCTGTGGGTCTCTATGTATATCTCTGTGTCTCTGTGTGAGTCTAAGTCTCTCTATGTATTTCTCTGTGTGTGAGTCTATGGGTCTCTGTGTGAGTCTGCCGGTCCCTATGTGAGTCCGTGCATCTCCACGTATCTCTCTGTGTCTCTGTGCGAGTCTGTGGGTTTCTATGTGAGTCTGTGGGTCTCTATGTATCTCCCTGTGTCTCTGCGTGAGTCTGTGGGTTTCTATGTGAGTTTGTGGGTCTCTATGGATCTCTCTGTGTCTCTGTGTGAGTCTGTGGGTCTTTATGTGAGCCTATGGTTATCTACGTATATCTCTGTGTCTCTGTGTGAATATGTGGTCTGTTTGTGAGTCTATGGGTCTCTATGTATCTCTCTGTGTCACTGTGTGAATATGTGGGTCTCCATGTGAGTCTATGGGTCTCTATGTACCTCTCTGTGTCACTGTGTGAATCTGTGGGTCTCCATGTGAGTCTATGGGTCTCTATGGAGCTCTCTGTGTCTCTGTGTGAATCTGTGGTCTGTTTGTGAGTCTATGGGTCTCTATGTACCTCTCTGTGTCACTGTGTAAATCTGTGGGTCTCTTTGTGAGTCTATGGGTCTCTATGGAGCTCTCTGTGTCTCTGTGTGAGTCTGTGCATCTCTCTCTCAGCGGCAGGCCCCTCCTGAGTGGAGCGCCTTCAACTGCGCGAGGCCCCCGCTGGGCAGATAGAGGGCACCATTGTAGACGCGATTGTTCCCATCTCCCCCCCCCCCATCCTCTTTGCGGCACGGAGCCCACCACCTCACCGCCCCCCCCCTCGGCCAGAACCGCGAGATTTGCCCAAAATCAATTTTCACGCGGATGTAGCAACTCCATGAAATGTCTTCTCTCTCCAAAGCCACCACTCACCCCCACCACCCATACCATCACCCCCTTAACTACCCCCCAATTGCCCCTAAGGGACCCCCCCCCCCCCAGTCACGCCTGTTTGGAGGGTGACCGAGGGGACCCTCAAGATCCCCCCCCCCTCCTAACGCACACAAACAATCTAGCAAACACGAGACGAAGATCAGCGACCTCGACTTAACCACGGCTCGTTCTGAAGCCCCTCGCTCGCACGAGCAGCAGTGGCGACCTGGCGGCAGGAGGAGGAGGGGGAGGAAGAGGTGGAGGAGGTAGAGGAGGAGGTGGAGGAGGAGGTGGAGGAAGAGGGGTGGAGGAGGTGGAAGAGGAGGTGGAGGACGACGAGTAGGATGAGGAGGAGGTGGAGGAAGAGGGGTGGAGGAGGAGGTGGAGGAAGTGGGGTGGAGGAGGAGGTGGAGGAGGGGTGGAGGAGGAGGTGGAGGACGACGAGTAGGATAAGGAGGAGGTGGAGGAGGTGGAGGAAGAGGTGAGGTGGAGGAAGAGGAAGTGGAGGACGACGAGCAGGATGAGGAGGAGGTGGAAGAGGTGGAGAAGAAGGTGGAGGAGGTGGAGAAGGACGACGAGGAGGAGTAGGATAAGGAAGAGGTTGTGGAGGTAGAGGTGGAGGAGCAGGATGAGGAAGAGGAGGAGGATGAACAGGAGAATGTGGAGGAGGAGGAGAAGAAGGAAGGGGAGGAGTAGAATCAAAATCTGTATGTAGACTGCAGGAGGAATCCGATGAGCTCTAAAGCTCTTTGTTCACCAGCAGAGGAGGAGGCAGGGAGCGTGGCCGCTCGAGTGACGTGCAGCGCTGCACCCATAGACTCACATTCAGACGGTGGCCATGACACAGACAACCGCCGTTAGGAGCTGTGCTGCCGTCTGCCTTCGTATTTATGGATCGGGGCACCGCGTCCTTTTTCACGTTGTGGGGTCTCTGTTCTGCATGGCCACAATAACAGCGCCTCGACTCACTGCTGGAGCGAAAGCCCTCGACAGAGGGTGTGATGATGATGGTGATGATGACGGTGATGAGGATCTTGATGGTGATGATGGTGGTGATGATGACTATGATAATAATGGTGATGATGATGAGAATGATGACGACTATGACGAAGCTGACATTTGCACACCTCCAAGGCCACGGGAGTTTGATGGAGGGTAGCCTCCTCGTGCTCAGGATAACGTCACGAGTTTGGCAAGATGGCCGCCTGAGGCGCGCTCCCAGCAGCGGCTGGCGGGGGCCGTTTGCGAGGGGGCCGTGGGGGGCCGGGGGGGCCGGGGGGGCCGACGGAGCTGGGGGGCGACGGAGCCGGGGGGGGCGACGGATTCGGGGGGGGGGGGGGGGTGACGGAGCCTGGCTATACCTAATAAATGACACGTGGAAACTTGAAACTACGTTGACGTTCACATTTGACTTTCCTTAAACCCGTTTAGAATTCAGAGCGAGAGAGACACCACGAGGGGTAGTGAGTCTTGTTTGCAAGTCTCCCGGGGCGCGAGGCGCTGCCGGGACGCGTCGCGACGATTGCTGATGATGCTGATGATGCTGCTGCTGATGATGCTGATGCTGCTGCTGATGTTGCTGATGCTGATGATGCTGCTGATGTTGATGCTACTGATGCTGTTGATGCTGCTGCTGATGTTGATGCTGCTGATGCTGATGATGTTGATGCTAATGATGCTGTTGCTGATGTTGATGCTACTGATGCTGCTGATACTGCTGATGATGTTCCTGCTTTTGCTGCTGATGCTGATGATGTTGATGCTACTGATGCTGATGATGCTGATGCTGCTGCTGATGTTGATGCTACTGATGCTGCTGATGATGTTGTTCCTGCTTTTCCTGCTGATGCTGATGATGCTGATGCTGCTGCTGATGTTGATGCTGCTGATGCTGATGTTGCTGATGCTGCTGATGATGTTGATGCTACTGATGCTGCTGATGATGTTGATGCTGCTGATGCTGCTGATGATGCTGATGCTGATGATGCTGATGCTGCTGATGCTGATGATGTTGATGCTGATGATGCTGATGATGCTGCTGATGCTGATGATGTTGATGCTGCTGAAGCTGCTGATGCTGATGATGTTGATGCTGCTGATGCTGCTGATGCCGCTGAGTTGTGATAATTTGGAACTGAGTTGTGAGAATTTTCGGGTGCAGCTTTCACATATCGCAACAACAAAAATTAAACAAGTTGCGCTACCGTGACGCCATCACTCTTGCAAACGCCGTCACGGGATCCTTAACGTCCACGGCGATGCAGGCGATGCGCAGTGTTATTACCACCACCACCACCACGACTACTACTGCTGCTGCTGCTACTCACACAGAGACACATAGAGTCGCATAGAGACTCATAGACTCACATAGAGACCCAGAGACTCGCATAGAAACCCACAGACTCGCACAGAGATCTATAGATTCACACTGAGACCCATAGACTTGCATAGAAACCCACAGACTCGCACAGAGATCTATAGACTCACATAGAGACCCATAGACTTGCATAGAAACTCACAGACTCGCACAGACATCTATAGATTCACATTGAGACCCATAGACTAGCATAGAAACCCACAGACTCGCACAGAGATCTATAGACTCACATAGAGACCCATAGACTTGCATAGAAACCCAAAGACTCGCACAGAGATCTATAGACTCACAAAGAGACCCATAGACTTGCATAGAAACTCACAGACTCGCACAGACATCTATAGATTCACACTGAGACCCATAGACTTGCATAGAAACCCACAGACTCGCACAGAGATCTATAGACTCACAAAGAGACCCATAGACTTGCATAGAAGCTCACAGACTCGCACAGACATCTATAGATTCACATTGAGACCCATAGACTTGCATAGAAACCCACAGACTCGCACAGAGATCTATAGACTCACATAGAGACCCATAGACTTGCATAGAAACCCAAAGACTCGCACAGAGATCTATAGACTCACAAAGAGACCCATAGACTTGCATAGAAACTCACAGACTCGCACAGACATCTATAGATTCACACTGAGACCCATAGACTTGCATAGAAACCCACAGACTCGCACAGAGATCTATAGACTCACAAAGAGACCCATAGACTTGCATAGAAACTCACAGACTCGCACAGACATCTATAGATTCACATTGAGACCCATAGACTTGCATAGAAACCCACAGACTCGCACAGAGATCTATAGACTCACATAGAGACCCATAGACTTGCATAGAAACCCAAAGACTCGCACAGAGATCTATAGACTCACAAAGAGACCCATAGACTTGCATAGAAACTCACAGACTCGCACAGACATCTATAGATTCACACTGAGACCCATAGACTTGCATAGAAACCCACAGACTCGCACAGAGATCTATAGACTCACATAGAGACCCATAGGCTTGCATAAAGACCGTTAGAATGAGGGGGGAGGGACAGCTGAGTCGGTGGGGGGTAGATGATGGGGTTCTATCGGCCGTGACATCCACATTGGTCCTGCGGCCTTCCAGTGAAACAAAGGCCCAGACTCATCCCGAGTAGTGACGTCACACCCCCCCCCCCCCCCGTCCCCCACACGCGTCCCGAGACCCTGGTGACTTGCCGAGTAACAACCCCAGGCACGGGGTCTCAACTCAGGTCAGGCCGCGTTGCTGGCTCAGCAGCAGCAGCAGGAGGTGGTGGCGCGTGACTCGTCCCAGCGTGTGGACTCACATAGAGACCCATAGACTTGCATAGAAACCCGCAGACTCGCACAGAGATCTAAAGATTCACATAGAGACCCAGAGACTCACATAGAGACCCATTGCCTCACATAGAGACCCACAGACTCACACAGAGACACAGAGATACATAGAGACCCATAGACTCACATAGAGACCCATAGACTCACATAGAGACCCATAGACTCACATAGAGACCCATAGACTCACACAGAGACCCATAGACTCACATAGAGACCCATAGACTCACATAGAGAACCATAGACTCACATAGAGATCCATAGACTCACACAGAGACCCATAAACTCACATAGAGACCTATAGACTCACATAGAGACCTATAGACTCACACAGAGACCCATAGAATCCCATAGAGACCCATAGACTCACATAGAGACATAGAGACTAACGCAGAGACCCATACACTCACACAGAGACCCATAGACTAATGCAGAGACCTATAGACTCACACAGAGACCCATAGACTCACACAGAGACCCATAGACTCACATAGAGGCCCATAGACTCACATAGAGGCCCATAGACTCACACAGAGACCCATAGACTCACATAGAGGCCCATAGACTCACACAGAGACCCATAGACTCGAATAGAAATCCATAGACTCTTATAGAGACCCATAGACTCACACAGAGACCCATAGACTCACATAGAGACCCATAGACTCACATAGGGAACCATAGACTCACATAGAGACCCATAGACTCACACAGAGACCCATAAACTCACATAGAGACCTATAGACTCACATAGAGACCCATAGACTCACACAGAGACCCATAGACTCACATAGAGACCCATAGACTCACACAGAGCCCCATAGACTCACAAAAAGACCCATAGAATCCCATAGAGACCCATAGACTCACATAGAGACCCATAGACTAACGCAGAGACCGATACACTCACACAGAGACCCATAGACTAATGCAGAGACCCATAGACTCACACAGAGACCCATAGACTCACACAGAGACCCATAGACTCACATAGAGGCCCATGGACTCACATAGAGGCCCATAGACTCACACAGAGATCCATAGACTCACACAGAGACCCATAGACTCACATAGAGGCCCATAGACTCACACAGAGACCCATAGACTAATGCAGAGACCGATAGACTCACACAGAGACCCATAGACTAATGCAGAGACCCATATACTTACATAGAGACCCATAGACTCACACGAAGACCCATAGACTCACATAGAGGCCCATAGACTCACATAGAGGCCCATAGACTCACACAGAGACCCATAGACTCACACAGAGACCCATAGACTCACATAGAGGCCCATAGACTCACATAGAGGCCCATAGCCTCACACAGAGACCCATAGACTCACATTGAGGCCCATAGACTCACACAGAGACCCATAGACTAATGCAGAGACCCATATACTTACATAGAGACCCATAGACTCACACGGAGACCCATATACTCACATAGAGGCCCATAGACTCACATAGAGGCCCATAGACTCACACAGAGACTCATAGACTCACGTAGAGGCCCATAGACTCACATAGAGGCCCATAGACTCACACAGAGACCCATAGACTCACATAGAGGCCCATAGACTCACACAGAGACCCATAGACTCACATAGAGACCCATAGACTCACACAGAGACCCATAGACTCACACAGAGACCCATAGACTCACATAGAGGCCCATAGACTCACACAGAGACCCATAGACTCGTATAGACACCTGATGGTGATTGCTTGTGTTGCAGTCGAAACGTCGTGAGAATTGTATTGCTTTTATATTTTTATTATTTTATTGTTTCCCTTCTACGTGACTTTACCGAAAGAACCAAGAATATGAATCCCTGCAGTCACGAAAGCTTTAAATCTTTGGTTTGTGTTAGTCTATGAGCAGTGTTGAGTCATTGTGCAGTGTTGAGTCTAGGGCAGTGTTGAGTCTATGGGGAGTGTTGAATCTATGGGCAGTGTTGAGTCTATGGGCAGTGTTGAGTCTATGGGCAGTGTTGAGCCTATGGGCAGTGTTGAGTCTATGGGTAGTGTTGAGTCTATGGGGAGTGTTGAGTCTATGGGCAGTGTTAGTCTATGGGTAGTGTTGAGTCTGTGGTTAGTGTTGAGTCTATGGGCAGTGTTGCGTCTATGGGGAGTGTTGAGTCTATGGGTAGTGTTGAGTCTATGGGCAGTGTTGAGTCTATGGGGAGTGTTGCGTCTATGGGCAGTGTTGAGTCTATGGGCAGTGTTAGTCTACGGGCAGTGTTGAGTCTGTGGGGAGTGTTGAGTCTATGGGGAGTGTTGAGTCTATGGGTAGTGTTGATTCTTTGTGCAGTGTTGAGTCTATGGGCAGTCTTGAGCCTATGAGTAGTGTTCGTCTATGGGCAGTATTAAGTCAATGGTTAGTGTTAGTCTATGGGCAGTGTTAAGTATATGAGTAGTGTTGAGTCTATGGGCAGTGTAGAGTTTGTGGGCAGTGTTGAGTATATGGGTAGTGTTGAGTCTATGGGCAGTGTTGAGTCTATGGGTAGTGTTGAGCCTATGGGCAGTGTTGAGTCTATGGGTAGTGTAGAGTCTATGGGTAGTGTTGAGTTTATGGGCAGTGTTGTTATATGGGCAGTGTTGAGTCTATGCGCAGTGTAGAGTCTATGGGCAGTGTTGAGTCTATGGGCAGTGTTGAGTCGTTGAGCAGTGTTGAGTCTATGGGCAGTGTTGAGTCTATGGGCAGTGTTGAGTTTATGGGGAGTGTTGAGTCTTCTATGAGTGTTGAGTCTATTTGGAGTGTTGAGTCTATGGGTAGTGTTGAGTCTATGGGCAGTGTTGAGTCTATTGGTAGTGTTGAGTCTATGGGCTGTGTTGAGTCTATGGGTAGTCTATGGGTAGTTTGTAAAAGATGTGATTCCGAACATACAGTACCCTGATGTATACAAACTATGTTGCCTCTGTGGTAGTAGTTACATTGTAGAAACCAAACGACATGTCTCGGACCGCATTCGTGAACACAAAGCAGACCTTAAACACGGTAGGACCAACACCTCGGCCGTGGCAGATCATTGTTATAATTCAGTAGGCTCACATGACATTGACTTCTCCAAGACAGAGGTTTTTTGCAAGCCATCTGGCTACCATGAGAGATTCGTTCATGAGGCTATCCACATATACAAACACAGAGACAATTTCAACCGAGTAGATGGATTCTGGCTTATCAATCATTGGAAGGATTTGATAAACTATTTCGGGTCTTAATTTATTGTTCACGCTTACGGTGGCTTTCAGACAGCATACATAAATTTTTCCTCTCTCCCCTCCTCTTTTCCTAACATAGATGGACTCGTCCATCTAGACAAACTGTCAAATCGCTATCCGTGGTGCTAACGTTTAAAAATGAATAAATACAAACCGCCACTTCTTTCAAATGTTATTGCCGTTGGTTTTCACACCTGATGATGACTGCTTGTGTTGCAGTCGAAACGTCGTGAGAATTTTATTGGTTTATATATTTTATTATTTTATTGTTTTCCTTCAACGTGACTTTACCGAAAGAACCAAGAATATGAAACCAAAGAAGATTTAAAGCTTTCGTGACTGCAATGATTCATTCGAAGAAGATGAATCATTGCAGTCACGAAAGCTTTAAATCGAAATTTACGGGTAGTGTTGAGTCTACGGGCAGTGTTGAGTCTGTGGGTAGTGTTGAGTCTATGGGCAGTGTTGAGTCTATGGGCAGTGTTGAGTCTATGAGTAGTGTTGAGTCTATGGGCAGTGCTGAGTCTATGGGCAGTGTTGATTTAATGGGCAGTGTTGAGTCTATGGGTAGTGTTGATTCTATGGGCAGTGTTGAGTCTATGGGTAGTGTTAGTCTATGGTGCAGTGTTGAGTCTATGGGTAGTGTTGAGTCTATGGTGCAGTGTTGAGTCTGTGGGCAGTGTTGAGTCTATGAGCAGTGTTGAGTCTACGGGTAGTGTTGAGTCTACGGGCAGTGTTCAGTCTATGGGTATTGTTGAGTCTATGGGCAGTGTTGAGTCTATGGGCAGTCTTGAGTCTATTGGCAGTGTTGAGTCTATGGGTAGTGTTGAGTCTATGGGCAGTGCTGAGTCTATGGGCAGTGTTGATTCTATGGGTAGTGTTGAGTTTATGAGCAGTGTTGAGTCTACGGGTAGTGTTGAGTCTACGGGCAGTGTTCAGTCTATGGGTATTGTTGAGTCTTTGTGCAGTGTGGAGTCTATGGGCAGTGTTGAGTCGATGGGCAGTGTTGAGTCTATAACATAGCTACTTCCGTGACCAGTTACATGCTAATCCCTCACATTAACATCATGCTAATCTCCCAGTTCCATGCTAATTTCTGACTTTAACAACCTGCTAATCCAACACTTTAACATAGCTATTTCACTGCTCAATTCTCCTGTTGATATGTAATCTCCTTTGTCAAGGTGCTCTGTTCTTCCCACCTAGCTTAAAAGACGCTGCGAAGCTTAGCGCTGTCGTCCCGACAGTTCTGTTCCTTCACCTGAAGAAGGCTACTTGTGTTGTGGCCGACACGTCGTGAGAATTTTATCGTATTATGTTTTATTTTTATTATTTTATTTCCATTCTACGTGACTTTACCGAAAGAACCAAGAAGATATATGGTTAGTGTTGAGTTTATGGGCAGTGTTGAGTCTATGTGCAGTGTTGAGTCCATGGGCAGTTTTTAGTTTATGGGTAGTGTTGAGTCTATGGGTAGTGTTGAGTCTATGGGCAATGTTTATTCTATGGGTAATGTTTAGTCTTTGAGCAATGTTGAGTCTATGGGTAGTGTTAGTCTATGGGTTCTGATGAGTCTATGTGCAGTGTTGAGTCTATGGGTACTGATGAGTCTATGGGTAGTGTTGAGTCTATGAACAGTCTTGAATCTATGGACAGTATTGAGTCTATGGGCAGTGTTGAGTCTATGGGCAGTGTTGAGTCTGTGTGCAGTGTTGAGTCTATGTGCAGTGTTGAGTCTATGTGCAGTGTTGAGTCTGTGTGCAGTGTTGAGTCTGTGGGCAGTGTTGAGTCTGTGTGCAGTGTTGAGTCTGTGTGCAGTGTTGAGTCTGTGGGCAGTGTTGAGTCTTTGTGTAGTGTTGAGTCTATGGGCAGTGTTGAGTCTTTGTGTAGTGTTGAGTCTATGGGCGGTGTTGAGTCTATGGGCAGTGTTGAGTCTGTGTGCAGTGTTGAGTCTATGGGCAGTGTTGAGTCTGTGTGTAGTGTTGAGTCTATGGGCAGTGTTGAGTCTATGGGCAGTGTTGAGTCTATGGGCAGTGTTGAGTCTGTGGGCAGTGTTGAGTCTGTGGGCAGTGTTGAGTCTGTGGGCAGTGTTGAGTCTGTGTGCAGTGTTGAGTCTGTGGGCAGTGTTGAGTCTATGGGCAGTGTTGAGTCTGTGGGCAGTGTTGAGTCTATGGGCAGTGTTGAGTCTATGGGCAGTGTTGAGTCTATGGGTAGTGTTAAGTCTATGGGCAGTGTTGAGTCTATGGTGCAGTGTTGAGTCTATGGGCAGTGTTGAGTCTGTGTGCAGTGTTGAGTCTGTGTGCAGTATGTATGTTGAACTTCTTTCGCACCCTACGTAGCAAACGGTGTTAATCGAACGTGCGGGTCAAGGTCAACAAATTAAACACGAAAAAAAACTGTTCTCAAGAAATTAATTCGTCAAACTAATCTTTGTTTTTAAGTACAAAGCTCCAGTGGCTTCATAATATCGTGGGGGAGAGCCACAAGTGTTAATCACCGGGTGTTGCTGGGGCGAGATGGGTACCGTGGAGGGAGTAATCGGGGTTGGCGGATCGCTCAGAGATCACAGCACACGCGAGAACATCCACGTGGCGGTACAAGATGACAGTACATCAAGTAGGTTGCTACCCACAATCGGCGCCACGGTGGCTAGGAGATGTTAACTACCTCGCCTGGTTGGCAGGAGATCTTTGGTTCGATCCCGACCCTGATGCCTGCTGCTGCTGTATATTCGGAGTTTGTGTGTCTCTCTCTCTCATCATCATCATCATCACGGTGGCTATGAGATGTTAACTACCTCGCCTGATATGTAGGAGGTTGTGGGTTCAATCCTGACCCTGACGCCTGCTGCTGCTGTATATTTGGAGTTTGTGCGTCTCTCTCTCATCATCATCATCACGGTGGCTAGGAGATGTTAACTACCTCGCCTGATATGTAGGAGGTTGTGGGTTCAATCCTGACCCTGACGCTTGCTGCTGCTGCTGCTGTATATTTGGAGTTTGTGTCTCTCTGTCTCTCTCTGTCTCTCTCCCGTGGTCGCGTGGAGTTTTTGTCTTGGGCCCTCCAGTTTTTCACTCCTCGTTTAGTATCAACGTCACAGGATTAGGGATTAGAGTAATTTTGGCTGCTATACATTTCCACGTGATGATGAGCCACTTTGTTGAGCTATCATTTACTGGACAGCTGTGAAAAAGAGCCTCATAGCTCATCGGGTTCCTCCAGTATAAAGACATCTTGATTCCGATTTGTGATCGACAGGTGGATTCTGATCAAGTGCTCTATAGCCGCTCAGTGGTGTCTTACCTGCTAAAATAAAAAAAAATACTTTAGTTGTAAAATGTGTGGCCATGTCGCTTCTGAAAAATTAGTTAATAACTCAGTGTGCTTTACCTTGTAAGATAATAAATAAACAATTAGTGAATTTTTATTGCTACATTTTACAGTGATGTTTTTACCTTTCCGATACTCTGCACTCCCATGGCGTCGTTGGCATATTGTGATTGTTATTGCAACGTTTTGACTCCGTGTCTCTGACTGGAACATCTGTCAATAAAAAGAGCTTCATAGCTCTTCGGATTTCTCCTGCGGTATGAATATTTCATCCTGATTCTGATTGCGACTTGGGCGTGGGTTGGTTGTCGGTGAGCGATTTCCCCTCCTCGAGCGCCTTGCGGCATTCTCCGGCGCGCTCGCGTTGAAAGACTCAAGGCTGCGATGGCACAACTCTCCGCAACGTCTCTTCGGAAGCTCCAAAGCTGAAGGGATTAAACTATTTATTTTTATGTCCATGATAGAGGGGTTTTTTTTTGGGGAGAGGGTTAGATCGGGTAAAATATGAATATGTCATTAAATCCACCCCCACCCGACACAGCCATTTAGTAATGAGTTCATTACGTTAACAATTCCTTACTATATTCTTAGTTTTTTCGGTAAAGTCACGTTGAAGGGAAACAACAAAATAATAAAATATATATAAAACAATAAAAAAATTCTCACGACGTTTCGACCATAACTCAAACGGGTTATGGTCGAAACGTCGTGAGAATTTTTTTATTGTTGTATATATATTTTATTATTTTGTTGTTTCCCTTCAACGTGACTTTACCGAAAAAACTAAGAATATTAATTACGGCAGTCACGAAAGCTTTAAATCAAAATTTAATTCCTTACTAGTTCATCACTAACCGGTTGTGTGTTGGAGAGTAAACCCACAACATTTACAATTGTACCAGCTTTTTTTTTTAAAATAATAATGAGTTTACCAGGTAAGGCCCCACTGAGCTGGCTATCACAAATGAAAGCTCAACAAAGTAGCTGTTCATCATCAGCATCATCATCGCCGCACGGAAATGTATAGCAGTCAAATACTCTAAACGCGAGTGATGTTGACTCTAAATGCGCAGGGAAAAACCGGAGGACCCAGAGAAAAATCCGCGTGACCACAAAGAGAGATAGACACACGCACACACTCGCAAACTCCACATTTACAGCAGGTGTGAGGGTTGGGATCGAAATCACGACCACCTGCACACCAGGCGAGGTAGTTAACATCTCGTCACCGCGACGCCCAAATCACGGTTGAGGTTGAGATAGCGCTTGCACGTATTGAACTTCTTTCGCACCGGACGTATTCGACCGTGGTACTCGGAGGTGCGGAGGAAGGATAACGTTTTAAATCTAGACGAAGAAAATCGTTTTAAATCTAGACGTAAAGTGCATACAGTGAGGGAAAAAAGTATTTGATCCTCTGCTGATTTTGTACGTTTGCCCACTGACAAATAAATGATCAGTCTATAATTTTAATGGTAGGTTTATTTGAACAGTGAGAGACAGAACAACAACAACAACAAAATCCAGAAAAACGCTTGTCAAAAATGTTATAAATTGATTTGCATTTTAATGAGGGAAATAAGAATTTGACCCCCTCTCAATCAGAAAGATTTCTGGCTCCCAGGTGTCTTTTATACAGGTAACGAGCTGAGGTTAGGAGCACACTCTTAAAGGGAGTGCTTATGACCGGCTCCAGTTTAACAGCAGAGGTCTCACTCCGAATCAGTCGAGCGGAAATATATTTTCATCAGTTGCGTAACGCTGTATGGAAGCTTCCTGGTCTGTCGCTCCGCACTAAGCTTCAGGTCTTCTCGGCCACGGTCATTCCCTCCCTTCTCTACGCTTGCGAAACGTGGACCCCCCTAATGGAACATCTTCGCCGGTTAGAAACATTTAGGCTAGCCTGCCTACGATCCATCCTGGGTTTAACCAGGCTGGATTGTGTGAGGAGCTCACACATCCTTGAAAGATCTGGGCAATGTCCCACCGGTGAGCTCCTCCGACAGGCAAGGCTGCGTTGGCTGGGTCATGTAGCCCGCATGCCCAGCCACCGCATGCCTAAACAGCTTTTGTTCGGCCGGATCGAGGGGGCTAAACGGGGCGCGGCACGGGCTAGTGAAGAGATGGAGTGACGTGGTACAGGAGGACGTGGAGCTGAGTGGACTTGCCGATGACTGGTACCAGCGGTGTCAAGATCGGCCTCTGTGGAGGAGGCTCGTGAAGGACGCTACTGGGCAGTTGGAGGCAGTCGCCCTCCAACAACAAGGGAGGGCGGAGGAGCGACGCTCACAACGAGCGGAGCGCCGGGTGGATAAAGCACAGCAGGTTGGCACAGTAGGGGGCACAGGTGGTGCATCAGCCAGTCATCTCAGTCATCTTAGTCAGTCGACCCATGGCACCTGGGTCTGCCCCGTGACCTCCTGCCAGCGGGCGTTCGAAATTTCACGTCGCCTCAAGGTGCACATAGCCTGGCACAAGCGTCGTGGTGACGTCACCGCCATTTAGTGGCGAATGGCGGTTGTTGTGTTTGCGCGCGTGTGTGTTTGTGTGTGTGCATGTGTGTGTGTTTGTGCGCGTGTGTGTGTTTGTGCGCGTGGGTGTGTGTGTGTGTTTGTGTGCGTGTGTGTGCGTGAGTGTGTGTGTGTGTTTGTGCGTGTGTGTGTGTTTGTGCGCGTGTGTGTGTGTTTGTGTGCGTGTGTTTATGTGGGGAGCGATATTGTAGCGGTTAGCGCGTTGCGCTACGAACCTGGCGACCCGGGTTCGATTCCCGCTCACGGCCAACACCAGTGGCGATTATCTGAACTGGTCCCGGGCCTCCCCTAGGTCGACTCAGCCTCAAATGAGTACCTGCCACTAGGGAGACAAAGGCGCCGGGCGTGGTGCTAACCACTCACTAACTCGTGTGCCGTGCCGGCCTTCATAGGTGCTACTCGCTTACAACACTTGCCTAACAGTCTGTTAAGCCTATATGGGGAATTATTGTTTGCGTGTATGTGCGTGTATGTGCGTGTATGTGCGTGTATGTGTGTGTCTTACCTTCAAACTTCCTGCTCACAACCAGCACTGCACCACAAACTTCATCCGCCTCTTCTCTCGCTCCGGGATGGAGTGGTGGTCGCTGCTGATGATCGTGATGATCGTGATGATGATGATGATGCTGCTGCTGATGATCGTGATGATAATGACACCTATGATTTAGGGATCAGGCAAATGGATTTTATGCATCCAGTAGCGGGGGGCGCATGGCAAACAGCGCGCGATACGGAACGTTACTATGCCGGGGCCGATGACATCCGTGGTGGGTGGTAGCCCGAGAGAGATGAGGTGGCTGAGACGAGGAGAGCAAGTGGGGCGATAGCAGAGAGAGAGAGTTTAGGGGGAGGTGGGGGAGGTGTGGGAGGAGAGGGAGACTGAGAGAGACAGAGAGAGAGGTTAGGGGGAGGTGTGGGAGGTGTGGGAGGAGAGGGAGATTGGGGGAGACAGAGAGTGGGAGAGAGACAGAGAGTGGGAGAGGGACAGGAGAGCGAGACTGAGAGGGAGACAGGAGAGCGAGACTGAGAGGGAGACTGGGGGAGACAGAGAGTGGGAGAGAGACTGAGAGGGAGACGGGGGGAGACAGAGAGTGGGAGAGAGACAGGACAGCGAGACTGAGAGGGAGACTGGGGGAGACAGAGTGGGAGAGAGACAGGAGAGCGAGACTGGGAGGGAGACTGGGGGAGACAGAGAGTGGGACAGAGACAGGAGAGCGAGACTGAGAGGGAGACTGGGGGAGACAGAGAGTGGGAGAGAGACAGGAGAGCGAGACTGAGAGGGAGACTGGGGGAGACAGAGAGTAGGAGAGAGACTGAGAGGGAGACTGGGGGAGACAGAGAGTGGGAGAGAGACTGAGAGGGAGACTGGGGGAGACAGAGAGTGGGAGAGAGACAGAGAGTGGGAGAGAGACAGGAGAGCGAGACTGAGAGGGAGACAGGAGAGCGAGACTGAGAGGGAGACTGGGGGAGACAGAGAGTGGGAGAGAGACAGGAGAGCGAGACTGAGAGGGAGACTGGGGGAGACAGAGAGTGGGAGAGAGACTGAGAGGGAGACGGGGGGAGACAGAGAGTGGGAGAGAGACAGGACAGCGAGACTGAGAGGGAGACTGGGGGAGACAGAGTGGGAGAGAGACAGGAGAGCGAGACTGGGAGGGAGACTGGGGGAGACAGAGAGTGGGACAGAGACAGGAGAGCGAGACTGAGAGGGAGACTGGGGGAGACAGAGAGTGGGAGAGAGACAGGAAAGCGAGACTGAGAGGGAGACTGGGGGAGACAGAGAGTGGGAGAGAGACTGAGAGGGAGACTGGGGGAGACAGAGTGGGAGAGAGACTGAGAGGGAGACTGGGGGAGACAGAGAGTGGGGGAGAGACAGAGAGTGGGAGAGAGACAGGAGAGCGAGACTGAGAGGGAGACAGGAGAGCGAGACTGAGAGGGAGACTGGGGGAGACAGAGAGTGGGAGAGAGACTGAGAGGGAGACGGGGGGAGACAGAGAGTGGGAGAGAGACTGAGAGGGAGACGGGGGGAGACAGAGAGTGGGAGAGAGACAGGACAGCGAGACTGAGAGGGAGACTGGGGGAGACAGAGTGGGAGAGAGACAGGAGAGCGAGACTGGGAGGGAGACTGGGGGAGACAGAGAGTGGGACAGAGACAGGAGAGCGAGACTGAGAGGGAGACTGGGGGAGACAGAGAGTGGGAGAGAGACAGGAAAGCGAGACTGAGAGGGAGACTGGGGGAGACAGAGAGTGGGAGAGAGACTGAGAGGGAGACTGGGGGAGACAGAGTGGGAGAGAGACTGAGAGGGAGACTGGGGGAGACAGAGAGTGGGAGAGAGACAGAGAGTGGGAGAGAGACAGGAGAGCGAGACTGAGAGGGAGACAGGAGAGCGAGACTGAGAGGGAGACTGGGGGAGACAGAGAGTGGGAGAGAGACTGAGAGGGAGACGGGGGGAGACAGAGAGTGGGAGAGAGACAGGACAGCGAGACTGAGAGGGAGACTGGGGGAGACAGAGTGGGAGAGAGACAGGAGAGCGAGACTGGGAGGGAGACTGGGGGAGACAGAGAGTGGGACAGAGACAGGAGAGCGAGACTGAGAGGGAGACTGGGGGAGACAGAGAGTGGGAGAGAGACAGGACAGCGAGACTGGGAGGGAGACTGGGGGAGACAGAGAGTGGGAGAGAGACAGGAGAGAGAGACTGGGGGAGACAGAGAGTGGGAGAGAGACAGGAGAGATCGACTGGGAGGGAGACTGGGGGAGACAGAGAGTGGGAGAGAGACAGGAGAGAGAGACTGGGGGAGACAGAGAGTGGGAGAGAGACAGTAGAGATCGACTGGGAGGGAGATTGGGGGAGACAGAGAGTGGGAGAGAGACAGGAGAGGGAGACTGGGAGGGAGACTGGGGGAGGGGGACAGAGAGTGGGAGGAGGAGGAGGGAGAGAGTCACTGGGAGAGGCAGAGACAGGACACAGGGAGACTGGGGGACAGACGATGAGCTGTGGACCTCACTCACGCTCTCTCTCGCTCTCTGCCCCCACTCTGTCATTATCGCGACCACGCGGGGGGGCAGAGGGTGGGGGGCGGGGGGAGGAGAGGGGGGGGAGAGGGTGGGGGGGAGAGAGGGGGGGGGGTGGGGGGGCGGGGGGAGGAGAGAGGGGGGGAGAGGGTGGGGGGGGGGAGAGAGGGGGGTGGGGGCAGGGGGAGGAGAGAGGGGGGGGAGAGGGGGGGGGCAACGTGACCTCCACGCAGTGAATTGACGATGTTTGTCGAGGTGACACTGCTGGTTTATAATGAGGTGGGAGGGGGGGGCGCTGAGAGGGTGTGTGATGAGGTGTCACAGACTCCGGGAGGTGTATGGGTGAGGTGTCCGGATGCCTAAAAAGAGGTGGATGTTCGAAGAGGTGGCAATAGATCGTCGTCATCGGTATAATCAGGCGTCGAGGACGATCCACTGCTCGATGAAGGTCTCCCCACGTGGATGATTGCAATGATTAGTGGATGCCTGACGAGGTGCCACGCCTCAATGACGAGGTGTCACTACTGACGAGGTGTCACGCCTCAATGACGAGGTGCCACTACTGACGAGGTGTCACTACTGACGAGGTGCCACGCCTCAATGACGAGGTGCCACTACTGACGAGGTGTCACGCCTCAATGACGAGGTGTCACTACTGACGAGGTGCCACTACTGACGAGGTGCCACTACTGACGAGGTGTCACGCCTCAATGACGAGGTGTCACTACTGACGAGGTGCCACGCCTCAATGACGAGGTGTCACTACTGACGAGGTGTCACGCCTCAATGACGAGGTGCCACTACTGACGAGGTGCCACGCCTCAATGACGAGGTGCCACTACTGACGAGGTGTCACGCCTCAATGACGAGGTGTCACTACTGACGAGGTGTCACGCCTCAATGACGAGGTGTCACTACTGACGAGGTGTCACGCCTCAATGACGAGGTGCCACTACTGACGAGGTGTCACTACTGACGAGGTGCCACGCCTCAATGACGAGGTGCCACTACTGACGAGGTGTCACGCCTCAATGATGAGGTGCCACTACTGACGAGGTGCCACGCCTCAATGACGAGGTGTCACTACTGACGAGGTGTCACTACTGACGAGGTGCCACGCCTCAATGACGAGGTGCCACTACTGACGAGGTGCCACGCCTCAATGACGAGGTGCCACTACTGACGAGGTGCCACTACTGACGAGGTGTCACTACTGACGAGGTGTCACGCCTCAATGACGAGGTGTCACTACTGACGAGGTGTCACGCCTCAATGACGAGGTGCCACTACTGACGAGGTGCCACTACTGACGAGGTGTGTATTTATCTCTGTATCTGTGTTTATATATATTTACTTTGTATATTTATAAGTGCACCTAGCCTGGCACGAGCGCCGTGGTGACATCACCGCCACTTAGTGGAGGGTGACGGCTGCTGTTGTTGTTGTTGCATGAGTGCGCGTGTGTGTGTGTGTGTCTGTGTGTCTGTGTGTGTCTGTGTCTCTGTGTGTGTCTGTGTGTGTGTGTGTCTGTGTGTCTGTGTGTGTGTGTCTGTGTCTCTGTGTGTGTCTGTGTGTGTGTGTGTCTGTGTGTGTGTGTGTCTGTGTCTCTGTGTGTGTCTGTGTGTGTGTGTGTCTGTGTCTCTGTGTGTGTCTGTGTGTGTGTGTGTCTGTGTGTGTGTGTGTGTGTGTCTGTGTGTGTGTGTGTGTCTGTGTGTGTGTGTCTGTGTGTGTGTGTCTGTGTCTCTGTGTATGTCTGTGTGTGTGTGTGTGTCTGTGTGTGTCTGTGTGTGTGTGTGTCTGTGTGTGTGTCTGTGTGTGTGTCTGTCTGTGTGTCTGTGTGTGTGTGTGTCTGTGTTTGTGTGTGTCTGTGTGTGTGTGTGTCTGTGTGTGTGTGTGTCTGTGTGTGTGTGTGTCTGTGTGTGTGTGTCTGTGTGTGTGTCTGTGTGTGTGTGTCTGTCTGTGTGTCTGTGTGTGTGTCTGTGTGTGTGTGTGTGTGTCTGTGTGTGTGTGTGTGTCTGTGTGTGTGTCTGTGTGTCTGTGTGTGTGTGTGTCTGTGTGTGTCTGTGTGTGTGTGTGTCTGTGTGTGTCTGTGTGTGTGTGTGTCTGTGTGTATGTGTGTGTGTGTGTCTGTGTGTGTGTGTCTGTGTGTGTGTGTGTCTGTGTGTGTGTCTGTGTGTGTCTGTGTGTGTGTCTGTGTGTGTGTCTGTGTGTGTGTGTCTGTGTGTGTCTGTGTGTGTGTCTGTGTGTGTGTGTCTGTGTGTGTCTGTGTGTGTGTCTGTCTGTGTGTGTCTGTGTGTGTGTGTCTGTGTGTGTGTCTGTGTGTGTCTGTGTGTGTGTCTGTGTGTGTGTCTGTGTGTGTCTGTGTGTGTCTGTGTGTGTGTGTGTCTGTGTGTCTGTGTGTGTGTCTGTGTGCTGTAAGCCCCAGGCTACTTTGGGCTCGCCTTCCCATCAACCGGAGGCGAGGAATGGTGGTCGTGGTTACTTATGCCCCCACCGAAGATGAACATCCGTGGAGGGATGCAGGCAAAGCCGATGAGTCAGATGCCTTCTATGACCTCCTGTCACAGGTGCTGGCTAAAGTGGCCCCTCGGGATAGAGTCATCATGTTGGGTGACTTCAATGCCCGAGTTGGTCATGATACTGGCACCTGGTCTGGAGTGATTGGAGGGCATGGGCCAGATCAGCTCAATAACAACGGTAGGAGGCTGCTAGATTTTTGTGCAGCCCATGGGCTTGTAATTACCAACACGCTGTTCCGGCATCGGCGCATCCACACAACATCATGGATGCATGCCGGGTCCAAGCAAGAACATCTGCTGGACTACATAGTGACGGACCAGCGAATGCGAGCCCATGTCCTTGACACCAGGACCTACCGTGGAGCTGATCTGCCCTCTGACCATCGACTAGTCATCTGTAAGATGCGCCTGCCATTCTTCCACTCCGGTGGTGGGTGTACACCCAGGACCCCATTCCAACCTAAAGTGGCCTGGTCTCAGTTATCTGATGAAAGTTGCAAGCGAGAATTTCATCATCGCTTGCGGCTGGGATTGGCATCGTCCCCGACTCCTCCTGATGTCGAGGGTAAATGGGCGAGGTTTAGGACTGTGACTCATGCAGCTGCAATGGCTGCTTTGGGTACGCGGTCCAGACCTCCCCAGACACCCTGGATGACAGAGGAGTTGTTCACGATGGTTGAGAAAAAGCGACAGGCCCACTGTCATCGGCTACAGAATCCCACGTCGGAGAATGAGGAGGCTTACCGCAGCCTTCGCTCGGAGGTTCGGAGAGCCGTGAGGCGCTGCAAGGATGGGTGGTGGTCGCGGGTTGCTGAGGAGATGGAGTCTGCCTCAGTGGCCCGTGATCACAAATCTCTATTTAACTCCATCAAAAAAGTAACCTGCAGCGCCACACCTATTACCATCATTAGGGGAAAAAACGGTGATCCAATTTCCGACCCCCAGGAACAGGTTCGCAGATTTGCTGAGCATTTCTGTGAGGTCCTGGGGGAGGGAAAATCCCTCAGCCAGGAAAACATCGTGGCACAAAGTGAGGATGACCCTGCTGAGGCTGCGGTGCCTCAAATATTGGATGAAGTCACCCCCTGTGAGTGGCTGGCTGAGGTGCCATCTGCTGAGGAAGTATTGAAGGCGATCCGGAGTCTGAGACCAGGAAAGGCAGCGGGCAGAGATGATCTCCCAAGCGAAATGCTGAGGGAGGGTGGCGTTTGTGCACAGACTGCCCTATATGACATCATAACAACAGTCTGGACCACTGGACGGGTTCCGCAGGATTGGAAGGATGCCCTGGTGGTCCCCCTTTTTAAGAAGGGGGACCGCACAGACTGTAACAACTACAGGGGCATCTCACTCCTCAGTGTGCCGGGAAAGGTCCTGGCAAGGATTATTCAGCATCGCCTTGCCAGGCACGCTGAGGAGAGGCTTGCGGAGCCCCAATGCGGTTTCAGGAAAGGGCGGTCCTGCACAGATGCCATATTTTCTGTCCGTCTGCTACAGCAGAGGTGTAGGGAATTCCAACAAGACCTACATCTCTGCTTTATTGACCTGGTCAAGGCCTATGATACCATCAGTAGGCCTGGGCTCTGGGTCGTTCTTCGTGCTTTTGGAGTACCTGACCCTCTGCTCACGATCATTAAGGACCTTCATGATGGTGAGCGGGCCCGGGTAAAACTACGTGGCCGGGAGTCAGAGCCATTCCCTGTACACCTTGGGGTGCGACAGGGATGTCCTCTGGCTCCCACATTATTTAACATCTATTTTGACCACGTAGTTCGTGAAGCCTTCAATAGCTGTACCGGGGGAATCTCCATATGGTACAGATATAATGGGAGGCTAATCGATGCCCGGGTGCGGTCAAGGGATGGCTCCCTATTGCTCAACCACGTTATGTATGCTGATGACTTGGTAATAGCTGCTCAGTCAGAGGAGGAGTTGGAGACGCTGCTGCTGAGACTGGAGCGTGCCACTAAGAGGTGGGGCCTTACCATCAGCCCCACCAAAACTAAGCACCTGCCTGGGTATTTTGTACCATCGGACACTCCACCCCCACAACTCCCAATCGGTGATGGGGCAGTTGTGGAGAGAGTGGAGAGTTTCTCATACCTGGGCAGTGTGCTTATGACTGGCTCCAGTTTAACAGCAGAGGTCTCACTCCGAATCAGTCGAGCGGCAATATCTTTTCATCGGTTGCGTAACGCTGTGTGGAAGCTACCTGGTCTGTCGCTCCGCACTAAGCTTCAGGTCTTCTCGGCCACGGTCATTCCCTCCCTTCTCTACGCTTGCGAAACGTGGACCCCCCTACTGGAACATCTTCGCCGGTTAGAAACATTTAGGCTGGCCTGCCTACGATCCATCCTGGGTTTAACCAGACTGGATTGTGTGAGGAGCTCACAAATCCTTGAAAGATCTGGGCAGGGTCCCATCGGTGAGCTCCTCCGGCAGGCAAGGCTGCGATGGCTGGGTCATGTAGCTCGCATGCCCAGCCACCGCATGCCGAAACAGCTTTTGTTTGGCCGGATTGAGGGGGCTAAGCGGGCGCGGCACGGGCTAGAGAAGAGATGGAGTGATGTGGTACAGGAGGACGTGGAGCTGAGTGGACTTGCCGATGACTGGTACCAGCGGTGTCAAGATCGGCCTCTGTGGAGGAGGCTCGTGAAGGATGCTACTGGGCAGTTGGAGGCAGTCGCCCTCCAACAACAACGGAGGGCGGAGGAGCGACGCTCACAACAGCGAGCGGAGCGCCGGGTGGCTAAAGCACAGCAGGTTGGCACAGTGGGGGGCACAGGTGGTGCATCAGCCAGTCATCTCAGTCAGTCGACCCGTGGCACCTGGGTCTGCCCCGTGACCTCCTGCCAGCGGGCGTTCGACACTTCACGTGGCCTCAGGGTGCACATAGCCTGGCACAAGCGTCGTGGTGACGTCACCGCCACTTAGTGGCGAATGGCGGTTGTTGTTGTTGTTGTGTCTGTGTGTGTCTGTGTGTGTGTCTGTGTGTGTGTGTGTCTGTGTGTCTGTGTGTGTCTG
>NC_046125.1:8399577-8734577 GCF_010993605.1 Petromyzon marinus
GTTAGCGCGCTGTGCTGCGAACCCGCCCCACGGCCACCAACACCGGTGACGATTATCTGAACCGGGTCCTGCCTGAGCCTCCCCTAGGTCGACTCAGCCTTAAGTAAGCAGACAGAGCCAGGCTTGGCGCGAGTACACATGAATCCCCATTGTGGCCGTCATAGGCGCTCACCATCAGCACTTGCCCCCAACAGCAGTCTGTTGTTGTTGCGGGCTATACGGGGGATCTTTGTCTTTGTACCGTGCGTGCGTGTGCGTGCCCACACGCGCCCTCCTCGTATATTTAGACCCCGGGCCCGCGATATTTTTACACGAATTACAGGATACACACACACCGTGGTGACACACACACAGTGGTGACACACACACACACACGGTTTTGACACACGCACGCACGCGCGCTCAGCCAGTCCCTATAACATCTTCAAATGACACCCACCCACACAGACCGTGGTGACACACCCACACACACACGCATCGTGTGCCGCTAAACACTTAATTGGCACGTAGAGAACACGCACACTCACCTCCACGCTCAGCAACACGTCACCACCGACATCGTCTACCATCACCATCATCGTCATCATCCCTATCATCATCGTCACCGCAACACGTGCGCCCCGCGGCCACGTGTTGCCCACGTGCCCCCACCCCCTTACCTCCCAGTCAACGTGTGGGGGGTAAGGGGGAGGGGGTCTGTAGGTGACCACCCACCTATCCCCCCGCTTTCATCACCGCAGTACTGGCGAAAAGTCTGAAACGAAACTATTTTTTATTTTTTTACCAGGTAAGGCTCCACTGAACTTCTATATTTAGCGAGCGCTTTTACAGAAACCACCTGGATAACAAAAATGATAGCTCAACGAAGTAGGCTTATCATCATCATTATGTGGGAATTTATAGCAGCAGCCAAAAATACTCTTAAACGCGGGGTGTCGATCCTCTATGTGGATGGGAAAATACCGGAGGTACCCGAAGAAAAATACACGCCACTACGGGGAGAGAGAGAAACGTAAACTCGTGCAAGACAGCAGCTGGCGTCGTCAGGGCTTCGTGTACACCAGGCGAGGCTGTGGACATCTCGCAACAGTGGGGAGATGTCCACAGCCCAGTCTCCAACCCGACCTGACCTCGAACCCCTAACCCCTAGTCCAAGCCTCTAGCATGAACCCCTAGTCTTAACCCCTAGCCCTAACCCCTAGCCCTAACCCCTAGCATGAACCCCTAGCCCGAACCCCTAGTCCAAGCCTCTAGCATGAACCTCTAGTCCTAACCCCTAGCCCTAACCCCTAGCATGAACCCCTAGTCCTAACCCCTAGCCCTAACCCCTAGCATGAACCCCTAGCGCGAACCCCTAGTCCAAGCCTCTAGCATGAACCCCTAGCCCTAACCCCTAGCATGAACCCCTAGTCTTAACCCCTAGCCCTAACCTCTAGCATGAACCCCTAGCCCGAACCCCTAGTCCAAGCCTCTAGCATGAACCCCTAGTCCTAACCCTTAGCCCTAACCCCTAGCCCAAAACCCTAGAACGATCCCTAAGCCCAAACCCGTAGCCCAAACCCATAGTCCAAGCCTCTAGCCCGAACCCCTAGCCCTAACCCCTAGCCTAAACGCCCTAGCATGAACCCCTAGCGTGAACCACTACACGAACCCATAGCCATAACCCCTAGCCCAAACCCCTAGCATGAACCCCTAGCTCGACCCCTAAGCCCAACCCCCTAGCATGAACCCCTAGCCCGACCCCTAAGCCCAAACCCCGAGCCGGAAACCCATAGTCTAAACCCATGGCCCAAATCACTAGCCCGAACTCTTAGTCCGGACCACCAGCCTAAATCCCTAGCCCAACCCCTAGAACAAACCCCGAGCCCTAACCCCTAGCGCAAACCCCTAGCCCACATCCCTAGCCCAAACCCCTAGCTGGAACCCCTAGCCCTCGTCCGAATCCCTATCCCGTCCCCCTAGCACTCAAGCCCCCGCACGAACCTGTAGCCCGAACCCATAGCCCAAAACCCTAGCCCGAACCCCTAGCCTGAACCCCTAGCCTGAACCCCGAGCCCAAACCCAGAGCCTGAACCCATAGCCTGAACCCCGAGACTGAACCCCGAGCCTGAACCCATAGCCCAAACCCCGAGCCTGAACCCCTAGCCTGAACCCCTAGCCTGAACCCCTAGCCTGAACCCCTAGCCTGAACCCCTGGCCCGCACTCCTTGCTCGCAATCCCTGACTCTAAACCGCTATCCCTCAAACCCCTAGCCCTAACCCTAGCCCAACCCCTATCCCAGACCCCTAGACCGAACCCCTATCACAAACCCCTAGCCCTAACCTTAGCCCAACCCCTATCCCAGACCCCTAGCCCAACCCCTATCCCAAACCCCTAGACCGAACCCCTAGCCCAACCCCTAGCCCAACCCCTATCCCAAGCCCCTAGCTCAACCCCTAGCCAAACCCCTATCCCAAACCCCTATCCCAGACCCCTAGCCCAACCCCTATCCCTCGAACCCTCGCCCTCAACCCCTAGCCAAACCCCTATCCCAAACCCCTAGACCGAACCCCTAGCCCTCAACCCCGAGCCCTCAGGGACCGTCCATACGTCACACACCTAAGGGGGGCGGGGGGTCAGACATTTGTGACGTTACATGATGTTACAGTGAAACTGCGAATGGCTCATTAAATCAGTTATGGTTCCTTTGATCGCTCGACCGTTGCTTGGATGACTGTGGTAATTCTAGAGCTAATACGTGTAATGCTTGTCTCAAAGATTAAGCCATGCATGTCTGCGTGCAAACGGACGCAAACGGATGTTACAGTGACGATGTGTGACGAGGGGCGGAGGGGGCGTTTGAAAAATAAAAATGCACAACTTTAAAATAAATATATACAATAGAATTGTTATGACAACACTAATTTTGATTAATTTTCATTATTACTTTTTTATTATTTAAATTTACTAAGGTCACCTTTTATTTATTCCATGAAGGAGCATGTTGCTTCTCCATGGGAGAATGGAGAACCATAGATTTTGTAAGTAAAAATAATTATTGTTGTTAAACATTTTGAGCTTAATGATTCTTCCAGGACTTTTCATTCTGTGTAATGAATATTTTTTTTATAGTTATAATTACTTTTAATATTTTATGATTATTAGAGAATTTCAATATAATATTCTGAACATCTGCAGTTTTACTTAGACGTTGAATATTTTCAAGTGAATTTTATGCTAAATTTCAGCTTTCCGACGCCTCATTTTTAATACGTGTTTTCTCCTAAACATCAGAGTGCAGCGCCACTTTAAATACGCACTACAATGACAATAGTTTAAAGTGATTAGAAGCAAGTTTTATTTTCAAAATGTAAATATGGTTTTGGGTGGGGGGGGGGGCAAATCTTTGTGACGTCATATTTGAGGGAGGTCTGACTTTTTGTGACTCCGTGTGACGAGTTGGTGAGGGGGGGGGGGTCAAAAATCGGCCAAAATCGCATGACGCCATTTATGGTCGGCCCCAAACCCCTTGCCCAAACCCCTATCACTCAACCCCGAGTCGTTACCCCCTAGCCCTCACCCCTTAGACCTCAACCCCTAGGCCGAACCACTAGCCCTCAATCCCAATCACTCAACCTCTCGCCCGAACTCCTAGCTAGCTCCCCTAGCCTTCAACCCCCAGCTCTCAACCCCTAGCCCTCAACCCCTAGCCCTCAACCCCAAGCTCGATCCCCTAGTCCTCAACCCCTAGCCCGAACCCTGAGCTTGAACCCTAGCCCTTAACCCCTAGCTCTCAACCCCTAGCCCTCAACCCCTAGTCCTCAACCCCTAGCCCGAACCCCGAGCTTGAACCCGTAGCCCTCAACCCTTAGGCCTCAACCTAGAGCCAGAACCTCTAGCCCAAACCCCCATCCCGAACCCCTTGCCCGAACCCCTTGCCCGAACCCCTAGCTCTCAACCCCGAGCCCTCAACCCATAGCCTCAACCCATAGCCAGAACCCCTAGCCCGATCCCCTAGCCCAAACGCCTATTCCTCAACCCCTAGCCCTCAACCCCTAGCCCGAACCCCTAGCCCTCAACCCCGAACCCTCAACACATAGCCCTCAATCCCTAGCCCTCAACCCCTAGCCCTCAATCCCTCACCCGAACTCCTAGCCCGAACCCTTAGCCCACAATGCCTAGCCCTCAATCCCTAGTCCAAACCCCTAGCCCTTGGCCCCTAGCCCGAACCCCGAGGCCTCAACTCCTAGCCCTCAATCCCTAGTCCGAACCAGAACCCCTGGCCCTCAACCCCTGGCCCTCAACCCATAGCCCTCAACCCATAGCCCTCAACCCATAGCCGTCAACCCCTGGCCCTCAACCTGTAGCCCTCAACCGATAGCCGTCAACCCCTAGCCCTCAACCCATAGCCCTCAACCCATTGCCCTCAACCCATAGCCCTCAACCCTTAGCCCTCAACCCCTAGCCCTCAACCCCTGGCCCTCAACCTGTAGCCCTCAACCGATAGCCGTCAACCCATAGCCATCAACCCCTAGCCCTCAACCCCTAGCCCTCAACCCCTAGCCCTCAACCCCAAGCCCTCAACCCCTAGCCCTCAACCCCAAGCCCTCAACCCATAGCCCTCAACCCCTAGCCCTCAACCCCTGGCCCTCAACCTGTAGCCCTCAACCCATAGCTGTCAACCCATAGCCATCAACCCCTAGCCCTCAACCCCTAGCCCTCAACCCCTAGCCCTCAACCCCAAGCCCTCAACCCATAGCCCTCAACCCCAAGCCCTCAACCCATAGCCCTCAACCCCTAGCCCGAACCCTTACACCGAACGCCTAGCTTTCAAACGCCTAAACCCTCAACCCCTAGCCCTAAGGGGTCGTCCATAAATGACGTCACACACCTAGGGGGGGAGGGGGTCAGATATTTATGACGATGTGTGACGAGGGGGGGAGGGGGGGTTTGATAAATGTGACGTCACATCAAAATGCGCAACTTTTAAATAAATATAAACAATAGAATTGTTATTACAACACTAATTTTTATAAATTTTCATTTTAACTTTTCTATTATTTCAATTTACTAAGGTCACCTTTTGTTTATTCCATGAAGGAGCATTTTGCTTCTCCATGGAAGAATGGAGAACCATAAATTTTGTAAATGTTTTGAATGATTGTTATTAAAATTTTGAGTTTAATGATTCTACCAGGGCTTTTAATTATGTGGAATGAATATATGATTGTTATAATTGTACTCTCCATTTCTCCATTTTGCTTCATTCTACTACAAAGTTTCAAGTATTTTTTAAATAGTTATAATAACTTTTAATATTAAGTGATCATTGGAGAATTTCAATATAATATTCTGAACAGCTGCAGTTTGACTTAGACGTTGAATATAAGTGAATTTTATGCTAAATTTCAGCTTTCCAACGCCTCATTTTAATACGTGTTTTCTCCTAAACATCAGAGTGCAGCGCCACTTTAAAAACGCACTACAATGACAACAGTTTAAAGTTATTTGAAGCAAGTTTTATTTTCAAAATGTAAACATAGTTTTGGAGGTGGGGGGGGGGGGGCAGAGCTTTGTGACGTCATATTTGAGGGGGGTCTGACTTTTTGTGACTCTGTGTGACGAGTTGGGGAGAGGGGGTCAAAAATCGGCCAAAATCGCGTGACATCATTTATGGACGGCCCCTAAACCCCTTGCCCAAACCCCTATCACTCAACCCCGAGTCCTCACCTCCTAGCCCTCAACCCCGAGCCCTAAACCCATAGCCCTCAAACCCCATCCCGAACCCCTAGCCCCAACCCCTAGCCCTAAACTCCTAGCCCCAACCCCTAACCCCAACCCCTAGCCCTCAACCCCTAGCCCCAACCCCTAGCCTTCAACCTCGAGCCCTCAACCCCGAGCCCTTAGCCCCTAGCCCGAACCCCGAGGCCTCAACTCCTAGCCCTCAATCCCTAGTCCGAACTCCGAGTCAGAACCCCTGGCCCTCAACCCGTAGCCCTCAACCCATAGCCGTCAACCCCTAGCCGTCAACCCCTAGCCCCAACCCCTAACCCTAACCCCTCACCCCAACCCCTAGCCCTCAACCCCTAGCCCAAACTCCTAAATTCAACACACAGACTTTAGCGACCAACATTTTTCATAATTGAGGGGTTTTTTTGGGCGATTAGATTGCGTAAACATAAAATGTGTCGTAAAACCCTCCACCAGCCAATTAGTAAGTGGCTGTGTGTTGGAGAGTTAAACCCACAATACCATATACGATTTAAGTACTATAAAGTTTCGACGGCGATTACAATAACAACAACAACCAGCATCAGCAGCAGCTTCACCAGGCAATGACGCTGACCCTGACCCACCCTGGTGTATCCCCCAAAGCTTGCCCCCATTCCTCACCCCCCCACCCAAATCCCCCCAACGCTATCAACCCCACAACACACCACCTTTGTCTTCCTTCCGTTTCAGTCGATCGTGGTCATAGTCCCTGCTGCGTCTCTACCGCCATCGTCACGTTCCCTCGGATGAACCCGGACCCTGGCTCTGACCCTGAACCCCTTCGGAGCACCGTTACTCCGACTCTAACCCCCTTTACCCTAACCCCCATCCAGTGATTCCTAACTCTGTCCCTCCCCGCCGATCTATCGAACTTCTACCCCTAACCTTAAACCATAGCTCCAATTTTAAACCCCCTATCCTCAAATCCTGAACCCTACCCCCCTTAACTCTAACCGCCACCCAACTACCCACCACCCACCTTTCATCTTAGCACAGCATCACCATTGTTGCACGTTATGTAACGTTGCGTCGAACTGGGACCCATATCTAACGGGGAGCAGCGCCTTCCCCTATAAACATCTGGGCACGTCGCCAACATTGATTCAAGCAACGGACCTACCCTGCCTGCCACTGCTCCTGCCACTGCTGATGCTGCTGCTGCTGATGAGGCGCTGAATGTCGAAACCGGCCCCCGAGGTTGCACGTGATTAGTGCTGATGATGGTGCATTCCTGTGATGATGACGATGTGGAAGTTATAAAAAAAAACTAACAAAATCCGTTTAACACATAGAAGGAGGCTTTCGCTACCAATATCATCCAGCACAGGTTTTTTTGGGTTAGATCGCGTAAATAAAAATGTGTCGTTAAACCCGCCACCACCCGAGGCAGCCAATTAGTAAGGTTTGTTACGTAAACAGAGCGTGCCAAATCGTTACTAGTACAGCACTAACCGGTGTGTTGGAGAGTAAATCCGCAACATTTACAATCTGAGTACGACGTCTCGCCAGTAATTACAACGGGCATAATCAGGCAACAGCCAGATTCATGTTTCGTTCCATACTGGTGTGTTGGAGGAGGATTTTATCCACAAGTCTGGCTGTCGCCTGATGAAGCTTGTTGTACTTACTGGCGAAACGTCGTACTGAACTTGTGATGTTGTGGTTTTACTTTCCAACACACCGGTGCGCTGTACTCGTAACGAATTGGCACAGTTTTGTTCACGTGACAAACCTTACTAATTGGCTGCGTCGGGTGGTGGCGGGTTTAACGACACAACATTTATATTTACGCGATCTAACCCAAAAAACATCTGTTATGGAGCTAACAAAACGTACGACATAGAGTCACAGACGCGCGCGGGATGGAGAATGATGCACTGGAGTGGCTCCATGTTTAGCCGCTGGGGTCCGCCGGGCGGTGGAGCAGCGGTGACCATCCCACGTCCTCACAGCGCAGCAGGCCTGGGTTCGAGTCCCCGGTTCCATGCGCCCGCCTCCTCGTGTTGTGTGTGGACGGTTCATGAGCGGCTAGTGTGCAGTGCGATCATCCTTCTGACCCCTACTGGACATCTGTTAACAAAACAGCTTTATAGCTCATCGGATTCCTCCTACTCCTCCTCCTCCAGTCTCAATAAAGATTCTGATTCTGATAAACTCACTGCTAACCGTGGCCTCTATCTCTCTCTGTGCCTCTCTCTGTCTACGCTCCAGTCCGGATTCTGCAGCGCCACAATATAACTCGCTGACCACGTGCCCCTACTAGACATCTGTTAACTAAACAGCTTCATAGCTCATCGGGTTCCTCCCTTCTCCCTCCTCCAGTCTAAATAAAGATTCTGATTGGCAATGTGAACCACCACCACCACCACAACCGCCCCACTTTGCCCACTACGGTTTGACTCCCGGCCCGAATTGCACGCAGCACCGGGGGGAGTCTCCTCCTGGCAATGAGGGAGGCGCCGTGCGCCCGACTGGGATAGAATGGGGGCTGGTGAAGGGGGGGGGGGCTGGGGGGGTCGCATCCCCCCTCTATGTCGCGCCGCTAATGAGGCTGAGAGCGATCGCTAATTGGAGGTCATTAACGCACACCGCCCCGCGCCGTGCTCCGTGCGTGGGGTCTCGCTCCATTGTTGTTCCTTGGCGGTGGTGGTGGTAGTGGCGGTGGTGGCGGTGATGGTGGAAGTGGCGGCGGTGGTGGTGGTGGTGGCAGTGGGGATTTCATATTCCCCTCCATTCCACCCCTCAAAGACAAAGATCTCCCTTAACAGACCGTCGGGGAAAGTGCTGTTAGGCAGAAGCAGCACTTATGAAGGCCAGCACAGCACACGTGGGGGGGTGGGTAGCCAACAGCAAGCCCGGCCGCCTTCGTCTCCCTAGTGGCGACATTGACGCACTGCACCAGGTACTCATTTGAGGCTGAGTCGAACTAGAGGAGGAGGCCCAGGGCCAGCTTCAGATCATCGCCATCACCGGTGTCGGTAACCGTGAGTGGGAATCGAACTCGGGTCGCCGGCTTCGCCGCGCGGCGTAGCGCTAGCCGCAAGCCACCACCACACCACCACCCCCGATGAGTAGATAGATCCATCTGTAGTGACTCCGACATGCGTCCTCGCTTCACCAAGAGCCTTTACTGTGGACACGGCTACTATCTCTAGGCCCCCGGCGGGCTTCGGATTACGATGCTCGAGCTCAATCTTCTCTCCAGATGGTTCCTTCCTCTCGCGCTCTCTCCCCTTCCAGAGCAAGATGGCCGCCTGAGGCGCGCTCCCGGGCCGTGCTCCCAGCAGCGGCTGGCGGGGGCCGTTTGTGAGGGGGCCAAGGGAGCCGATGGAGCTGGGGGGGCCGACGGAGCCGGGAGGGCCGATGGCGCGAGCAGAGGGAGCCGACACTGACTCACTCACACAACATGCACTGACTCACTCACATGCACTGACTCACTCACACCATGCAATGACTCACTCACACATCATACACTGACTCACTCACATCATGCGCTGACTCGCTCATCAAGCGCTTACTCACTCACACATCATACACTCGCACAACCACTGACCCATTCACTCATCAAATACACAGGTTCACTCATCGTGTGCTGGCTCACTCGCACATCATACACTCACACTGCTGCTGACTCGCTCACACATCATACACTGACTCACTCACACCGTGCACTGACTCGCTCAAACATCATACACTGACTCACTCACACATCATACACTGACTCACTCACACATCATACACTGACTCACTCACACATCATACACTGACTCACTCACACATCATACACTAGCTCACTCACACATCATACACTGACTCACTCACACATCATACACTCACTCACACTACCACTGACTCACTCACACATCATACACTGGGAGTGTCGTGCTGCCAGTTATGGCTGCAGGTTTTGTCGTACGTGTTATGTATATCGTTTGTTACATTTAAAATCACAGTTCCTATGATTACTGTTGTTACATTGTTTTTGTAGCTTTATTTTGGTCTGGTTGTGATGTAATAGTTTTCTGCAATGTAGATTCATATTGTGTTTGTTGCGGTTGCACCCGACTTAAGAGCCGCATGGCTCACAGGGCTATACATAATAAATGAACCTTGAAAACTATCCCTCAAGCACCTCCCCCCCCACCACTCTCTCCAAAATCGGCTCACCCCCATTCCCCTTGGCCAATCCTCATCTTCTAACGGTCATCACCCATCACCCCCTTGATTCGCCGCCCTTTAACCTTTGAATTAATCCACCAATCGGTTTAATTATCCGTAATTTAGATGCATTCATTAAGCCCATCTCCCCCACTTAGCACGTGAAGGCTCACAAGTGACGTCATCACATCTACCCCCCCCCCCCCGTCTGTTTAAGGAACGAAACAGGAGGAGGATGTCTCCACTAACCCTGGCTGTCCACCTGATGAAGCTAGTTGTGTTTACTGGAAAAACGTCGTACCCAGATTGTAAATGTTGTTTATTTTGTCTCTAACACACTGGTGTGCTGTACTAGTGTAGTGTAATAGCGCCAGCTGATGGACAACAGCGGCAACTGTGATGGACAGACAGTACACACGCTGGTGAGGGTGTACACAGTGTGTTGGCAGAGAGGAGGAACTAGGGTAAGGATCACAAAGGGCCCCATCTGGAGGCCTCTGGAACCTGTTAGCGGGTTTGAGAAGGGAGGCGCGGTCAGGGCGGAGCCAGGCTGCGCAGGTAGCATAAAAGGAGCCGAGAGCGGGAGCTTGAGGCTGCCGGTTCTGGGAGTGGACTCGTCTCATCGTTGCTGTTGTCTCGTCGCTGTCGTCACTAAACATCTCCGCTAGATATTGTACTACAAAGGATAGTAGTTGGCGATCTCAGTCAGCGCCGTCAGTATTAGACGGCTAGTGTTGCGTACATGCTAGGCTAAGCTACTGTGGAGAGTGTGTGAATGAGACCGTGAAGCTGTTAATAAAGAAGTGCCTCCTAAAAACTCTGTCTCTAAATTGTTGACACCACAACTGGTGTCAGAAGTGGTTGGAAAATTCGACAGTTATTAGGGTATAAGTTGCAATGTCGAAGTTATTTATAAAGAGGAATCTACCCATAGTGTCATCAGAGGATAAGGATGGAAAGACAGTCATCCCTCCGACAGCCCCGGGACCCCGGTTACAAACTCTGTGGGCACAGGAGCGGTGACTGTGGATCAGCGGGAAAGGGGCACTGATCCCCCGGAGTCACGAGCCGAGGAACGGTGGCGCGAGGTAGTTGGCCGCCTCGACCTGTTCCTCGTGACCGTTGGCCAGCCGGTTGCACAACTCTCCGCGTCCACGCCTGCTGTCCAGGGGACGGCGAGTGGGCCGCAGGGCTCGCCGGAGCTGCCATCTGCAGCGGCGATTCCCGCAGAGGAGGCCACACAGTTGCCGACCGCCATTTCGCCCACGGAGGGCATGGTGGGGCTGGTGGGTGCCATTCGATGTGGGCCGCGGGGCTCGCTGGAGCTGCCACCGGCAGCAACAGTTCCCGCGGCGGAGACCACGTCGCGATTTGTTTTATTTTAGTTTATTTCTAACTACGCCACTTTACCGAAAGAACCAAAGAGCATGGAGACCATGTGTTTGCCGACCTCCATTTCGCCCATAGAGGGCACCACGGCGTTGTCGGCGGGCGCCGCTGAGGGTGGGCTGCGGGAGGTGTCGGAGCTGCCGCCTGCAGCGGCGATTCCTGTGGCAGAGACCACGCGGTTGCCGGGCGCCATTTTAATCCACTAACACGCGACTCTGTAATCCACCAACACGTGGCTTTTTAATCTGCCAACACGCGGCTCTTTAATCACCCAAATCACCCATGGCGAGGCAGACGGGCCCCATTTGGAGCGGGACGCGGGACGACGCTAAGGCGGCGATGCAAGGAGCCGCGTGTCGACCACGACGGCTGCCTCCCGTTTGGGAGATTGTGGCGGCGGGAGGCGATTGGATGGCGTTCCATCATCGCTTCAAAGCAGCTTGGCTATCTGTCGGGTGGATGGAATAGGAGGCCCTGCTAGCCCTACCGACGGTCCTCGACGACGATGCATTGGCGGAGGTCCAGGCCATCCTGGAAGGTGATCGGTCAACTCTCCAGTGGGCATACGTCCAGACGGCGGCAGTCTTTGACCTCTCTATAACACCTGCACGAGATTTTAGCGGCGGAGGCATCGTGTTGGTGGATTAAAGAGTCGCATGTTTGTGGATTAAAGAGTCACATGTTTGTGGATTAAAGAGTCGCGTGTTGGTGGATTAAAGAGACACCTTTGGGTGATTAAAGAACCGCGTGTTGGCAGATTAAAAAGCCACGGGTTGGTGGATTACAGAGTCGCGTGTTAGTGGATTAAAGAGTCCCTTGTTCGTGGATTAGAGAGTCGCTAAGTTGGTTGATAAAAGAGTTACGTGTTGTGGTTGGATTAAAGTGCCGTGTTGGTGAGCCGCGTGTTGGTGGATTAGAAAGTCGATATGTTGGTGGATTAAAGAGCATGGTGTTGGTGGAATGAAGTGTTGCGTGTTGGTGGTTTGAAGAGAACCGTCTTGGTGGATTGAAAAGCCACATCTAGGTGGATTAAAAAGCCACGTGATGGCTGATTAAAGAGGAGCGTGTTGGTGACTTAAAGTCTAGTGTTGGTGGGTTAAATAGTCATGTGTTAGTGGATTAAAGAGTCTCGTGTTGGTGGATTAAAGAGCTGATATGTTTGTGGATTAAATAGTTGCTTGTTGGTCGATTAAATCGCTACCTGAATGGTGAAATCAAGAGCCACGTGTTTCTACATTCAAGAGTCGCATCTTTGTGGATTCAAGAGTCTCGTGTTGGTGAATTAAAGAGTCTTCTATTGGTGGACTAAAGTGCCCCCTGTTGGTGAATTAAAAAGCAGCGTGTCGGTGGATTAAAGAGTCCGGTGTTGGTGAATTAAAGAGTCGCGTGTTGGTGAATTAAAGAGTCACATGTTGGTGGACTAAAGAGTCGTGTGTTGGTGAATTAAAGAGTCACATGTTGGTGGACTAAAGAGTCACATATTGATGGATTAAAAAGCCACGTGTTGGTGGATTGGTGGATTAAAGAGCCACGTCTCGTTTTAGTGGAATGAAGAGTCGGTATATTTGTGGATTAAATAGTTGCTTTGTTGGTCTATTAAATCGCTGCCTGAATGTTGGATTCAACAGCAAAATTTTGTTAGATTCAACAGTCGCATACTCGTTGGTTCTTTCGGTATAGTCACGTAGGTAGAAAATAAAAATAAAAATAAAAAAATAAAAATATATCACGACGTTTCGATCGCAACACCAGCGATCGTCCTCAGGTGGAAACAATAATCCAGCAGTGGAACTGCTGAACCAGGAAGAACAAGCGAGAGAGCCGTTACAACAAGAGGTTATATATGTGGCGAAGGGCAAGCAGGCGGGGTCTGAGCTGGAAAGGAATTCCATCCCCGGACGCAAGCACGTCAGTTGTGTTAATGGGGGAGATTTTGGGAGAGAGATAGATTAGGGAGAGAGATTGGCATGTCAAAGTAAATGAGCTTCCGTCGCCGCATAAGAGTATCGTCCCCACATATGCACATAGCAGCAGTGTTAATGGGAAATTAGCACTATGTTGATGGGAGAGATTAGGCAGAGAGATTAGTGAGATTAGCAAGTTAATGTCATGTCTATGTGTAACACAAGCTGCGGCGGTGCCAACTGTGACTGCGTCAACGCAAGAGAACCACCGCAACGGTGGTGGCGCCAGTGAGATACACAGCCCATCACACAGCCAGAACCATCGATACATCGTGGCTAAAGGAACAGAGGTGACCATGTTAGTGAGACCCTAGCCCGTTAATGCAGAGGCACCCAACAGGGCAATACAACTCAGAGAGTCGGAGATAACAGCCAAACGGCAGGAAGGATTGAAGCACCACAGCAAATTACGACTCTGCTTGGTTAATGACGTCCTTCCAATGATTGCTCAGCTTATACCCATCTTCTCGGTTGAAATTGTCTCTGTGTTCATATATCTGGATGGCTTCATGGACAAATCTTTGATGGTAGCCCGAAGGTTTCCAGAGTACCTTGGTCTGGGAAAAAACAATATCATGCAAGCCCACTGCGTTATAACAATGATCAGCCATGGCAGAGGTATTGGTTCTGCCGTGTTTCAAATCTGCATTGTGTTCATGAACATGGTGCGAGACATGTCGTTTCGTTTCCCCAATGTAACTGCTGCCGCAGACACAACTTAATTTGTAGACACCAGGGTATTGCATGTCAGGAATGACATCCTTCACAGATGGGATCAAATCACGGATTTTGTGTACTGTATTGAATCGAACCTGGATCTTGTGATTGTTTAAGATTTGGGAAATATTTTTGGTAACACCTGCTATACTCCTGCCTAGGTATGACAAGGTGATGGTTTTGATTGGGTCCTCAGATGGATGTCTCCCAATGGTTGGGGATACGGCTTTGCGGATTACATGGTCTGAGTATCCATTCATTTTGGGGGCTTCGTGTACGTGCTCCAGTTCACTGGCTAGGTGGCGCTGGTCGGAGATGCAGTGGGCCTTATGGTGTACTGTTTTGCTGAGGGAATTCTTCTGGGCCGGATGGTGGTGGGAATCAGGCTTTATATAGGAATCCGGTTCCAAGATAAACATGGAACAACCATGGACGTGGAGACAAGAATGTCAGTGATGCACACCTTGCTCGTTATCCGACCGATAATACCGAATGAGCCACCGTTAGCGGCGAAACACGGTGCATCAACAGGGTCTAGAACCTGACACTTGGGGGGAAAAATATTGTAAATTAACTCCGAGATGATAGTTGCCGAGTCACCTGTGTCGACTAGCATCCTAATTTACACACTCTAAATAAACCCAAGCACGGCAGATGAACCCGCAGCCGCTCCTACCACTGAATGGGCCAGTTCTGACAACTGATCCGGTCGAAGCTGACAAACCTCACGATTACGCATAGGACTCCCCCGTACCGAACGCGCGACCGGGACGCGAACCGAAGTGCCTAGATGGGTGAGATGAGGCCAGGGTTCGAGTGTGGAGTGCGTTGCGACTCGCTTTAGGGTGTAGGGAAGCGTAGGATGGCGGCGATGCTGGGAGACACCGTCGTGGTACACGGCAGCGCGATGACACGTGCCCCGGCAGGCCGCAATTACAGCAGGTAACACGGCCGCCTCTGGAACGAGACGACAATTTTGGCCGCCGCTGCTCGTCCGTCCGTCGCGCGCCACCGTCACCCGGTCGCCACCACCCCGAGTCGTCGCGCGTGCCGACAGGGGCTTCCCTCCATCCACCAGCGCCCTCTCCCGTTGTAGAAGTTGCTGGGCTTGGATGCACTGAGCGACTTTAAGAGACGAGACGTCATTATCTTCGGCTGGAAGGATGGTGTGAAGGCCAGCAGTCTCTCGAGGACCAACGCGTTGATTCCATCGTGGTCCATTTTAGGTAAGGCGGTTTTCGCTAGCAACAAAAGGAAGGCGAGGGCCGACTCGTTCTCCCCCTTCCGTCGTGTGGCGAATTTGTGGCGCATATTTGCCAGAGGCTCGTAAATAGACACCATCTGGTCGAAAACCTGCGTGAGGGTGGACCGTTCCGGTGGCGGGAGTGTGAGAAACGCCGCAAAGGCGTCTTCGTCGAGGGTGGCAGGCAATGCCTGCAGTGCCTTCACCTACGTCCATCCTGCCAAATCGGCATTCATGAGGAATCGCCGCTTGAAAGCCACCCAGTCGCCACTGCTAGCCGCGAACTCTTTAATGAAGGGAAGCCGGCGTCAGAGAAACCGGAATGTCCATCGGCGCCGACGACGCGTCTTCAATTTCGGCGGGCTGCACGCTCCGCGCCGGCGACAAAATGGCGGCCGAAAGCACGGGCTGCGCCGCCGAGTTTCCTGCCTGCTGCAAAATGGCGGCGGAGTCGCCGTCCACGAGCGGCATCGCCGCTCCTAACTTGACCGGTGAGACCGCTTGACTGATCTCCACGAGGAGCGAAGCCGTAGCATGGAGGAGCTCTGCGAGGCAACCGTGCGCCTCCTGGAGGGACGACCCTGCCGACGGCGAAGCGTCGAGGGGCCGGCTGGCGCCCTGCTCCACCGGTAGCGTCTTCACCGCATCCTCCGGAGCTGTAGGCGCCACGAGGTCCTCGTCCTCGCTGTTGGACGTCCTGGTACGTGGTCTGGGACGTGTAGACTGAATCTACAGCTAGCTGTATATACTAGCGTGTTGGCCACTTCCGACACCAGTTGTAGTGAGTCCAACTGAGTCGCAGACTTTGTTCTTTAGAGGCAACACTTTTATTGTAACATCAACCAGTTAACACAAAGGGGTAACTGCCCCTTCACCAGATACAGCCTAGGGTGGTGACCACCCAACTAATTACTCTATACGTACGAGTTACAGCGACGAAGGGTCAGAACCTACCTCGGGTCCCCGACCACGTGTTGATGCCTCGTAGAGCTTCCAGCTTGTAGACGTGGAGCGTTCAGCTTGTAGAAGGAAGAACCCCGGTCCCTCTCAGGGACCCACCTTATGTCCCCCGGGTCGGGGCTGCTCCGCTCTTGGCCTCACCCACCTTCTCGAGCGTTCTAGCTCCCTCTCGATCCCCCTCGAGAGCTCTCCCCGGACACGTGATCACCCCCTAGTCACCCCACCTGGGGCTCTCTCTGTGGACACTCTGGATCACGTGTCTACAGGGTCAACCAGAGTGCCATGGCCCGGGGCAACCCTGCCCCTGGGCTGACACTCTCCCACTCCCCCTGGTGGGAGCCCGCACTACACGCTATTTGTGGTACCCGCGCTATCCCGGTGGGTTCTTCTTCTTGAGATGTTTAGACATTTTTCGCAACTGGTAATATTTCTTCTATTGAAGGACCACTTCTGACTCCAATGTAATAAACGACTTCCACGATGATTGGTTGCAAGAGTGCTTCTTTATTAACTGTAGTATTGCACAGCTCCTCTCCTTCCCTTCTCACAACGCCATGGACGAGGCGTCTCTTTCCGGTCCACCAGCGAGGTTCCCTCCGCTCCCCCGGTCTCGCCGTTGGCTGGCGGCGTGTCGGAGAGAAGAGGCGAGCTTCACTGGGGGACCGGCCACGTGGTCGGTGGCGAAGAGAGGAGATGACGAGTAGCGACGCAGTCCGGACCCCAGGCTCCCCACACCGACCTCGAGTCATCCCCTGCCCCTGCTTATATTTCCCCCCGCAGAGCTAGTCTCCGCCTCTAGCCATGCCCCCTCGTGGAACCTTCCCGATGGTTCCCGAAGGATCTCTCTCGACTTCGCCTTTCACCTTTGGCCCAGATGTTATTCCCTCTTAGGACTGGATGCCGATTACTTAATAGTGCCTGTACTCAGTTACCCTCTGGCACCCACTGGATGGTGCCCTCTCATTACATGTGTACACGTGTGTGTACGTATGTGTTATACGTGTTTATACACGTGTGTGTACGTATGTATTATACATGTGTGTATACGTATGTGTTATACATGTGTGTGTACACGTGTGTGTGTACGTGTGTACACGTGTGTGTGTGTACATATGTATTATACGTGTGTGTATACGTGTGTGTACGTATGTTCCTGGCAAGGATTATTCAACAATGCCTGGCAAAGATTATTCAACATAGCCTTGCCAGGCACGCTGAGGAGAGGCTTGCGGAGCCCCAATGCGGTTTCAGGAAAGGGCGGTCCTGCACAGATGCCATATTTTCTGTCCGTCTGCTACAGCAGAGGTGTAGGGAATTCCAACAAGACCTACATCTCTGCTGTATTGACCTGGTCAAGGCCTATGATACCATCAGTAGGCCTAGGCTCTGGGTTGTTCTTCGTGCTTTTGGAGTACCTGACCCTCTGCTCATCATTAAGGACCTTCATGATGGTGAGCGGGCCTGGGTAAAGCTACGTGGCCGGGAGTCAGAGCCATTCCCTGTACACCTTGGGGTGCGACAGGGATGTGATCTGGCTCCCACATTATTTAACATCTATTTTGACCACGTAGTTCGTGAAGCCTTCAATAGCTGTACCGCGGGATTCTCCATTTGATACAGATATAATGGGAGGCTGACCGATGCCCGGGTACGGTCAAGGGATGGCTCTCTATTGCTCAACCACGTTATGTATGCCGATGATTTGGTAATAGCTGCTCATTCAGAGGAGGAGTTGGAGACGTTGCTGCTGAGACTGGAGCGTGCCACTAAGAGGTGGGGCCTTACCATCAGCCACACCAAAACTAAGCATCTGCCTGGGTATTTTGTACCATCGGACACTCCACCCCCACAACTCCCAATTGGTGATGGGGCAGTTGTGGAGAGAGTGGAGAGTTTCCCATACCTGGGCAGTGTGCTTATGACCGGCTCCAGTTCAACAGCAGAGGTCTCACTCCGAATCAGTCGAGCGGCAATATATTTTCATCGGTTGCGTAAGGCTGTGTGGAAGTTACCTGGTCTGTCGCTCCGCACTAAGCTTCAGGTCTTCTCGGCCACGGTCATTCTCTCCCTTCTCTACGCTTGCGAAACGTGGACCCCCTTAATGGAACATCTTCGCCGGTTAGAAACATTTAGGCTAGCCTGCCGACGATCCATCCTGGGTTTAATCAGGCTGGATTGTGTGAGGAGCTCACAAATCCTTGAAAGATCTGGGCAAGGTCCCATCGGTGAGCTCCTCCGGCAGAAAAGGCTGCGTTGGCTGGGTCATGTAGCCCGCATGCCCAGCCACCGCATGCCGATACAGCTTTTGTTCGCCCGGATCGTGAGGGCTAACCGGGCGTGGCACGGGCTAGAGAAAAGATGGAGTGATGTGGTACAGGAGGACGTGGATCTGAGTGGACTTGCCGATGACTGGTACCAGCAGTGTCAAGATCGGCCTCTGTGGAGGAGGCTCGTGAAGGACGCTGCTACTGGACAGTTGGAGGCCGTCGCCCTCTAACAACAACGGAGGGCGGAGGAGTGACGCTCACAACAACGAGCGGAGCGCCGGGTGGCTAAAGCACAGCAGGTTGGCACAGTAGGGGGCACAGGTGGTGCATCAGCCAGTCATCTCAGTCAGTCGACCCGTGGCACCTGGGTCTGCCCCGTGACCTCCTGCCAGCGGGCTTCCGACACTTCACGTGGCCTCAAGGTGCACATGGCCTGGCACAAGCGTCGTGGTGACGTCATCGCCACTTAGTGGCGAATGGCGGTTGTTGTTATTGTGTGTATGTACGTATGTGTTATACGTGTGGGGAGCGGTAGTGTAGCGGTCAGCGCGCTGCTCTTACAAACCTAGCTACCCGGGTTTGATTCGCGCTCACGGCCAACACCCCGTGCCGGATTAAGCGAGTGTGGGGCCTGTAGCATGATGTTATAAAGTGGCCCTAAATAAATAAAAACACGTAAATATGTTAAACACACATTTTTTACTTGTGTAGTAAAGTAATTGTGTTGTTTTCATTTGCTATACAGCCAGATAATAAGACAAATCGCTAACCTTAACATCCAGTCGTTCATAAAAGTTGAAGGCGGTATAGTACTATAGTAATAGAGCAAGTGCAGAATCACTGAACCGGAATTGATAGCTTGAAGGCATTTAACGCGGGGGCCTTGAAAGAGCGGCGCGCTAAATGGGATACTCCGGCACTGCCAAGGCCAGTGACGATTTTTTTAATCGGTCCTCCGCCTCCCCTAGGTCGCTTCAGCCTCAAATGAGTACCTGGTGTAGCGGTGAGTAATACATATCGCCATTGGGGAGACAAAGGCGGCCGGGCGTGGTGCTGACCATCCACCCCCTCGTGTGCCGTGCCGGCCTTCATAGGTGCTGCTCGCTAACGGCACTTGCCCCTACAGTCTGTTACAGGTTACACGGGGGAACTTTGCTTTTGGTGTACTTTGCAGAAGGATCATTGCCAGAGCTGTCGCCCACCACGTAACCACGACATTCACTTTCATGGCCACGGTGCTATTTGGCAAATGTCTCGAGTTTGTTGATGTAGGACTGTGGATGAACGTGCGTGGGAGAGTGGTGGCGTAGTGGTTAACGTGCTGCCGGGGGGGGGGGTGGGGGATTGGAGACCCGGCGCCTGCGATAGCTCAGCTGGGGAGAGAGCGGCGCACGGGACACCGGGGGGGGGGGGGGGGGGGGGGGGGGCGACAGCCCTCGGGGCGCTCAGGTTCGACGCCAGCTCGGAGGGCGCCGGTGTTTGCGTGTCCATCGTTCACCTCCGATGAGCGCGGTTGGCTACGTACGGTGCGAAAGAAGTTCAACATAATACTGTATGCACTGCCCATAGACTCAACACGACCCATAGACTCAACACTGCCCACAGACTCAACACTGCCCATAGAATCAACACTGCCCATAGACTCATCACTGCCCATAGACTCAACACTGCCTGTAGAATCAACACTGCCCATAGACTCAACACTGCACCATAGACTCAACACTACCCATAAACTCAACACTGCCCATAGAATCAACACTACCCATAGACTCAGCACTGCCCATAGACTCAACACTACCCATAGACTCAACACTGCCAATAGACTCAAGACTGCCCATAGACTCAACACTGCCCATAGACTCAACACTACCCATAGACTGAACACTGCCCGTAGACTCAACACTACCCGTAGACTCAACATTGCTCATAGACTCAACACTGCCCACAGACTCAACACTGCACCATAGACTCAACACTACCCATAGACTCAACACTGCACCATAGACTAACACTACCCATAGACTCAACACTGCTCATAGAATCAACACTGCCCATAGACTCAGCACTGCCCATAGACTCAACACTACTCATAGACTCAACACTACCCATAGACTGAACACTGCCCATAGACTCAACACTACCCGTAGACTCAACACTGCCCGTAGACTCAACACTACCCGTAGACTCAACATTGCCCATAGACTCAACACTGCCCACAGACTCAACACTGCCCATAGACTCAACACTGCACCATGGACTCAACACTACCCATAGACTCAACACTGCCCATAGACTCAACACGACCCATAGACTCAACACTGCCCATAGACTCAACACCGCCCATAGACTCAACACTGCCCATAGACTCAACACTGCCTCTAGAATCAACACTGCCCATAGACTCAACACTGCACCATAGACTCAAAACTACCCATAAACTCAACACTGCCCAGAGAATCAACACTACCCATAGACTCAGCACTGCCCATGGACTCAACACTACCCATAGACTCAACACTGCCAATAGACTCAAGACTGCCCATAGACTCAACACTGCCCATAGACTCAACACTACCCATAGACTGAACACTGCCCGTAGACTCAACACTACCCGTAGACTCAACACTGCCCGTAGACTCAACACTACCCGTAGACTCAACATTGCCCACAGACTCAACACTGCCCATAGACTCAACACTGCACCATGGACTCAACACTACCCATAGACTCAACACTGCCCATAGACTCAACACGACCCATAGACTCAACACTGCCCATAGACTCAACACTGCCCATAGACTCAACACTGCCCATAGACTCAACACTGCCTCTAGAATCAACACTGCCCAAAGACTCAACACTGCACCATAGACTCAACACTACCCATAAACTCAACACTGCCCAGAGAATCAACACTACCCATAGACTCAGCACTGCCATTGGACTCAACACTACCCATAGACTCAACACTGCCAATAGACTCAAGACTGCCCATAGACTCAACACTGCCCATAGACTCAACACTACCCATAGACTCAACACTGCCAATAGACTCAAGACTGCCCATAGACTCAACACTGCCCATAGACTCAACACTACCCATAGACTGAACACTGCCCGTAGACTCAACACTACCCGTAGACTCAACACTGCTCATAGACTCAACACTGCCCACAGACTCAACACTGCACCATAGACTCAACACTACCCATAGACTCAACACTGCACCATAGACTAACACTACCCATAGACTCAACACTGCTCATAGAATCAACACTGCCCATAGACTCAGCACTGCCCATAGACTCAACACTACTCATAGACTCAACACTACCCATAGACTGAACACTGCCCATAGACTCAACACTACCCGTAGACTCAACACTGCCCGTAGACTCAACACTACCCGTAGACTCAACATTGCCCATAGACTCAACACTGCCCACAGACTCAACACTGCCCATAGACTCAACACTGCACCATGGACTCAACACTACCCATAGACTCAACACTGCCCATAGACTCAACACGACCCATAGACTCAACACTGCCCATAGACTCAACACTGCCCATAGACTCAACACTGCCCATAGACTCAACACTGCCTCTAGAATCAACACTGCCCATAGACTCAACACTGCACCATAGACTCAACACTACCCATAAACTCAACACTGCCCAGAGAATCAACACTACCCATAGACTCAGCACTGCCCATGGACTCAACACTACCCATAGACTCAACACTGCCAATAGACTCAAGACTGCCCATAGACTCAACACTGCCCATAGACTCAACACTACCCATAGACTGAACACTGCCCGTAGACTCAACACTACCCGTAGACTCAACATTGCCCATAGACTCAACACTGCCCACAGACTCAACACTGCCCATAGACTCAACACTGCACCATGGACTCAACACTACCCATAGACTCAACACTGCCCATAGACTCAACACGACCCATAGACTCAACACTGCCCATAGACTCAACACTGCCCATAGACTCAACACTGCCCATAGACTCAACACTGCCTCTAGAATCAACACTGCCCATAGACTCAACACTGCACCATAGACTCAACACTACCCATAAACTCAACACTGCCCAGAGAATCAACACTACCCATAGACTCAGCACTGCCCATTGACTCAACACTACCCATAGACTCAACACTGCCAATAGACTCAAGACTGCCCATAGACTCAACACTGCCCATAGACTCAACACTACCCATAGACTGAACACTGCCCGTAGACTCAACACTACCCGTAGACTCAACACTGCTCATAGACTCAACACTGCCCACAGACTCAACACTGCACCATAGACTCAACACTACCCATAGACTCAACACTGCACCATAGACTAACACTACCCATAGACTCAACACTGCTCATAGAATCAACACTGCCCATAGACTCAGCACTGCCCATAGACTCAACACTACTCATAGACTCAACACTACCCATAGACTGAACACTGCCCATAGACTCAACACTACCCGTAGACTCAACACTGCCTGTAGACTCAACACTACCCGTAGACTCAACATTGCCCATAGACTCAACACTGCCCACAGACTCAACACTGCCCATAGACTCAACACTGCACCATGGACTCAACACTACCGATAGACTCAACACTGCCCATAGACTCAACACGACCCATAGACTCAACACTGCCCATAGACTCAACACTGCCCATAGACTCAACACTACCCATAGACTCAACACTGCCCATAGACTCAACACGACCCATAGACTCAACACTGCCCAAAACTCAACACTGCCCATAGACTCAACACTGCCCATAGACTCAACACGGCACCATAGACTCAACACTACCCATAGACTCAACACTACCCATAGAATCAACACTGCCCATAGAATCAACACTGCCCATAGACTCATCACTGCCCATAGACTCAACACTGCCCATAGACTCAACACTGCCCATAGACTCAACACTGCCCATGGACTCAACACTGCCCATAGACTCAACACTACCCATAGACTCAACACGACCCATAGACTCAACACTGCCCATGGACTCAACACGACCCATAGACTCAACACTGCCCATAGACTCAACACTGCCCATAGACTAAACACTGCACCATAGCCTCAACACTACCCATAGACTCAACACTGCACCATCGACTAACACTACCCATAGACTCAACACTGCCCATAGAATCAACACTGCCCATAGACTCGGCACTGTCCATAGACTCAACACTGCCCATAGACTCAACACTGCCCATAGACTCAACACTGCCCATGGACTCAACACTGCCCATAGACTCAACACTACCCATAGACTCAACACGACCCATAGACTCAACACTGCCCATGGACTCAACACGACCCATAGACTCAACACTGCCCATAGACTCAACACTGCCCACAGACTCAACACTGCACCATAGACTCAACACTACCCATAGACTCAACACTGCACCATAGACTAACACTACCCATAGACTCAACACTGCTCATAGAATCAACACTGCCCATAGACTCAGCACTGCCCATAGACTCAACACTACTCATAGACTCAACACTACCCATAGACTGAACACTGCCCATAGACTCAACACTACCCGTAGACTCAACACTGCCTGTAGACTCAACACTACCCGTAGACTCAACATTGCCCATAGACTCAACACTGCCCACAGATTCAACACTGCCCATAGACTCAACACTGCACCATGGACTCAACACTACCCATAGACTCAACACTGCCCATAGACTCAACACGACCCATAGACTCAACACTGCCCATAGACTCAACACTGCCCATAGACTCAACACTACCCATAGACTCAACACTGCCCATAGACTCAACACGACCCATAGACTCAACACTGCCCAAAACTCAACACTGCCCATAGACTCAACACTGCCCATAGACTCAACACGGCACCATAGACTCAACACTACCCATAGACTCAACACTGCCCATAGAATCAACACTGCCCATAGAATCAACACTGCCCATAGACTCATCACTGCCCATAGACTCAACACTGCCCATAGACTCAACACTGCCCATAGACTCAACACTGCCCATGGACTCAACACTGCCCATAGACTCAACACTACCCATAGACTCAACACGACCCATAGACTCAACACTGCCCATGGACTCAACACTACCCATAGACTCAACACTGCCCATAGAATCAACACTGCCCATAGAATCAACACTGCCCATAGACTCATCACTGCCCATAGACTCAACACTGCCCATAGACTCAACACTGCCCATAGACTCAACACTGCCCATGGACTCAACACTGCCCATAGACTCAACACTACCCATAGACTCAACACGACCCATAGACTCAACACTGCCCATGGACTCAACACGACCCATAGACTCAACACTGCCCATAGACTCAACACTGCCCATAGACTAAACACTGCACCATAGACTCAACACTACCCATAGACTCAACACTGCACCATCGACTAACACTACCCCTAGACTCAACACTGCCCATAGAATCAACACTGCCCATAGACTCGGCACTGTCCATAGACTCAACACTGCCCATCGACTCAACACTGCCCATAGACTCAACACTGCCCATGGACTCAACACTGCCCATAGACTCAACACTACCCATAGACTCAACACGACCCATAGACTCAACACTGCCCATGGACTCAACACGACCCATAGACTCAACACTGCCCATAGACTCAACACTGCCCATAGACTAAACACTGCACCATAGACTCAACACTACCCATAGACTCAACACTGCACCATCGACTAACACTACCCATAGACTCAACACTGCCCATAGAATCAACACTGCCCATAGACTCGGCACTGTCCATAGACTCAACACTGCCCATAGACTCAACACTGCCCATAGACTCAACACTGCACCATAGACTCAACACTACCCATAGACTGAACACTGCCCATAGACTCAACACTGCCCATAGACTCAACACTGCTCATAGACTCAACACTGCCCACAGACTCAACACTGCACCATAGACTCAACACTACCCATAGACTCAACACTGCAACATAGACTAACACTACCCATAGACTCAACACTGCCCATAGAATCAACACTGCCCATAGACTCAGCACTGCCCATAGACTCAACACTGCCCATAGACTCAACACTACCCATAGACTCAACACGACCCATAGACTCAACACTGCCCATGGACTCAACACGACCCATAGACTCAACACTGCCCATAGACTCAACACTGCCCATAGACTAAACACTGCACCATAGACTCAACACTACCCATAGACTCAACACTGCACCATCGACTAACACTACCCCTAGACTCAACACTGCCCATAGAATCAACACTGCCCATAGACTCGGCACTGTCCATAGACTCAACACTGCCCATAGACTCAACACTGCCCATAGACTCAACACTGCCCATGGACTCAACACTGCCCATAGACTCAACACTACCCATAGACTCAACACGACCCATAGACTCAACACTGCCCATGGACTCAACACGACCCATAGACTCAACACTGCCCATAGACTCAACACTGCCCATAGACTAAACACTGCACCATAGACTCAACACTACCCATAGACTCAACACTGCACCATCGACTAACACTACCCATAGACTCAACACTGCCCATAGAATCAACACTGCCCATAGACTCGGCACTGTCCATAGACTCAACACTGCCCATAGACTCAACACTGCCCATAGACTCAACACTGCACCATAGACTCAACACTACCCATAGACTGAACACTGCCCATAGACTCAACACTGCCCATAGACTCAACACTGCTCATAGACTCAACACTGCCCACAGACTCAACACTGCACCATAGACTCAACACTACCCATAGACTCAACACTGCAACATAGACTAACACTACCCATAGACTCAACACTGCCCATAGAATCAACACTGCCCATAGACTCAGCACTGCCCATAGACTCAACACTACTCATAGACTCAACACTGCCCATAGACTCAACACTGCCCATAGACTCAACAGTACCCATAGATTGAACACTGCCCGTAGACTCAACACTACCCGTAGTCTCAACACTGCCCATAGACTCAACACTACCCACAGACTCAACACTGCACCATAGACTAACACTACCCATTGACTCAACACTGACCATAGACTCAACACTTCCCATAGAATCAACACTGCCCATAGACTCATCACTGCCCATATACTCAACACTGCCCATAGACTCAACACGACCCATAGACTCAACACTGCCCATAGACTCAACACTGCCCATAGACTCAACACTGCACCATAGACTCAACACTACCCATAGACTCCACACTGCCCATAGAATCAACACTGCCCATAGACTCAGCACTGCCCATAGACTCAACACTACCCATAGACTCAACACTGCCAATAGACTCAAGACTGCCCATAGACTCAACACTGCCCATAGACTCAACAATACCCATAGACTGAACACTGCCCGTAGACTCAACACTACCCGTAGACTCAACACTGCTCATAGACTCAACACTGCCCACAGACTCAACACTGCACCATAGACTCAACACTACCCATAGAGTCAACACTGCACCATAGACTAACACTACCCATAGACTCAACACTGCCCATAGAATCAACACTACCCATAGACTCAACACTGCCCATTAAATCAACACTGCCCATGGACTCAGCACTGCCCATAGACTCAACACTACTCATAGACTAAACACTGCCCATAGACTCAACACTGCCCATAGACTCAACACTACCCACAGACTCAACACTGCCCATAGACTCAACACTACCCGTAAATTTCGATTTAAAGCTTTCATGACTGCAATGATTCATCTTCTTGGGTTCTTTCGGTAAAGTCACGTAGAATGAGAATAAAATAATAAATTTATAAAATAAAATAACAATAATATTCTCACGACGTTTCGGCCACAACACAAGCGGCCTTCATCAGGTGAAGGGACGAGACTGTCTGGTAGGACAGCGCTGGAGTGAAAGAGCCACGTTCAGATCACGACCTTTAAGCTATGTGAGAGGAAACAAAGCGCCTTGACAAAGGAATTAGCATATAATTTAGCATTGAAATGGCTGAGTGATTAGCTTGTGACTGGTCACAGAAATAGCTATGTTAAAAGTTAAAGCATACACATCCGCAGAGGTACCCCCCCTGGTGAGACATTGCTTAACCAACACATACTTCACCTGGAATGGAACTTTCTACAAAGAAACTGAGGGCACCCCAATGGGCTCCCCCCTATCTCCGGTTGTAGCCAACGTATTCATAGAAAAATTTGAAACTGACGCCATCCAGACTGCCACTCTACGCCCGACCTTATGGAAGAGGTACGTTGATGACACCTTTGTCATCTGGCCACATGGCCAGCCTGCTCTAGACCAATTCCGCGACCACATCAATTCCATACATTCAGCCATCAGATTTACCATGGAGGTCGAAAAAGATGGCAAACTACCCTTTTTGGATGTCTTAATTAAAAGGAGACATGATGGTTTAATGAGCCACTCTGTCTACAGGAAAGCTACCCATACAGATGCTTACTTGAAACCGGATTCCCACCACCATCCATCCCAGAAGAACTTCCTCATCAATACTCTATACCATAGAGCCCAATGCATTTCCGACCAGGAACACATTACCAGTGAACTCAAGCACGTACACCAGGCTCTCAGGGCTAATGGTTACTCCGACTACACAATCCGCAAAGCCATCACTCCAGTCATGAAGAAGGATCCTCTTGTGGAGCCACTCAAAACCATCACCTTACCCTACATTGCAGGGGTCACTAAAAAGATATCCAAAATCCTGAATAAACACAAGATCCAGGTCCGATTCAACACAGTACATACAATCCGTGATTTAGTTCCATCTGTAAAAGATGCTGTTCCAGACATACAGTACCCGGGCGTTTACAAACTAAAGTGCCTCTGTGGTAGTAGCTACATTGGAGAAACCAAACGACATATCTCAGACCGCAAACATAAAGCAGACTTGAAACACGGTAGGACGAACTCCTCTGCCGTGGCAGATCACTGTTATAATTCAGTGGGCTCACATGACATTGACTTCTCCAAGACGGAGGTTCTTTGCAAACCAACCGGCTACCATGAGAGATTCGTTCATGAGGCATTCACATATACAAGCACAGAGACAATTTCAACCGAGAAGATGGATTTTGGCTTAGTAACCATTGGAAAGATGTTTTAAACCATTTCTGTTCTTAATTAATTGTATTTTACGATGACCTTCAGACCGCAGCTCTTTCGCCAGCATTGACTCTTAATACCTCTCACACCACGGTTAATGGTGTGGTTTACAACATGGAGTATAATAGCGCCTCGCAGCTGTCTCTCTCCCCCTCCTCTGTTCCGACCATGGATGAACTCGTCCGTCTGAACGGGGCCCGTAGCTATCCGTGGTGCTAAAGTTGAGGGTAAGAATCCACCCATTTTTTCGCCATATAGCATTGTGATATATAACGACTTATTGTTGGTAGCTTAGCTGATTGGAGAATATAGAGTTTATTGATAACATTAAGGTAATTTATATTTTAGTTTTTTATTGGTTCACTATATAGTACTGTGAATATCTCAGATGTGTAGGCCTTGACTTCAACATAGTCATTTCTGTGACCAGTCACTAGCTAATCACTCAGTTTTTTCAATGCTAAATTCGCCTAGTTATTTCAATGCTAAATTATCCTGTTTGATTTGTACTAAGTGCCTCGGTGAATGTGTATGCTCTGACTTTAACGTAGCTATTTCTGTGACCAGTTACAAGCTAATCACTCAGCTATTTCAATGGTAAATTCTATGCTAATTCCTTTGTCAAGGGGTGCCTCTGCGGATGTGTATGCTTTAACTTAGCTATTTCAATGCTAAATTCTATGCTAATTCCTTTATCAAGGGGTGCCTCTGCGGATGTGTATGCTTTAACTTTTAACATAGCTATTTCTGTGACCAGTCACAAGCTAATCACTCAGCCATTTCAATGCTAAATTATATGCTAATTCCTTTGTCAAGGCGCTTTGTTTCCTCTCACACAGCTTAAAGGTCGTGATCTGAACGTGGCTCTTTCACTCCAGCGCTGTCCTACCAGACAGTCTCGTCCCTTCACCTGATGAAGGCCGCTTGTGTTGTGGCCGAAACGTCGTGAGAATATTATTGTGTTATTTTATTTTATCAATTTATTATTTTATTCTCATTCTACGTGACTTTACCGAAAGAACCAAAGAAGACTACCCGTAAACTCAGCACTGCCCATAGACTCAACACTGCCCACAGACTCAACACTGCCCATAGACTCAACACTGCACCATAGACTCAACACTACCCATAAACTCAACACTGCCCATAGACTCAACACGACCCATAGACTAAACACTGCCCATAGACTCAACACTGCCCATAGACTCAACACTGCCCATAGACTCGACACGGCACCATACACTCAACACTGCCCATAGACTCAAGACTGCCCACAGACTCAACACTACCCATATACTCAACACTGCCCATAGACTCAACACTGCCCATTGCACCGCGTCACTACTATATGTTTACAATTGATCGAGGTTACGGAATTCATTCAACAACCCAGTGGCTAGGAGGTGTTAACTACCTCGCCTGGTATACAGGAGGTCGTGGGTTCGATCCCAATCTCGACCCTGACGCCTGCTGCTGCTGTATATTTGGAGTTTGAGGTGCCTCTCTCTCTCCACGAGGTCGCATCGACTTTTCTTTGGTGCCCTTCAGATTTGAACCCTCAACATTAAGAATGAACATCAGGACTCTTTTTTTTATTCATTTTGGCCACCATTGCCGCTGCTGCTATAAACGACCACACGCTGATGATGATGATGAGCTCCGCTCTCGTTGAGCCACCGTTTGCGGTGGCCAGTTCAGCTTCCGACAAAGAGCTGCACGTGGCCGCTCAGTGGGGACCTCACCTGGTTAAAATAAAAACAATAGTTTATAAAAGCAATAGTTTATAAAAGCAATAGTTTATAGTTTGGGCATGGGCGGAGTTTGCGGGGGAAGGGGCACGGGGTGGGGGGCAAGGCCCCTCCCAAACTGGTCACGTTTATTAATTTTATTTTCAGCCGTTTACATTTAATAATTTTTGTTGAGGCAATTAATTAGTTATATCCCCCCCACCCCCAAATATAAAAGTCAAACTCCGCCTATGAGTTTTGGTTTCACCTCCTTCGCGTGGGTCATCAGGGTCCAGCAGCAGGCCGGGCCTCGTCCTGGGAGTTTGAAGCTCAGCAGGGGGCTAGAGCCTCGACATCGCTCTGATTGGGGGGGGGGGTTCAAACAACCCCGGCACTGACCGGCGTGGTGAAGTATGGTCAGAAAACAACAAAACCTCACGTGGCAACCCCTTTGCAGTGGATTAACGCCGGACTATTCATCATCATCACCATAATTATCACCACCATCCTCACCATCACCATGACCATCATCATTATCATAATTATGACCATCATCATCATCATTGCCACCATCATCATAACCATAATCATGAGCATCGTCATCACCATGACTACCACCATCATCAGCACCACCATCATCATCACCACCATCATCACCACCACCATCACCACCATCATCATCATCATCTTTAAACACAAACTGTGTATGTGTGTGTGTGTGTCTGGCAAAACAACCCCCTACCTCCTTGTGGTGCCGGACGGGCAACGCTGTCGTGGGCAGTGTCGTGGGGGGAGGGCCAATTCCGAGTGGCTTCTCCCCTTATGGCATCTGTGACCACCACAGCGGCTAAATGGGGGCTCTGAACGAGTGCGAGGGCTGGTAACCCTTCCATCTTCAATTATTTATCACTATACCAGTCACCCTTTGCTCACGATCATTAAGGACCTTCATGATGGTGAGGGGGCCCGGGTAAAACTACGTGGCCGGGAGTCAGAGCCATTCCCTGTACACCTTGGGGTGCGACAGGGATGTCCTCTGGCTCCAACATTATTTAACATCTATTCTGACCACGTAGTTCGTGAAACCTTCAATAGCTGTACCGGGGAATTCTCCATTTGGTACAGATATAATGGGAGGCTGATCGATGCCCGCGTGCGGTCAAGGGATGGCTCCCTATTGCTCAACCACGTTATGTATGCCGATGATTTGGTAATAGCTGCTCATTCAGAGGAGGAGTTGGAGACGCTGCTGCTGAGACTGGAGCGTGCCACTAAGAGATGGGGCCTTACCATCAGCCCCACCAAAACTAAGCACCTGCCTGAGTATTTTGTACCATCGGACACTCCACTCCCACAACTCTCAATTGGTGATGGGGCAGTTGTGGAGGGAGTGGAGAGTTTCCCATACCTGGGCAGTGTGCTTATGACTGGCTCCAGTTTAACAGCAGAGGTCTCACTCCGAATCAATCGAGCGGCAATATTTTTTCATCGGTTGCATAATGCTGTGTGGAAGCTACCTGGTCTGTCGCCCCGCACTAAGCTTCAGGTCTTCTCGGCCACGGTCATTCATTCCCTCTCTTCTCTACGCTTGCGAAACGTGGACCCCCTTATTGGAACATCTTCGCCGGTAGGAAACATTTAGGTTAGCCTGCCTACGATCCATCCTGGGTTTAACCAGGCTGGATTGTGTGAGGAGCTCACAAATCCTTGAAAGATCTGGGCAAGGTCCCATCGGTGAACTCCTCCGGCAGGAAAGGCTGCGTTGGCTGGGTCATGTAGCCCGCATGCCCAGCCACCGCATGCCGAAACAGCTTTTGTTCGGCCGGATAGAGGGGGCTAGATCGTTTCAGCCATACGTTAGTACCTGGTGCGGTGTGTAAATGTCACCATTGGGGGCATACACAGTGGGGAGACAAAGGCGGCCGGGCGTGGTGCTGGCTACATCACTGCCTCGTGTAGCGCCCCGGCCTTCATAGGTGCTGCTCGCCAACCGCTCTTGCCCTTACCGTCTGTTAAGGCTGTACGAGTGGGGGTGGCATCTTTGTCTTTGTGTGCGTGTGTGTCAGATCTCGACCCTCAAACCTTGAGATCCTCAAAGGCCGCATACCTTTTGATCCCCCTTAACCCCCCCCCCCGTAACGAGGGGAGGGGCCGTCCCATCAACCCCTCCACTTTCGATCATAGGCAGGTCATGCTTTCTCCACTGCTGGATGAAGGCCTCGTATGTGTGTGTGTGTGTGCATGTATGTGTGTGTCGTGTGTGTGTCGTGTGTGTGTGCGAGTGTGTATGTGTGTGTGAGTGTGTGTCGTGCGTGTGTGTGTGTCGTGTGTGTCGTGTGTGTGTATGTGTGTGTGAGTGTGTGCATGTATGTGTGTGTGTCGTGCGTGTGTGTGTGTGAGTGTGTGCATGTATGTGTGTGTGTATGAGTGTGTATATGTGTGTGTATGTGTGTGAGTGTGTATGTGTGTGTGTCGTGCGTGTGTGTGTGTGAATAAGTGTAGAAGGTGCTCGCTAACAGCACTTGCCCCAACAGTCTGTTCAACCTATACGGGGATCTTTGTCTTTGTATGGATGCATAGGGGGAGCGGTGGTGTAGTGGTTAGCGCGCTGCGCTGCGAAAACAGCGTCCCGAGTTCGATTTCCGCTCACGGCCAACACCAGTGACGGTTATCTGAATCGGTAATGGGCCTCCCCTAGGTCGACTCAGCCTCAAATGAGTACCTGGTGCAGTGTGTAAAAATATCGCCACTGGGGAGACAAAGGCGGATGGGAGTGGTGTTGGCCAACCACCCCCTCGTGTGCCGTTTCCGGGCGTTATAGGTGCTCGCTAACAGCACTTGCCCCTACAGTCTGTTAAGGCTACACGGGGAATCTTTGTATTTAATTTTCTTTGTTTTTTTCGGTAAAGTCACGTCGATAGATAAAATAATTAAAATAATAATTATTATTTTATTTTTCTATCTACGTGACTTTACGGAAATAACCAAAGAATATGAATTCCTGCAGTCACGAAAGTTTTAAGTCAAAATTTGATCTTTGTATTTGTTTGTTGTGCGTGTGTGTCATTGATATGTGTGTGTGTTATGTGTGTGTGTCATGGGTCTGTGTGTGTGTGTGTGTGTCATGGATGTGTGTGTCATGGGTATGTGTGTGTCATGGATGTGTGTGTCATGGGTGTGTGTGTGTGTCATGGATGTGTGTGTGTGTGTGTCATGGGTGTGTGTGTGTGTGTCATGGGTGTGTGTCATGGATGTTTGTGTGTCATGGGTGTGTGTGTGTGTCATAGATGTGTGTGTGTGTCATGGATGTGTGTGTGTGTGTCATGGGTGTGTGTCATGGATGTCTGTGTGGCATGGGTGTGTGTGTGTCATGGATGTGTGTGTCATGGGTGTGTGTCATGGATGTGTGTGTGTGTGTCATGGATGTGTGTGTCATGGATGTGTGTGTGTGTCATGGGTGTGTGTCATGGATGTGTGTGTGTCATGGGTGTGTGTGTGTCATGGATGTGTGTGTGTGTCATGGATGTGTGTGTCATGGGTGTGTGTCATGGATGTGTGTGTGTCATGGATGTGTGTGTGTGTGTGTCATGGGTGTGTGTGTGTGTGTCATGGATGTGTGTGTGTGTGTGTCATGGATGTGTGTGTGTCATGGATGTGTGTGTCATGGATGTGTGTGTGTGTCATGGATGTGTGTGTGTCATGGGTGTGTGTGTCATGGATGTGTGTGTCATGGGTGTGTGCGTGTGTGTGTCATGGATGTGTGTGTGTCATGGATGTGTGTGTGTGTGCGTGTCATGGATGTGTGTCTGTGTTCACCTTGGGATTATGCGACAGGGATGTCCTCTGGCCCCCACACACAAAATCACAGCACCTGCCCAGGTGTTTAATGTCATCGAATTCTCCCCCCTCCCTCAACTCCCCATGAGTGATGGGGCAGTTGTTGGGAGAGTGCAGAAGTTTTCGTACATGGGCAGTGTGCCCTTGACCCAGCTCCGGTTTGACAGCCAAGGTCTCACTCCGAATCAGTCGGGCGGCATTATCTTTGTATCGGCTGCCTAACGCTGCTGCGTGGAAGCTCCCTTGGCCTGTCGCTCCACACGAAGCTCCGGGTCTTCTCGACCACGGCCATGCCCCCTCCCTTCTCCATGCTTGCGAAACGTGGAACCCTCTAAAGGCACATCTGCGCCGATTTTAAACATTCACGGTGGCCTGTCTGCGACCCATCCCGGGTTTAACCGGGCTGGATTGTGTGCAGTCCCTTCAGTGAGCTCTTCCGGCTAGCGAGGCTCCGTTGGCTGGGTCACGTAGCCCGCATGCCCAGCCACCGCATGCCCAAAGCAACATCTATTTGGTCCTGGGTCTCCCCTAGGTCGACTCAGCCTCAACTGAAGACCAGGTGCGATGTGTAAGCATTGTCCCTGGGGAGACAAAGGCGGCCTGGCGTGGTCATGACCAACCACCGCTCGTGTGCCGTGCCGGCCTTCATAGGTGCCACTTGCTAACAGCACTCGCCCCCAACATTCTGTTAAGGCTATATGGGCGATCTTTGTATTTGTGTATATTTGACTACGCATGCGTGTGTTTGCGTGCCAGGCTAGGTGCACCACGCTGCACGTTGTCATCCGTGTGTGCATGTGTATGTGCGTGCCAGGCTAGGTGCACCAATCACGCTGCTGGTTGCATTGTACGCACGCGGCGAAGTGGCTTTGAGTTGCAGGTGACGGGGTTAAGGGGGGGGGGGTCAGTGGGGAGGGGTGAAGGGCGAATGGATGGGCGGGGTGAAGGGGAGGGGAGTGGGCGGGGTGAAGATGGGGGGTGAGTGGGCGGGGTGAAGATGGGAGGTGAGTGGGCGGGGTGAAGGGGGGGGTGAGTGGGCGGGGTGAAGATGGGGGGTGAGTGGGCGGGGTGAAGATGGGAGGTGAGTGGGCGGGGTGAAGGGGGGGGTGAGTGGGCGGGGTGAAGGGGGTGAGTGGACGGGGTGAAGGGGGGGGTGAGTGGGCGGGGTGAAGGGGGGCGGGGTGAAGGGGGGGGCATCTATTTAGTACGTACGCATGGAGGCAGGATGGGGGTTAACTCAAATGAGTTAGATAGTCCGGCGGTGGACTATTTGTCTGCTTAAACACGCTAATATTATTAATCCTTGATCGTTTCTGCGTGGATTCAATATCGGCCGTTCTATAGGATTCGGGGGGGGGGGGGCAGGGGGCTGCGTCAGGCGTACGTACGCTGGGGGGGGGGGTTGAAAGTACATGTGCGTAGAGGGAGGGGGGGAGGGATCAAGTTTTGACAGATTTTTGCGTACGAGTCCAACTTAGTCGAAGACGTTATTTGTCAGATGCAAAACATGTATTGTAGCATCTATATACAAACTGCCCCTTTACCAGATTACAGCCTCGGGTGGTGACTACCCAGCTAACTGCGTTATACAGAGGGGCTACTGCTACGAAGGGTCGGACCCTTACTCGGGTCCCTGGCCACGTGTTCATGCCTTATAGGATGTAGAGCTTCCAGCTTGTAGAGGTGGAGCTTCCAGCTTCAGGACGTAGAGCTTCCAGCTTGTAGAACGAAGCGACTACGGTCCCTCTCAGGGACCCACCTTATATCCTCCCGTGTCGGGACAGGCTCCGCCCTCGGCCCCGCCCACCTTCTCGAGTGTTCTAGCTCCCTCTCGACCCCCCTCGAGAGCTCTCCCCGGACACGTGATCCCCCCCTCCCACCTGGAGCCTTCTCTGTGGACACTCCGGATCACGTGTCTACGGGGTCAACCAGAGTGCCATGGCCCAGGGCAACCCTGTCCCTGGGCTGACACTCACCCACTCTCCCCTGCGGGAGCCCGCCACTACACGCTGTGCGTGGTGCCCGCGCTATTCCAGCGCTCACCAAGCCCCGCTAGGGCTGGTACTACACCCGCGATGACGGTGCCATCGCACGCCGTGCTGTGCTAGAGCCGGCATCACACAGCAACCCACCCGGTGCTGTCCGCGACGTAGGAACATCGCACGCCACGGCGCTCCCGGGCGGCACCATACAGTGACATCCCCGATGTCACTACATACGTACTGAATGGATGGTCTCTGAGTAGGCTAGGTGAAGGTGGGGTGAGTGGGCAGGATGAAGGGGGGGTGAGTGGGCGGGGTGAATGGAGAGCGAGTAAGCGGGGTGCAGGGGGGTGAGTAGGTGGGCTGAGGAGGGGGTGAGTCGGCAGGGTGAAGGGGGGGTGAAGGGGTGAGGGGGTGAGTTGCATGGTGCAAGCTCATCGCAGCAGCTCCACGTGCTGTCACCAACCGCACAACACCAGTAGCGATGGGAACAATAAGGACTTGTCGAAGCTAACAACTCTTTTTCAGCATAATAATCATCTCGTCTTGTATCTATCCAGGAGTCGCACTGGGGGAGGAGGGGGGCGGGTAGCCAGGGGAGGAAATCGGAATAATCGGGAGGAAACCCCACGCGGAACAGGGGGAGAGAGAACAGACCGACCTCACACACACACTCACTCACACACTCAATCACACAACAACAACAACCGCCATTCGCCACTAAGTGGCGGTGACGTCACCACGACGCTTGTGCCAGGCCATGTGCACCTTGAGGCCACGTGAAGTGTCGAACGCCTGCTGGCAGGAGGTCACGGGGCAGACCCAGGTGCCACGTGTCGACTGACTGAGATGACTGGCTGATGCACCACCTGTGCCCCCTACTATGCCAACCTGCTGTGCTTTAGCCACCCGGCACTCCGCTCGTTGTGAGGGTCGCTCCTCCGCCCTCCGTTGTTGTTGGAGGGCGACTGCTCCCAACTGCCCAGTAGCGTCCTTCACGAGCCTCCTCCACAGAGGCCGATCTTGACACCGCTGGTACCGGTCATCGGCAAGTCCACTCAGCTCCATGTCCTCCAGTACCACATCACTCCATCTCTTCTCTAGCCCGTGCCGCGCACGTTTAGCCCCCTCGATCTGGCCGAACAAAAGCTGTTTCGGCATGTGGTGGCTGGTCATGCGGGCTACATGACCCAGCCAACGCAGCTTTGCCTGCCGGAGGAGCTCACCGATGGGGCCTTGCCCAGATCTTTCAAGGATTTGTGAGCTCCTCACACAATCCAGCCTGGTTAAATCCAGGATGGATCGTAGGCAGGCTAGCCTAAATGTTTCTAACCGGCGAAGATGTTCCATTAAGGGGGTCCACATTTCGCAAGTGTACAGAAGGGAGGGAATGACCATGGCTGAGAAGACCTGAAGCTTAGTGCGGAGCGACAGACCAGGTAGCTTCCACACAGCGTTACAACAACAACCGCCATTCGCCACTAAGTGGCGATGACGTCACCACGACTCTTGTGCCAGGTCATGTGCACCTTGAGGCCACGTGAAGTTTCGAACGCCCGCTGGCAGGAGGTCATGGGGCAGACCCAGATGCCACAGGTCGACTGAGATGGCTGAGATGACTGGCTGATGCACCACCTGTGCCCCCTACTGTGCCAACCTGCTGTGCTTTAGCTACCCGGCACTCCGCTCGTTGTTGTGAGGGTCGCTCCTCCGCCCTCCGTTGTTGTTGGAGGGCGACTGTCTCCAACTGCCCAGTAGCATCCTTCACGAGCCTCCTCCACCGAGGCCGATCTTGACACCGCTGGTACCAGTCATCAGCAAGTCCACTCAGCTCCACGTCCTGCTGTACCACATCACTCCATCTCTTCTCTAGCCCGTGCCGCGCCCGTTTAGCCCCCTCTATCCGGCCGAACAAAAGCTGTTTAGGCATGCGGTGACTGGGCATGTGGGCTACATGGCCCAGGCAACGCAGCCTTGCCTGCCGGAGGAGCTCACCGATGGGACTTTGTCCAGATCTTTCAAGTATTTGTGAGCTCCTCACACAATCCAGTTTGGTTAAATCCAGGATGGATCGTAGGCAGGCCAGCCTAAATGTTTTTAACCAGCGAAGATGTTCCATTAGGGAGGTCCACGTTTCGCAAGCGTAGAGAAGGGCGGAAATGACCGTGGCCGAGAAGACCTGAAGCTTCGTGTGGAGCAACAGACCAGATAGCTTCCACACAGCATTGTGCAACCGATGAAAACACTGTTTCGGAGTGAGACCTCTGCTGTAAAACCCGAGCCGGTCATGAGCACACTGCCCAGGTTTGAGAAACTCTCCACTCTCTCTACAACTGCCCCATCACCAATTAGGAGTTGTCAGGGTGGAGTGTCCGATGGTACAAAATACCCAGGCAGGTGTTTAGTTTTGGTGGGGCTGATATTAAGGCCCCACCTCTTACTGGCAAGCTCCAGTCTCAGCAGCAGCGTCTCCAACTCCTCCTCTGAGTGAGCAGCAATTACCAGATCATCGGCATACATAACATGGTTGACCAATAGGGAGCCATCCCTTGACTGCACCCGGGCATCGATTAGCCTTCCATTGTATCTGTACCAGATGGAAATTCCTCCGGTACAGCCATCGAAGGTTTCACGAACTACGTGGTCGAAATAGATGTTAAATAATGTGTGAGCCAGAGGACATCCCTGTCGCACCCCACTCACTCACTCACACACACTCACGCAATCACTCACACACTTACTCACACTCACTCACACATTATCACTCTCACTCACACACTCCACTCACACACTCACTCAGACTCACTAACACACACAACAACCGCCATTCGCCACTAAGTGGTGGTGACATCACCAGCGCTTGCGCCAGGCGATCTGCACGTTAAGGCCATGTGAAGTGTCGAACACCTGCTGGTAGGAGGTCACGGGACAAACCCAGGTGCCATGGGTCGAATGACTGAGATGATTGACTGGCCGATGCACCACCTGTGCCCGCGAATGTGCCAACTCGCTGTTTTAGCCACCTGGCGTTCCGTTCATTGTTGTGAGCATCGCTCCTCTGCCCTCTGTTGCTGCGGGAGGGCGACTGCCTCCAACTGCCAGCACTCACGCACTCACACATTCACTCACACACTCACACATTCACTCACACATTCACTCACACACTCACACATTCACTCACACATTCACTCACACATCCACTCACACACTCACTCACACATTCACTCACACATCCACTCACACACTCACTCACACATTTACTCACTCAATCACACACTCTCAAATTCACTCACTCACTCACACACTCACACACTCACTCACACATTCACTCACTCACACACTCACACATTCACTCACTCACACATTCACTCACTCACACACTTACACATTCACTCACTCACACACTCACTCACACATTCACTCACTCACACACTCACACATTCACTCACACACTCACACATTCACTCACTCACACATTCACTCACACACTCACACATTCACTCACACACTCACACATTCACTCACTCACTCACACACTCACACATTCACTCACACACTCACACATTCACTCATTCACACACTCAAGCACTCACACATTCACTCACATACTCACTCACACATGCACCCACTCACACACTCACACATTCACTCACTCACACACTCACTCACACATTCACTCACTCACACATTCGTTCCATCGTCTCCACTATCAACTCCCCCACCTACAAACTGGCGCGTTTTCTGTCTGATATCCTGCGTCCTTTCACTGGAAAAACCACCTCTGCGGTACTAAACTCTACTCACCTGGTATCGACAATCAAGGGCATTTCCCTGTCCCCAGACGACCTGCTTGTCAATTTTGATGTGGTGTCCTTGTTCACCAAGGTTCCTGTACCTGACACCATCGCTATCATTGAAGACTTGGTTCATCAACGACTGAATACGGAGGTACCCCCCCCCCCCTGGTGAGACATTGTTTAACCAACACATACTTCACTTGGAATGGAACTTTCTACAAACAAACTGAGGGCACCCCAATGGGCTCCCCCCTATCTCCAGTTGTAGCCAACGTGTTCATGGAAAAATTTGAAACTGACGCCATCCAGACTGCCACTTTACGCCCGACCTTATGGAAGAGGTACGTGGATGACATTTTTGTCATCTGGCCACATGGCCGACCTGCTCTAGACCAATTCCTCGACCACATCAATTCCATGCACCCATCCATCAGATTCACCATGGAGGTCGAAAAAGAAGGCAAGCTACCTTTTTGGATGTCTTAATTAAAAGGAGACCTGATGGTTCAATGAGCCACTCTGTCTACAGGAAAGCTACCCATACAAATGCTTACTTGAAACTGGATTCCCACCACCATCCATCCCAAAAAAACTCCCTCATCAAGACTCTATACCATAGAGCCCAATGCATTTCCGACCATGATCACATTGCCAGTGAACTCAAACACGTACACCAAGCTCTCAGGGCTAATGGTTACTCCTACTACACAATCCGCAAAGCTATCACTCCAGTCATGAAGAAGGATCCTCTTGAGGAGCCATTCAAAACCATCACCTTACCCTACATTGCGGGGGTCACAAAAAAAATCTCCAAAATCCTGAATAAACACAAGATCCAGGTCTGATTCAACACAGTACAGAAAATCCGTGATCTGGTTCCATCTGTAAAGGATGCGGTTCCAGACATACAGTACCCGGGCGTTTACAAACTAAAGTCCCTCTGTGGTAGCAGCTACATTGGAGAAACCAAACGACATATCTTGGACCGCATCCGCGAACATAAAGCAGACCTGAAACACGGTAGGACGAACTCCTCTGCCGTGGCAGATCACTGTTATAATTCAGTGGGCTCATGTGACATTGACTTCTCCAAGACAGAGGTTCTTTGCAAGCCAACCGGCTACCATGAGAGATTCGTTCATGAGGCTATCCACATATACAAGCACAGAGACAATTTCAACCGAGAAGATGGATTCTGGCTTAGTAACCATTGGAAAGATGTTTTAAACCATTTCGGTTTTTAATTGATTGTATTTTACGGTGACTTTCAGACCGCAGCCCATTCGCTGAAACTGCCTCTTAATACTTCTCACACCACGGTCAATGGTATGGTTTATAACATGTAGTATAATAATTAATAGTATAACATTGTAATGTTTAACATAACTCATAAGGCAATATATAGCATCGTAATTGCAAAATCAATATACATCAGTGTGGTATATAGTTGGGTTCATAGAATAAGACATAGTGTAATATCACAAGTCTAATAGTTTATAATCTAAAGTATAGGGTAGTGTAAAGTAACGAATTGTATAATGCAAAGGTGGAATTTGTCTATGATATGATGTTATACCATGTAGTTTAGTTTGGAAGGTATAATATTGTATTATATAGTAGTCCAGTTTACAGCATAGTCATAAGGCAACTCAGGACACAACAGCGCACCTTGGCTGTTGCACTTGCCCCTTTTCTTGTTTCCTCTTTGCCTGTGTTCCCAGTCCCCTCCCTCCTCCTCTCCGGAGGTGATGCAGGTAACATGCACATTCATATTTTAACTCCGCCCACACAGCTTAATAGACGCGGTCCTTGCTGGACAGCGTTCATTCAAGCTCTGTCTTCCGGACAGACCTGTCTCTTCACCTGAAGAAGGCCACTTGTGTTGTGGCCGAATCGTCGTGAGAATTTTATTGTTTTATTTAATTATTTTATTCCCATTCTACGTGACTTTACCGAAAGAACCAAGAAGACACTCGACACACTCAACCACTCACAAAACCACTCACTCACACTGACACACATTCACTCACACATTCACTCACGCACTCACACATTCACTCACTCACATACTCACTCACACATTCACTCAACACACTCAACCACTCACAAAACCACTCACTCACACTGACACACATTCACCCACTCACACAACCACTCACGCACACTCCTCACACACTCACGCACACACTCACACACACTCACTCACACACACACAATCACTCACACACTCACTCACACATTCACCCACTCACTCACTCAACCACTCATGCACACTCACTCACTCACACAACCACTCACGCACACACTCAATTACACACTCACACTCACTCACTCGACCACTGAACGCCCACACACGCCGTGGCCCCGCCCTGAACGCTCACACACGCCGTGGCCCCGCCCTGAACGCCCACACACGCCGTGACCCCGCCCTGAACGCCCACACACGCCGTGGCCCCGCCCTGAACGCCCACACACGCCGTGGCCCCGCCCTGAACGCCCACACACGCCGTGGCCCCGCCCTGAACGCCCACACACGCCGTGGCCCCGCCCTGAACGCCCACACACGCCGTGACCCCGCCCACACATTTAGGGTCCTGGTGGGGGATCGCCTGGCACCCTGGGTTTTCATCCCAAGGTCCCCTAGCGGGGATGTCCCACGGTTTCCCGGTGCCAGGAGATTGGCTGACCCGCCCAGGCCAAATTAACGTTGTATGGGCGCACAGAAGCTCACCGGGCTCACCGCAAAGAGACGCTCAGAGCACGGGGGAGGGGCAGCGCAGACGAGGAGGTGAGAGGGAAATCCCCGTGGACACCGCGGGTGTGTATTGAGCCGGGCGGCCGCTCAGGGTTTACCGGCTGAGTCAGGGGTGAGGAATGCGGGCGCGGAGACAATGGACGGGGGGGGGGGGTAGCGTGACGTAATGCCCTAGGTAACGGCCGCGAAACGTTCGAAGATAGAAAGGGAGGCGCCTGATTGGGGTGCAGGATGACGTGAGAGAGTAGTTGTGTGAGTGAGAGAGATTTTCGGAATCCCAGGGCACAAAAGGGGGGAGCGAGAAACGGCAAAGGAACTTCCCCTCCAGCCCTCCGGACCGACTCCCAGCCGCTCGCAGCGTCCGTGAGACAAGTTCCGCTCTGCTCGCCATCCCTCCGACTCCCACCGCGTCCGTGCGACACCGTGAGTGTGTCTGTGAGGTGAGTAATACAGTGGGGGTACACCTAAGGGTAGTAATAGGTTAGGCGCTGCTCGTAGAATATTTGCTCCGGGCCATGCAGGGTTTTTTTTTGTTTAAACTCGCCGTTAATAAACATTAGTACAGAGCATCGGTGCAGCGTGATTTGTGTGTGTGTGTGGAACCTCGGCGTGGTGTTGTTAACTTGGGGGGTGTGGGCGAGGCGCTCGTGTTTTAAACCATAAACGGCCTCCGACGCTCGAATATTAGGGCGGGCGAGAGGTGAGTTAAAACCCGCTCGAACGTGTTCACAACAGCAGCATTAAGGGCAAGGCACGCACGCACAAATTCGCGCGGCCCTTTAGCGCTAGCCTTTGTGTGAAACCAGCGCCTGCAGGGGCGCGTGCGTGCACGCAGTCGCCTCCGTACTAGTGGTGGTGGTGTACGTGGGCGTGTGCGAGATAACCCCGAGCGGTGGTGAGCAAGCCGATTAGCGATGTCCCTCAGAGAGGGGGGGGGGGGCTGATCGCTCGATCGGCGGGGGCTCGGCGAGAGGGAGGAGTGGAGGAGGTGGACGTCGGCCCCCACACACTGACTCACACACGGCTACACACTCAACCACTAACACAACCCCTCACTCACACTGACACCCACTCACACTGACACCCACTCACACTGACACCCACTCACACAACCACTCACTCACACTGACACCCACTCACACAAAGATCCCCCATATAGCCTTAACAGACTGTTGGGGCAAATGCTGTTAGCGAGCACCTATGAAGGCCGGAACGGTACACGAGAGGGTGGGTGGCCAGCACCACGCCCGACCGCCTTTGTCTCCCTAGTGGCAATGTTTACACACCGCACCAGGTACTCATTTGAGGCTGAGTCGACCTAGGGGAGGCCCGGGACCGGTTCAGATAATCGTCACTGGTGTTGGCCGTGAGCGGGAATCAAACCCGGGTCGCCAGGTTCGTTGCGCAGCGCGCTAACCGCTACACTACCGCTACCCATACTGACACACACTCACACAAGCACTCAATCACACAAGCACTCACTCACACTGACACACTCACACAACCACTCTCTCACTTACACAACCACTCACTCACACAACCACTCCCTCACTCACACAACCACTCTCTCACTCACACAACCACTCTCTCACTCACACTGACACACTGACACAACCACCCTCTCACTCACACTGACATCTACTCACACAACCACTCTCTCATTCACACAACCACTCTCTCACTCACACAACCACTCTCTCACTCACACTGACACTCACTCTCACAACCACTCTCTCACTTACACAACCACTCACTCACACAACCACTCTCTCACTCACACTGACACCCACTCACACAACCACTCTCTCACTCACACAACCACTCTCTCACTCACACAACCACTCTCTCACTCACACTGACACTCACTCTCACAACCATTCTCTCACTTACACAACCACTCACTCACACAACCACTCTCTCACTCACACTGACACCCACTCACACAACCACTCTCTCACTCACACAACCACTCTCTCACTCACACAACCACTCTCTCACTCACACTGACACTCACTCTCACAACCACTCTTTCACTCACACAACCACTCTCTCACTCACACTGACACACACTCACACAACCACTCTCTCACTCACACAACCACTCTCTCACTCACACTGACACTCACTCACACAACCACTCTCTCACTCACACAACCACTCTCTCACTCACACAACCACTCTCTCACTTACACAACCACACACTCACTCACACTGACACTCACTCTCACAACCACTCTTTCACTCACACTGACACACACTCACACAACCACTCTCTCACACTGACACACACACTCTGCAGAACAGGGGCAAAACGTACTAATCGCACAATGAGAGGCGCCCGATTCGGGAGTCGAACACAGACGAGGCGGCTTTAAAGTTGTGACGCTTTACAGCTTCACAACTTCAAAGCTGTGAAGCTTCAAAGCTGTGAAGCTTTAAAACTTCACAACTTTAAAGCTTTGAAGCTTCAAAGTTGTGACGCTTTAAAGTTGTGACGCTTTAAAGTTGTGACGCTTTAAAGTTGTGAAGCTTTAAAGCTTCACAACTTTAAAGCTTTGAAGCTTTAAAGCTGTGAAGCTTCACAGCTTTAAAGCTTCACAGCTTAAAGCTTTAAAGCTGTGAAGCATTAAACCTGTGAAGCTTCACAGCTTAAAGCTTTAAAGCTGTGAAGCTTCACAGCTTTAAAGCTTCACAGCTTAAAGCTTTAAAGCTGTGAAGCATTAAACCTGTGAAGCTTCACAGCTTAAAGCTTTAAAGCTGTGAAGCTTTAAAGCTTCACAGCTTCAAAGCTGTGAAGCTTCACAGCTTAAAGCTTTAAAGCTTCGCAGCTTCAAAGCTGCGAAGCTTCACAGCTTAAAGCTTTAAAGTTGTAAAGCTTTGAAGCTGTGAAGCTTTAACGCTCCTCGAACAAACTGCGGAGCGCCTGGGCACCGTGGGAGATGGCGACTCTCGCTCGCCAACCTCCACGCGAGCTGCCGGTCGCCCCACACTGAAGGTTGGGGTCGTGAAGAGGCTGGCGACTGATTGTGGCGAAAGCCTCATCCAGCAGTGGACTAACCATGGCCGATGATGATGATGATTACAGTGAACCCAGCACTCACCACTCAGCAGGCACGGGAGGGGTGGAGGTGAGGGTGGAGTGGCGGAATGTTTAGAGCCATCATCGTCATCGCGATCCACGGGCAAGACAGCCCGCAAGGTGTCATTTTGTTTACAATATCGGGCGGTCAAAGACGAAGACGTTCGGGGGGTGGTGTGGGAGGAGGGGGTGGAAGGGGTGGAGGGGGTAGAGGGGGTGGAGGGGGTAGAGGGGCCCAGGTGCTAGGCTAGAGGGGGGCTGGGGGGTAGGGGGGGGGTAGTGGAGGTGGGGGCCTGGCTCGTGGTGAGCGCTCGGCCCCCGTCGCCGCTTTCGGCCGGGGCGACGCGCGCCGCCCCTGGACACGCGCGAGCCGTCACAGCGCGTCACGTCACGGCTCGTTTGTGACGTCACGCCGGGGGGGGGGTGGGTGGGGGGGACTTACCTCGGTCTGTTGTTGAGTGTGTGTATTGTGTGTGTCTGTATGTTGTGTGTATTGTGTGTGTCTGTATGTTGTGTGTATTGTGTGTGTGTCAGTATAGTGTGTGTATTGTGTGTATTGTGTGTATATTGTGTGTATTGTGTGTCAGTATAGTGTGTGTATTGTGTGTATTGTGTGTATATTGTGTGTATTGTGTGTCAGTATAGTGTGTGTATTGTGTGTGTATTGTGTGTGTGTCTGTATGTTGTGTGTATTGTGTGTGTCTGTATGTTGTGTGTATTGTGTGTGTCTGTATGTTGTGTGTATTGTGTGTGTGTGTATTGTGTGTGTCTGTATATTGTGTGTATTGTGTGTGTCTGTATGTTGTGTGTATTGTGTGTGTGTCTGTATATTGTGTGTATTGTGTGTGTGTCAGTATAGTGTGTGTATTGTGTGTGTCTGTATGTTGTGTGTATTGTGTGTGTGTCTGTATGTTGTGTGTATTGTGTGTGTCTGTATATTGTGTGTATTGTGTGTGTGTCAGTATAGTGTGTGTATTGTGTGTGTCTGTATGTTGTGTGTATTGTGTGTGTGTCTGTATGTTGTGTGTATTGTGTGTGTCTGTATATTGTGTGTATTGTGTGTGTCTGTATGTTGTGTGTATTGTGTGTGTTGTGTGTATTGTGTGTGTCTGTATATTGTGTGTATTGTGTGTGTCTGTATGTTGTGTGTATTGTGTGTGTCTGTATGTTGTGTGTATTGTGTGTATCTGTGTCAGTATGTTGTGTGTATTGTGTGTGTCTGTATGTTGTGTGTATTGTGTGTGTGTATGTTGTGTGTATTGTGTGTGTGTGTGTCTGTATGTTGTGTGTGTCAGTATAGTGTGTGTATTGTGTGTGTGTCTGTATATTGTGTGTATTGTGTGTGTGTCTGTATGTTGTGTGTATTGTGTGTGTCAGTATAGTGTGTGTATTGTGTGTGTGTCTGTATATTGTGTGTATTGTGTGTCTGTATGTTGTGTGTATTGCGTGTGTGTCTGTATAGTGTGTGTATTGTGTGTGTCTGTATGTTGTGTGTATTGTGTGTGTCTGTATATTGTGTGTATTGTGTGTGTATATTGTGTGTATTGTCTGTGTCTGTATGTTGTGTGTATTGTGTGTGTCTGTATATTGTGTGTATTGTGTGTGTTATATTGTGTGTATTGTGTGTGTCTGTATGTTGTGTGTATTGTGTGTGTCTGTATGTTGTGTGTATTGTGTGTGTGTCAGTATAGTGTGTGTATTGTGTGTGTCTGTATGTTGTGTATATTGTGTGTGTCTGTATGTTGTGTGTATTGTGGGTGTCAGTATATTGTGTGTCTTGTGTGTGTCTGTATGTTGTGTGTATTGTGTGTGTCTGTATGTTGTGTGTATTGTGTGTGTCTGTATGTTGTGTGTATTGCGTGTGTGTCTGTATAGTGTGTGTATTGTGTGTGTCTGTATGTTGTGTGTATTGTGTGTGTCTGTATATTGTGTGTATTGTGTGTGTGTATATTGTGTGTATTGTGTGTGTGTGTCTGTATGTTGTGTGTATTGTGTGTGTCTGTATGTTGTGTGTATTGTGTGTGTGTCAGTATAGTGTGTGTATTGTGTGTGTGTCTGTATATTGTATGTATTGTGTGTGTCTGTATATTGTGTGTATTGTGTGTGTCTGTATGTTGTGTGTATTGTGTGTGTCTGTATGTTGTGTGTATTGTGTGTGTCAGTATAGTGTGTGTATTGTGTGTGTGTGTCTGTATATTGTGTGTATTGTGTGTGTATATTGTGTGTATTGTGTGTGTATATTGTGTGTATTGTGTGTATATTGTGTGTATTGTGTGTGTCTGTATATTGTGTGTATTGCGTGTGTCTGTTTATTGTGTGTATTGTGTGTGTCTGTATGTTGTGTGTATTGTGTGTGTATATTGTGTGTATTGTGTGTGTGTATGTTGTGTGTATTGTGTGTGTGTATGTTGTGTGTATTGTGTGTGTCTGTATATTGTGTGTATTGTGTGTGTCTGTATGTTGTGTGTATTGTGTGTGTCTGTATATTGTGTGTATTGTGTGTGTCTGTATATTGTGTGTATTGTGTGTATATTGTGTGTATTGTGTGTGTCTGTATGTTGTGTGTATTGTGTGTGTCTGTATGTTGTGTGTATTGTGTGTGTCTGTATGTTGTGTGTATTGTGTGTGTCTGTATGTTGTGTGTATTGTGTGTGTCAGTATAGTGTGTGTATTGTGTGTGTCTGTGTGTTGTGTGTATTGTGTGTGTGTCTGTATGTTGTGTGTATTGTGTGTGTGTCTGTATATTGTGTGTATTGTGTGTGTCAGTATATTGTGTGTATTGTGTGTGTCAGTATATTGTGTGTATTGCGTGTGTCAGTATAGTGTGTGTATTGTGTGTGTCTGTATGTTGTGTGTATTGTGTGTGTGTCTGCATGTTGTGTGTATTGTGTGTGTGTCTGTATGTTGTGTGTATTGTGTGTGTGTCTGTATGTCGTGTGTATTGTGTGTGTCTGTATGTTGTGTGTATTGTGTGTGTCTGTATGTTGTGTGTATTGTGTGTCAGTATAGTGTGTGTATTCTGTGTGTCTGTATGTTGTGTGTAGTGTGTGTGTGTCTGTATATTGTGTGTATTGTGTGTGTCAGTATATTGTGTGTATTGTGTGTGTCAGTATATTGTGTGTATTGTGTGTGTCTGTATGTTGTGTGTATTGTGTGTGTCTGTATGTTGTGTGTATTGTGTGTGTGTCTGTATATTGTGTGTATTGCGTGTGTCTGTATATTGTGTGTATTGTGTGTGTCTGTATGTTGTGTGTATTGTGTGTGTGTTTGTATTTTGTGTGTGTATATGTATATTGTGTGTGTCTGTGTGTGTATTTGTGTGAGTATATGTATATTGTGTGTGTGTCTGTGTGTGTATATTTTGTGAGTATATGTATATTGTGTGTCTGTGTCTGTGTGGTTTTTGTGTGAGTATATGTATATTGTGTGTGTCTGTGTGTGTGTATTTTGTGTATATATTGTGTGTGTGTCTGTGTGTGTATTTTGTGTGTATATGTATATTGTGTGTGTGTCTGCGTGTGTTTTGTGTGAGTTTATGTATATTGTGTGTGTGTCTGTGTGTGTATTTTGTTTGAGTATATGTATAGTGTGTGTGTCTGTGTGTGTATTTTGTGTGAGTATATGTATATTGTGTGTGTGTGTCTGTGTGTGTATTTTGTGTGAGTATATGTATATTGTGTGTGTCTGTGTGTGTATTTTGTGTGAGTATATGTATATTGTGTGTGTTTGTGTGTATTTTGTGTGTGTATATGTATATTGTGTGTGTGTCTGTGTGTGTATTTTGTGTGTATATGTATATTGTGTGTGTCTGTGTGTGTGTATTTTGTGTGTATTTGTATATTGTGTGTGTGTCTGTGTGTATTTTGTGTATGAGTATATGTATATTGTGTGTATTTTGTGTGTATATGTATATTGTGTGTGTCTGCGTGTGTATTTTGTGTGAGTATGAGTATATGTTTATTGTGTGTGTCTGTGTGTTCAACAGCAGTGGTTTCACTCTGAATCAGTCGAGCGGCAATATCTTTTCATCGGTTGCGTAACGCTGTATGGAAGCTACCTGGTCTGTCGCTCCGCACTAAGCTTCAGGTCTTCTCGGCCACGGTCATTCCCTCCCTTCTCTACGCTTGCGAAACGTGGACCCCCTAATGGAACATCTTCGCCGGTTAGGAACATTTAGGCAGGCTTGCCTACGATCCATCCTGGGCTTAACCAGGCTGGATTGTGTGAGGAGCTCACAAATCCTTGAAAGATCTGGGCACGGTCCCATCGGTGAGCTCCTCCGGCGGGCAAGGCTGCGTTGGCTGGGTCATGTAGCCCGCATGCCCAGCCACCGCATGCCGAAACAGCTTTTGTTCGGCCGGATCGAGGGGGCTAAACGGGCGCGGCACGGGCTAGAGAAGAGATGGAGTGATGTGGTACAGGAGGACGTGGAGCTGAGTGGACTTGCCGATGACTGGTACCAGCGGTGTCAAGATCGGCCTCTGTGGAGGAGGCTCGTGAAGGACGCTGCTACTGGGCAGTTGGAGGTAGTCGCCCTCCAACAACAACGGAGGGCGGAGGAGCGACGCTCACAACAACGAGCAGAGCGCCGGGTGGCTAAAGCACAGCAGGTTGGCACAGTAGGGGGCACAGGTGGTGCATCAGCCAGTCATCTCAGTCAGTCGACCCCTGGCACCTGGGTCTGCCCCGTGACCTCCTGCCAGCGGGCGTTCGACACTCCACGTGGCCTCAAGGTGCACATAGCCTGGCACAAGCGTCGTGGTGACGTCACTGCCACTTAGTGGCGAATGGCGGTTGTTGTTGTGTATTTTGTGTGTATATGTATATTGTGTGGGTGTCTGTGTGTGTATTTGTGTGTGTATATGTACATTGTGTGTATATGTATATTGTGTGTATATGTATATTGTGTGTATATGTACATTTTGTATATGCATATTGTGTGTGTGTATTTTGTGTGTGTATTTTGTGTGTGTATTTGTGTGTGTGTATATATGTACATTGTGTGTATATGTATATTTGTTTGTGTATATGTATATTGTGTGTATGTATATTGTGTGTGTGTATTTTGTGTGTATATGTATATTGTGTATATGTACATTGTGTGTATATGTATATTGTGTGTATATGTATATTGTGTGTATATTGTGTGTGTATGTATATTGTGTGTGTATTTGTGTGTGTATATGTATATTGTGCGTGTATATTGTGTGTGTGTATTTGTGTGTGTATATGTATATTGTGTATATGTATATTATGTGTGTATATTGTGTGTGTATTTGTGTGTGTATATGTATATTGTGTATATATATTGTGTGTCTGTGTGTGTATTTTGTGGGTGTATATGTATATTGTGTGTGTGTCTGTGTGTATATGTATATTGTGTGTATATGTATATTGTGTATATGTATATTGTGTGTATATGTATATTGTGTATATGTACATTGTGTGTATATGTGTATTGTGTGTATATGTATATTGTGTGTATATGTATATTGTGTGTATATATTGTGTGTGTATTGTGTGTGTGTATTGTGTGTGTATATGCATATTGTGTGTATATTGTGTGTATGTATATGTTTGTTGTTGTGTATTTTGTGTGTGGGGAGCGGCAGTGTCGCGGTGAGCACGCGGGAGTGCGAACCCGGTGATCGGAGTTCACTTCCCGATCACGGCCCACACCGGTGACGATACTCTGAACTGGTCCTGGGCCTCCCCTAGGTCGACTCAGCCTCAAATGAGTACCTGGTGCGGTGTGTAAACATCGCCACTGGGGAGACAAAGGCGGTCGGGCGTGGTGCTCGCCATCCACTCCCTCGTGTGCCATGCCGGCCTTCATAGGTGCTGCTCGCTAACAGCACTTGCCCCTACAGTGGGTTTAGGCGATACAGCTGATCTTGATCTTTGTTATTGAATGTGTATGTGTATATTGTGTGTGTGTACACGTTGAGTATATATTCTGTGTATACATGTTGAGTATATATTCTGTGTGTACATGTGGAGTGTATATTCTGTGTGTACACGTTAAGTATATATTCTGTGTGTACACGTTGAGTGTATATTCTGTGTGTACACGTTGAGTGTATAGTCTGTGAGTACATGTTGAGTGCATATTGTGTGTGTGTACACGGTGAGTGTATATTCTGTGTGTACACGTTGAGTGTATATTCTGTGTGTACACGTTGAGTGTATATTCTGTGTGTACATGCTGAGTGTATATTCTGTGTGTACACGTTGAGTGTATATTCTGTGTACATGTTGAGTGTATATTCTGTGTGTACACGTTGAGTGTATATGCTGTGAACATGTGGAGTGTATATTCTGTGTACATGTTGAGGGTATATTCTGTGTGTACACGTTGAGTGTATATTCTGTGTGTACATGTTGAGTGTATATTCTGTGTTTACATTTTGAGTGTATATTCTGTGTGTACCTGTTGAGTGTATGTATATTCTGTGTATACATGTTGAGTGCATATTCTATGTGTACATGTTCAGTGTATATTCTGTGTTTACATTTTGAGTGTATATTCTGTGTGTACCTGTTGAGTGTATGTATATTCTGTGTATACATGTGGAGTGTATATCCTGCGTGTACATGTTCAGTGTATATTCTGTGTGTAAATGTGGAGTGTATTCTGTGTGTACATGGGGAGTGTATATTCGGCGTGTACATGTGGAGTGTATATTCTGTGTGTACATGTGCAGTGTATATTCTGCGTGTACATGTTGAGTGTATATTCTGTGTACATGTGGAGCATATATTTTGCGTGTACATGTGCAGTGTATATTTTGCGTGTACATGTGGCGTGTATATTCTGTGTGTACACATGGAGTGATTATTCTGTGTGTACATGTTGAGTGTATATTCTGTGTGTACACGTGGAGTATATATTCTGCGTGTACATGTTGAGTGTATATTCTGCGTGTACATGTGGAGTGAATATTATGCGTGTACATGTTGAGTGTATATTCTGTTTGTACACGTGGAGTGTATATTCTGCGTGTACATGTGGGGTGTATATTCTGTGTGTACATGTGGAGTGTATATTCTGTGTGTACATGTGGAGTGTATATTCTGTGTGTACATGTGGAGTGTATATTCTGTGTACATGTTGAGTGTATATTCTGTGTGTACATGTTGAGTATATATTCTGTGTGTACCATGTGGAGTGTATATTCTGTGTGTACACGTTGAGTGTTTATTCTGTGTGTACACGTTAAGTGTATATTCTGTGTACACGTGGATTGTATATTCTGTGTACATGTGGAGTGTATATTCTGTGTACATGTGGAGTGAATATTCGGTGTGTACATGTGGAGTGTATATTCTGTGTGTACATGTTGAGTGCATATTCTGTGTGTACATGTTGAGTGTATATTCTGTGTGTACATGTGGAGTATATATTCTGTGTGTACATGTGGAGTGTATATTCTGTGTGTACATGTTGAGTGTATATTCTGTGTGTACATGTTGAGTGTATATTCTGTGTGTACATGTGGAGTGTATATACTGTGTGTACATGTGGAGTGTATACTCTGTGTACACGTTGAGTGTATATTCTGTGTGTACACGTTGAGTGGATATTATGTGTACATGTGGAGTGTATATTATGCGTGTACACGTGGAGTGTATATTCTGCGTGTACATGTGGAGTGGATATTCTGTGTGTACATGTTGAGTGTATATTCTGTGTGTACATGTTGAGTATATCTTCTCTGTGTACACGTTGAGTGTATATTCTGTGTGTACATGTTGAGAGTATATTCTGTGTGTACATGTGGGGTGTATATTCTGTGTGTACATGTTGATTGTATATTCTGTGTACATGTGGAGTGTATATTCTGTGTACATGTGGAGTGTATGTTCTGTGTGTACATGTTGGGTGTATATTCTGTTTGTGCATGTTGAGTGTATATTCTGTGTGTACATGTTGAGTATATATTCTGCATCAAACAAGTGGAGTGTATATTCTGTGTGTACACGTTGAGTGTATATTCTGTGTGTACATGTTGAGTGTATATTCTGTGTATACACGTTGAGTATATATTCTGTGTTTAAATGTTGAGTGTATATTCTGTGTGTACAGGTGGAGTGTATATTCTGTGTACATGTGGAGTGTATATTCTGTGTACATGTGGAGTGTATATTATGTGTGTACATGTGGAGTGTATATTCTGTGTGTACATGTGGATTGTATATTCTGTGTACATGTGGAGTGTATATTCTGCGTGTAAATGTGGAGTGGAAATTCTGTGTGTACATGTGGAGTGTATATTCTGTGTACATGTTGAGTGTATATTCTGTGTGTACATGTTGAGTGCATATTCTATGTGTACATGTTGAGTGTATATTCTGTGTTTACATTTTGAGTGTATATTCTGTGTGTACCTGTTGAGTGTATGTATATTCTGTGTATACATGTGGAGTGTATATTCTGCGTGTACATGTTCAGTGTATATTCTGTGAGTAAATGTGGAGTGTATTCTGTGTGTACATGGGGAGTGTATATTCGGCGTGTACATGTGGAGTGTATATTGTGTGTACATGTTGAGTGTATATTCTGTGTACATGTGGAGTGCATATTCTGTGTGTACATGTTGAGTGTATATTCTGTGTGTACACGTGTAGTGTATATTCTGCTTGTACATGCTGAGTGTATATTTTGCGTGTACATGTGCAGTGTATATTCTGCGTGTACATGTTGAGTGTATATTGCGTGTGTACACGTTGAGTGGATATTCTGCGTACATGTGGAGTGTATATTCTGCGTGTACATGTTGAGTGTATATTCTGTGTGGAGTATATATTCTGCGTGTACATGATGAGTGTATATTTTGTGTGTACACGTTGAGTGTATATTCTGCGTGAACATGTGGAGTGTATATTCTGTTTGTACACGTGGCGTTTATATTCTGCGTGTACATGTGGGGTGTATATTCTGTGTACATGTGGAGTGTATATTCTGTGTGTACATGTTGAGTGTATTTTCTGTGTGTACATGTGGAGTGTATATTCTGCGTGTACATGTGGAGTGTATATTCTGTGTGTACATGTGGAGTGTATATTCTGTGTGTACATGTAGAGTGTATATTCTGTGTACATGTTGAGTGTATATTCTGTGTGTACATGTGGAGTGTATATTCTGTGTGTACATGTAGAGTGTATATTCTGTGTACATGTTGAGTGTATATTCTGTGTACATGTGGAATGTATATTCTGTGTATACATGTTGCGTGTATATTGTGTGTACATGTGGAGTGTATATTCTGTGTGTACATGTGGAGTATATATTCTGTGTGTACATGTGCAGTGTATATTCTGTGTGTACATGTGGAGTGTATATTCTGCGTGTACATGTGGAGTGTATATTCTGTGTGTACATGTGCAGTGTATATTCTGTGTGTACATGTGGAGTGTATATTCTGTGTGTACATGTAGAGTGTATATTCTGTGTACATGTTGAGTGTATAATCTGTGTACATGTGGAATGTATATTCTGTGTATACATGTTGCGTGTATATTGTGTGTACATGTGGAGTGTATATTCTGTGTGTACATGTGGAGTATATATTCTGTGTGTACATGTGGAGTGTATATTCTGTGTGTACATGTTGAGTGTATATTCTGTGTGTACATGTGAAGTGTATATTCTGTGTACATGTTGAGTGTATATTCTGTGTGTACATGTTGAGTATATATTCTGTGTGTACCATGTGGAGTGTATATTCTGTGTGTCCACGTGGAGTGTATATTCTGCGTGTGCACGTGGAGTGTATATTCTGCGTGTACATGTGGAGTGTATATTCTGTGTGTACATGTGGAGTGTATATTCTGTGTGTACATGTTTAGTGTATATTCTGTGTGTACATGTGGAGTCCAGATTCTGTGTGTACACGTGGAGTGTATATTCTGCATGTACATGTTGAGTCTACATTCTGCCTGTACATGTGGAGTGCATATTCTGCGTGTACATGTTGAGTGTATATTCTACGTGTACATGTGGAGTGTATATTCTGCGTGTACATGTTGAGTGTATATTCTGGGTGTACATGTTGAGTGTATATTCTGTTTGTACATGTGGAGTGAATATTATGTGTGTACATGTGGAGTGTATATTCTGTGTGTACATGTTGAGTGTATATTCTGTTTGTACATGTGGAGTGAATATTATGTGTGTACATGTGGAGTGTATATTCTGTGTACATGTGGAGTGTATATTCTGTGTGTACATGTTGAGTGTATTTTCTGTGTGTACATGTGGAGTGTATATTCTGCGTGTACATGTGGAGTGTATATTCTGTGTGTACATGTGGAGTGTATATTCTGTGTGTACATGTGGAGTGTATATTCTGTGTGTACATGTAGAGTGTATATTCTGTGTACATGTTGAGTGTATATTCTGTGTACATGTGGAATGTATATTCTGTGTATACATGTTGAGTGTATATTGTGTGTACATGTGGAGTGTATATTCTGCTTGTGCATGTGAAGTGTATATTCTTTGTGTACACGTGGAGTGTATATTCTGCGTGTGCACGTGGAGTGTATATTCTGCGTGTACATGTGGAGTGTATATTCTGTGTGTACATGTGGAGTGTATATTCTGTGTGTACATGTTTAGTGTATATTCTGTGTGTACATGTGGAGTCCAGATTCTGTGTGTACACGTGGAGTGTATATTCTGCATGTACATGTTGAGTCTACATTCTGCCTGTACATGTGCAGTGCATATTCTACGTGTACATGTTGAGTGTATATTCTGCGTGTACATGTGGAGTGTATATTCTGCGTGTACATGTTGAGTGTATATTCTGTGTACATGTGGAGTGTATATTCTGTGTGTACACGTGGAGTGTATATTCTGCCTGTACATTTTGAGTGTTTATTCTGCGTGTACATGTTGAATGTATATTGTGTGGAGTGTATATTCTGCGTGTACATGTTGAGTGTATATTCTGGGTGTACATGTGGAGTGTATATTCTGTGTGTACACGTGGAGTGTATATTATGTCTGTACACGTGGAGTGTATATTCTGCGTGTACATGTGCGTGTACATGTGGAGTGTATATTTTGTGTGTACATGTGGACTGTATATTCCGTGTGTAAATGTTGAGTATATATTCTCGGTGTACATGTGGAGTGTATATTCTGTTTGTACACGTGGAGTGTTATTCTGTGTGTACATGTGGGGTGTATATGCTGCGTGTACATGTTGAGTGTATATTCTGTGTGTACATGTGGAGTGTATATTCTGTGTGTACATGTGGAGTGTATATTCTGTGTACATGTGGAGTGTATATTCTGTGTGTACATGTTGAGTGTATATTCTGTGTGTCCACGTGGAGTGTATATTCTGCGTGTGCACGTGGAGTGTATATTCTGCGTGTACATGTGGAGTGTATATTCTGTGTGTACATGTGGAGTGTTTATTCTGTGTGTACATGTTTACTGTATATTCTGCGTGTACATGTGGAGTGCATATTATGTGTGTACATGTTGAGTGTATATTCTGCGTGTACATGTTGAGTGTATGTATATTCTGTGTATACATGTTGAGTGCATATTCTATGTGTACATGTTGAGTGTATATTCTGTGTTTACATTTTGAGTGTATATTCTGTGTGTACCTGTTGAGTGTATGTATATTCTGTGTATACATGTGGAGTGTATATCCTGCGTGTACATGTTCAGTGTATATTCTGTGTGTAAATGTGGAGTGTATTCTGTGTGTACATGGGGAGTGTATATTCGGCGTGTACATGTGGAGTGTATATTCTGTGTGTACATGTGCAGTGTATATTCTGCGTGTACATGTTGAGTGTATATTCTGTGTACATGTGGAGCATATATTTTGCGTGTACATGTGCAGTGTATATTTTGCGTGTACATGTGGCGTGTATATTCTGTGTGTACACATGGAGTGATTATTCTGTGTGTACATGTTGAGTGTATATTCTGTGTGTACACGTGGAGTATATATTCTGCGTGTACATGTTGAGTGTATATTCTGCGTGTACATGTGGAGTGAATATTATGCGTGTACATGTTGAGTGTATATTCTGTTTGTACACGTGGAGTGTATATTCTGCGTGTACATGTGGGGTGTATATTCTGTGTGTACATGTGGAGTGTATATTCTGTGTGTACATGTGGAGTGTATATTCTGTGTGTACATGTGGAGTGTATATTCTGTGTACATGTTGAGTGTATATTCTGTGTGTACATGTTGAGTATATATTCTGTGTGTACCATGTGGAGTGTATATTCTGTGTGTACACGTTGAGTGTTTATTCTGTGTGTACACGTTAAGTGTATATTCTGTGTACACGTGGATTGTATATTCTGTGTACATGTGGAGTGTATATTCTGTGTACATGTGGAGTGAATATTCGGTGTGTACATGTGGAGTGTATATTCTGTGTGTACATGTTGAGTGCATATTCTGTGTGTACATGTTGAGTGTATATTCTGTGTGTACATGTGGAGTATATATTCTGTGTGTACATGTGGAGTGTATATTCTGTGTGTACATGTTGAGTGTATATTCTGTGTGTACATGTTGAGTGTATATTCTGTGTGTACATGTGGAGTGTATATACTGTGTGTACATGTGGAGTGTATACTCTGTGTACACGTTGAGTGTATATTCTGTGTGTACACGTTGAGTGGATATTATGTGTACATGTGGAGTGTATATTATGCGTGTACACGTGGAGTGTATATTCTGCGTGTACATGTGGAGTGGATATTCTGTGTGTACATGTTGAGTGTATATTCTGTGTGTACATGTTGAGTATATCTTCTCTGTGTACACGTTGAGTGTATATTCTGTGTGTACATGTTGAGAGTATATTCTGTGTGTACATGTGGGGTGTATATTCTGTGTGTACATGTTGATTGTATATTCTGTGTACATGTGGAGTGTATATTCTGTGTACATGTGGAGTGTATGTTCTGTGTGTACATGTTGGGTGTATATTCTGTTTGTGCATGTTGAGTGTATATTCTGTGTGTACATGTTGAGTATATATTCTGCATCAAACAAGTGGAGTGTATATTCTGTGTGTACACGTTGAGTGTATATTCTGTGTGTACATGTTGAGTGTATATTCTGTGTATACACGTTGAGTATATATTCTGTGTTTAAATGTTGAGTGTATATTCTGTGTGTACAGGTGGAGTGTATATTCTGTGTACATGTGGAGTGTATATTCTGTGTACATGTGGAGTGTATATTATGTGTGTACATGTGGAGTGTATATTCTGTGTGTACATGTGGATTGTATATTCTGTGTACATGTGGAGTGTATATTCTGCGTGTAAATGTGGAGTGGAAATTCTGTGTGTACATGTGGAGTGTATATTCTGTGTACATGTTGAGTGTATATTCTGTGTGTACATGTTGAGTGCATATTCTATGTGTACATGTTGAGTGTATATTCTGTGTTTACATTTTGAGTGTATATTCTGTGTGTACCTGTTGAGTGTATGTATATTCTGTGTATACATGTGGAGTGTATATTCTGCGTGTACATGTTCAGTGTATATTCTGTGAGTAAATGTGGAGTGTATTCTGTGTGTACATGGGGAGTGTATATTCGGCGTGTACATGTGGAGTGTATATTGTGTGTACATGTTGAGTGTATATTCTGTGTACATGTGGAGTGCATATTCTGTGTGTACATGTTGAGTGTATATTCTGTGTGTACACGTGTAGTGTATATTCTGCTTGTACATGCTGAGTGTATATTTTGCGTGTACATGTGCAGTGTATATTCTGCGTGTACATGTTGAGTGTATATTGCGTGTGTACACGTTGAGTGGATATTCTGCGTACATGTGGAGTGTATATTCTGCGTGTACATGTTGAGTGTATATTCTGTGTGGAGTATATATTCTGCGTGTACATGATGAGTGTATATTTTGTGTGTACACGTTGAGTGTATATTCTGCGTGAACATGTGGAGTGTATATTCTGTTTGTACACGTGGCGTTTATATTCTGCGTGTACATGTGGGGTGTATATTCTGTGTACATGTGGAGTGTATATTCTGTGTGTACATGTTGAGTGTATTTTCTGTGTGTACATGTGGAGTGTATATTCTGCGTGTACATGTGGAGTGTATATTCTGTGTGTACATGTGGAGTGTATATTCTGTGTGTACATGTAGAGTGTATATTCTGTGTACATGTTGAGTGTATATTCTGTGTGTACATGTGGAGTGTATATTCTGTGTGTACATGTAGAGTGTATATTCTGTGTACATGTTGAGTGTATATTCTGTGTACATGTGGAATGTATATTCTGTGTATACATGTTGCGTGTATATTGTGTGTACATGTGGAGTGTATATTCTGTGTGTACATGTGGAGTATATATTCTGTGTGTACATGTGCAGTGTATATTCTGTGTGTACATGTGGAGTGTATATTCTGCGTGTACATGTGGAGTGTATATTCTGTGTGTACATGTGCAGTGTATATTCTGTGTGTACATGTGGAGTGTATATTCTGTGTGTACATGTAGAGTGTATATTCTGTGTACATGTTGAGTGTATAATCTGTGTACATGTGGAATGTATATTCTGTGTATACATGTTGCGTGTATATTGTGTGTACATGTGGAGTGTATATTCTGTGTGTACATGTGGAGTATATATTCTGTGTGTACATGTGGAGTGTATATTCTGTGTGTACATGTTGAGTGTATATTCTGTGTGTACATGTGAAGTGTATATTCTGTGTACATGTTGAGTGTATATTCTGTGTGTACATGTTGAGTATATATTCTGTGTGTACCATGTGGAGTGTATATTCTGTGTGTCCACGTGGAGTGTATATTCTGCGTGTGCACGTGGAGTGTATATTCTGCGTGTACATGTGGAGTGTATATTCTGTGTGTACATGTGGAGTGTATATTCTGTGTGTACATGTTTAGTGTATATTCTGTGTGTACATGTGGAGTCCAGATTCTGTGTGTACACGTGGAGTGTATATTCTGCATGTACATGTTGAGTCTACATTCTGCCTGTACATGTGGAGTGCATATTCTGCGTGTACATGTTGAGTGTATATTCTACGTGTACATGTGGAGTGTATATTCTGCGTGTACATGTTGAGTGTATATTCTGGGTGTACATGTTGAGTGTATATTCTGTTTGTACATGTGGAGTGAATATTATGTGTGTACATGTGGAGTGTATATTCTGTGAGTACATGTTGAGTGTATATTCTGTTTGTACATGTGGAGTGAATATTATGTGTGTACATGTGGAGTGTATATTCTGTGTACATGTGGAGTGTATATTCTGTGTGTACATGTTGAGTGTATTTTCTGTGTGTACATGTGGAGTGTATATTCTGCGTGTACATGTGGAGTGTATATTCTGTGTGTACATGTGGAGTGTATATTCTGTGTGTACATGTGGAGTGTATATTCTGTGTGTACATGTAGAGTGTATATTCTGTGTACATGTTGAGTGTATATTCTGTGTACATGTGGAATGTATATTCTGTGTATACATGTTGAGTGTATATTGTGTGTACATGTGGAGTGTATATTCTGCTTGTGCATGTGAAGTGTATATTCTTTGTGTACACGTGGAGTGTATATTCTGCGTGTGCACGTGGAGTGTATATTCTGCGTGTACATGTGGAGTGTATATTCTGTGTGTACATGTGGAGTGTATATTCTGTGTGTACATGTTTAGTGTATATTCTGTGTGTACATGTGGAGTCCAGATTCTGTGTGTACACGTGGAGTGTATATTCTGCATGTACATGTTGAGTCTACATTCTGCCTGTACATGTGCAGTGCATATTCTACGTGTACATGTTGAGTGTATATTCTGCGTGTACATGTGGAGTGTATATTCTGCGTGTACATGTTGAGTGTATATTCTGTGTACATGTGGAGTGTATATTCTGTGTGTACACGTGGAGTGTATATTCTGCCTGTACATTTTGAGTGTTTATTCTGCGTGTACATGTTGAATGTATATTGTGTGGAGTGTATATTCTGCGTGTACATGTTGAGTGTATATTCTGGGTGTACATGTGGAGTGTATATTCTGTGTGTACACGTGGAGTGTATATTATGTCTGTACACGTGGAGTGTATATTCTGCGTGTACATGTGCGTGTACATGTGGAGTGTATATTTTGTGTGTACATGTGGACTGTATATTCCGTGTGTAAATGTTGAGTATATATTCTCGGTGTACATGTGGAGTGTATATTCTGTTTGTACACGTGGAGTGTTATTCTGTGTGTACATGTGGGGTGTATATGCTGCGTGTACATGTTGAGTGTATATTCTGTGTGTACATGTGGAGTGTATATTCTGTGTGTACATGTGGAGTGTATATTCTGTGTACATGTGGAGTGTATATTCTGTGTGTACATGTTGAGTGTATATTCTGTGTGTCCACGTGGAGTGTATATTCTGCGTGTGCACGTGGAGTGTATATTCTGCGTGTACATGTGGAGTGTATATTCTGTGTGTACATGTGGAGTGTTTATTCTGTGTGTACATGTTTACTGTATATTCTGCGTGTACATGTGGAGTGCATATTATGTGTGTACATGTTGAGTGTATATTCTGCGTGTACATGTGCGTGTACATCTGGAGTGTATATTCTGCGTGTACATGTGGAGTGCATATTCTGTGTGTACATGTGGAGTGTATATTCTGTGTGTACATGTTGAGTGTATATTCTGTGTGGAGTGTATATTCTGTGTGTACATTTTGAGTGTATATTCTGTGTGGAGTGTATATTTTGTTCGTACATGTGGAGTGTATATTCTGTGTGTACATGTTGAGTGTATATTCTGTGCGTACACATGGAGTGTATATTCTGTCTGGACACGTGGAGTGTATATTCTGCGTGTACATGTGCGTGTACATGTGGAGTGTATATTCTGTGTGTAAATGTGAAGTGTATATTCTGCGTGTACATGTGGAGTGTATTTTCTGTGTGTACATGTTGAGTGTATATTCTGTGTGTACATGTGGAGTGTATATTCTTTGTGGAGTGTATATTCTGTGTGTACATTTTGACTGTATATTTTGTGTGCAGTGTATATTTTGTTCTTACATGTGGAGTGTATATTCTGTGTGTACATGTTGAGTGTATATTCTGTGTGTTCATACTCTTGGGTCTTTCGTTCAAGTCACGTAAATACAAAATAATAGATCACGACGTTTTGATTGCAACATCAGCAATCGTCTTCAGGTGACTTGTTCAGTGCATTCAGATAGCCTAGGGGTTAGAGCGAGCTCTGTCGCCAAAATCTTTCATTCGTCCTGAGAGCCCCTCCGCTCGACCCCCCCCCCCGATTCCCTCCATCCTCAACACAGACCCCCCCTCACACCACCTCTACACCCCTCGACCCCCCCCCCGTTGACACAGCCCCCCCTCCACACACCCCGACACAGCCCCCCCATACCGCCCCACACGCCAGAGACCAGCCAGGTGAGGAGTCTAGAGACCAGCCAGGTGAGGAGTCTAGAGACCAACCAGGTGAGGAGTCTAGAGACCAGCCAGGTGAGGAGTCTAGAGACCAGCCAGGTGAGGAGTCTAGAGACCAGCCAGGTGAGGAATCTAGAGACCAGCCAGGTGAGGACTGTAGAGACCAGCCAGGTGAGCAGTCTAGAGACCAGCCAGGTGAGGAGTCTAGAGACCAGCCAGGTGAGGAGTCTAGAGACCAGCCAGGTGAGGAGTCTAGAGACCAGCCAGGTGGGGAGTCTAGAGACCAGCCAGGTGAGGAGTCTAGAGACCAGCAGGGTGAGGATTCTAGAGACCAGCCAGGTGAGGAGTCTAGAGACCAGCCAGGTGAGGAGTCTAGAGACCAGCCAGGTGAGGAGTCTAGAGACCAGCCAGGTGAGGAGTCTAGAGACCAGCCAGGTGAAGAGTCTAGAGACCAGCTAGGTGAGGAGTCTAGAGACCAGCCAGGTGAGGAATCTAGAGACCAGCCAGGTGAGGAGTCTAGAGACCAGCCAGGTGAGGATTCTAGAGACCAACCAGGTGAGGAGTCTAGAGACCAGCCAGGTGAGGAGTCTAGAGACCAGCCAGGTGAGGAGTCTAGAGACCAGCCAGGTGAGGAGTCTAGAGACCAGCCAGGTGAAGACTCTAGAGACCAGCCAGGTGAGGAGTCTAGAGACCAGCCAGGTGTGGAGTCTAGAGACCAGCCAGGTGAGGAGTCTAGAGACCAGCCAGGTGAAGACTCTAGAGACCAGCCAGGTGAGGAGTCTAGAGACCAGCCAGGTGAGCAGTCTAGAGACCAGCCAGGTGAGGTGTCTAGAGACCAGCCAGGTGAGGAGTCTAGAGACCAGCCAGGTGAGGAATCTAGAGACCAGCCAGGTGAGGAGTCTAGAGACCAGCCAGGTGAAGACTCTAGAGACCAGCCAGGTGAGGAGTCTAGAGACCAGCCAGGTGAGCAGTCTAGAGACCAGCCAGGTGAGGTGTCTAGAGACCAGCCAGGTGAGGAGTCTAGAGACCAACCAGGTGAGGAATCTAGAGACCAGCCAGGTGAGGAGTCTAGAGACCAGCCAGGTGAGGAGTCTAGAGACCAGCCAGGTGAGGAGTCTAGAGACCAGCCAGGTGAGGAGTCTAGAGACCAGCCAGGTGAGGAGTCTAGAGACCAGCCAGGTGAAGACTCTAGAGACCAGCCAGGTGAGGAGTCTAGAGACCAGCCAGGTGAGGAGTCTAGAGACCAGCCAGGTGAGGAGTCTAGAGACCAGCCAGGTGAGGAGTCTAGAGACCAGCCAGGTGAGGAGTCCAGAGACCAGCCAGGTGAGGAGTCTAGAGACCAGCCAAGTGAGGAGTCTAGAGACCAGCCAGTTGAGGAGTCTAGAGACCAGCCAGGTGAGGAGTCTAGAGACCAGCCAAGTGAGGAGTCTAGAGACCAGCGATGTGAGGACTCTAGAGACCAGGCAGGTGAGGAGTCTAGAGACCAGCCAGGTGAGGAGTCTAGAGACCAGCCAGGTGAGGAGTCTAGAGACCAGCCAGGTGAGGAGTCTAGCGACCAGCCAGGTGTGGAGTCTAGAGACCAGCCAGGTGAGGAGTCTAGAGACCAGCCAGGTGAGGAGTCTAGAGACCAACCAGGTGAGGAGTCTAGAGACCAGCCAGGTGAGGAGTCTAGAGACCAGCCAGGTGAGGAGTCTAGAGACCAGCCAGGTGAGGAGTCTAGAGACCAGCCAGGTGAGGAGTCTAGAGACCAGCCAGGTGAGGAGTCTAGAGACCAGCCAGGTGAGGAGTCTAGAGACCAGCCAGGTGAGGAGTCTAGAGACCAGCCAGGTGAGGAGTCTAGAGACCAGCCAGGTGAGGAATCTAGAGACCAGCCAGGTGAGGACTGTAGAGACCAGCCAGGTGTGGAGTCTAAAGACCAGCCAAGTGAGGAGTCTAGAGACCAGCCAGGTGAGGAGTCTAGAGACCAGCCAGGTGAGGACTCTAGAGACCAGCCAGGTGAGGAGTCTAGAGACCAGCAAAGTGAGGAGTCTAGAGACCAGCCAGGTGAGGAGTCTAGAGACCAGCCAGGTGAGGAGTCTAGAGACCAGCCAAGTGAGGAGTCTAGAGACCAGCCAGGTGTGGAGTCTAGAGACCAGCCAGGTGAGGAGTCTAGAGACCAACCAGGTGAGGAGTCTAGAGACCAGCCAGATGAGGAGTCTAGAGACCAGCCAGGTGAAGAGTCTAGAGACCAGCCAGGTGAGGAGTCTAGAGACAAGCCAGGTGAGGAGTCTATAGACCAGCCAGGTGAGGAGTCTAGAGACCAGCCAGGTGAGGAGTCTATAGACCAGCCAGGTGAGGAGTCTAGAGACCAGCCAGGTGAGGAGTCTAGAGACCAGCTAGGTGAGGAATCTAGAGACCAGCCAAGTGAGGAGTCTAGAGACCAGCCAGGTGAGGAGTCTAGAGACCAGCTAGGTGAGGAATCTAGAGACCAGCCAGGTGAGGAGTCTAGAGACCAGCCAGATGAGGAGTATAGAGACCAGCCAGGTGAGGAGTCTAGAGACCAGCCAGGTGAGGAGTCTAGAGACCAGCCAGTGGAGGAATCTAGAGACCAGCCAGGTGGAGGACTGTAGAGACCAGCAGCCAGGTGTGGAGTCTAAAGACCAGCCAGGTGAGGAGTCTAGAGACCAGCCAGGTGAGGAGTCTAGAGACCAGCCAGGTGAGGACTCTAAGACCAGCCAGGTGAGGAGTCTAGAGACCAGCCAGGTGGGGAGTCTAGAGACCAGCCAGGTGAGGACTCTAGAGACCAGCCAGGTGAGGAGTCTAGAGACCAGCCAGGTGAGGAGTCTAGAGACCAGCCAGGTGAGGAGTCTAGAGACCAGCCAAGTGAGGAGTCTAGAGACCAGCGATGTGAGGACTCTAGAGACCAGGCAGGTGAGGAGTCTAGAAACCAGCCAGGTGTGGAGTCTAGAGACCAGCCAGGTGAGGAGTCTATAGACCAGCCAGGTGAGGAGTCTAGAGACCAGCCAGGTGAGGAGTCCAGAGACCAGCCAGGTGAGGAGTCTAGAGACCAGCCAAGTGAGGAGTCTAGAGACCAGGCAGGTGAGGAGTCTAGAGACCAGCCAGGTGTGGAGTCTAGAGACCAGCCAGGTGAGGAGTCTAGAGACCAGCCAGGTGAGGAGTCTAGCGACCAGCCAGGTGTGGAGTCTAGAGACAAGCCAGGTGAGGAGTCTAGAGACCAGCCAGGTGAGGAGTCTAGAGACCAGCCAGGTGAGGAGTCTAGAGACAAGCCAGGTGAGGAGTCTATAGACCAGCCAGGTGAGGAGTCTAGAGACCAGCCAGGTGAGGAGTCTAGAGACCAGCCAGGTGAGGAGTCTAGAGACCAGCCAGGTGAGGAGTCTAGAGACCAGCTAGGTGAGGAAGTCTAGAGACCAGCCAGAGTGAGGAGTCTAGAGACCAGCCAGGTGAGGAGTCTAGAGACCAGCCAGGTGAGGAGTCTAGAGACCAGCTAGGTGAGGAGTCTAGAGACCAGCCAGGTGAGGAGTCTAGAGACCAGCCAGGTGAGGAGTCTAGAGACCAGCCAGGTGAGGAGTCTAGAGACCAGCCAGGTGAGGAGTCTAGAGACCAGCCAGGTGAGGAGTCTAGAGACCAGCCAGGTGAGGAATCTAGAGACCAGCCAGGTGAGGACTGTAGAGACCAGCCAGGTGTGGAGTCTAAAGACCAGCCAGGTGAAGACTCTAGAGACCAGCCAGGTGAGGAGTCTAGAGACCAGCCAGGTGAGGAGTCTAGAGACCAGCCAGGTGAGGAGTCTAGAGACCAGCCAGGTGAGGAGTCTAGAGACCAGCCAGGTGAGGAATCTAGAGACCAGCCAGGTGAGGACTGTAGAGACCAGCCAGGTGTGGAGCTAAGACCAGCCAGGTGAGGAGTCTAGAGACCAGCCAGGTGAGGAGTCTAGAGACCAGCCAGGTGAGGAGTCTAGAGACCAGCCAGGTGAGGAGTCTAGAGACCAGCCAGGTGAGGAGTCTAGAGACCAGCCAGGTGAGGAATCTAGAGACCAGCCAGGTGAGGAGTCTAGAGACCAGCCAGGTGAGGAGTCTAGAGACCAGCCAGGTGAGGAGTCTAGAGACCAGCCAGGTGAGGAGTCTAGAGACCAGCCAGGTGAAGACTCTAGAGACCAGCCAGGTGAGGAGTCTAGAGACCAGCCAGGTGAGGAGTCTAGAGACCAGCCAGGTGAGGGAGTCTAGAGACCAGCCAGGTGAGGAGTCTAGAGACCAACCAGGTGAGGAGTCCAGAGACCAGCCAGGTGAGGAGTCTAGAGACCAGCCAGGTGAGGAGTCTAGAGACCAGCCAAGTGAGGAGTCTAGAGACCAGCCAGGTGAGGAGTCCAGAGACCAGCCAGGTGAGGAGTCTAGAGACCAGCCAGGTGAGGAGTCTAGAGACCAGGCAGGTGAGGAGTCTAGAGACCAGCCAGGTGAGGAGTCTAGAGACCAGCCAGGTGAGGAGTCTAGAGACCAACCAGGTGAGGAGTCTAGCGACCAGCCAGGTGAGGAGTCTAGAGACCAGGCAGGTGAGGAGTCTAGAGACCAGCCAGGTGAGGAGTCTAGAGACCAGCCAGGTGAGGAGTCTAGAGACCAGCCAGGTGAGGAGTCTAGAGACCAGCCAGGTTGAGGAGTCTAGAGACCAGCCAGGTGAGGAGTCTAGAGACCAGCCAGGTGATGGAGTCTAGAGACCAGCCAGGTGAGGAGTCTAGAGACCAGCCAAGGTGAGGAGTCTAGAGACCAGCCAGGTGAGGAGTCTAGAGACCAGCCAGGTGAGGAGTCTAGAGACCAGCCAGGTGAGGAGTCTAGAGACCAGCCAGGTGAGGAGTCTAGAGACCAGCCAGGTGAGGGAGTCTAGAGACCAGCCAGGTGAGGAGTCTAGAGACCAGCCAGGTGAGGAGTCTAGAGACCAGCCAGGTGTAGGAGTCTAGAGACCAGCCAGGTGAGGAGTCTAGAGACCAGCCAGGTGAGGAGTCTAGAGACCAGCCAGGTGAGGACTCTAGAGACCAGCCAGGTGAGGAGTCTAGAGACCAGCAAAGTGAGGAGTCTAGAGACCAGCCAGGTGAGGAGTCTAGAGACCAGCCAGGTGAGGAGTCTAGAGACCAGCCAAGTGAGGAGTCTAGAGACCAGCCAGGTGAGGAGTCTAGAGACCAGCCAGGTGAGGAGTCTAGAGACCAGCCAGGTGAAGAGTCTAGAGACCAGCCAGGTGAGGAGTCTAGAGACAAGCCAGGTGAGGAGTCTATAGACCAGCCAGGTGAGGAGTCTAGAGACCAGCCAGGTGAGGAGTCTATAGACCAGCCAGGTGAGGAGTCTAGAGACCAGCCAGGTGAGGAGTCTAGAGACAAGCTAGGTGAGGAATCTAGAGACCAGCCAAGTGAGGAGTCTAGAGACCAGCCAGGTGAGGAGTCTAGAGACCAGCCAGGTGAGGAGTCTAGAGACCAGCTAGGTGAGGAATCTAGAGACCAGCCAGGTGAGGAGTCTAGAGACCAGCCAGGTGAGGAGTCTAGAGACCAGCCAGGTGAGGAGTCTAGAGACCAGCCAGGTGAGGAGTCTAGAGACCAGCGCAGGTGAGGAAATCTAGAGACCAGCCAGGTGAGGAGCTGTAGAGACCAGCCAGGTGAGGAGTCTAAGACCAGCCAGGTGAGGAGTCTAGAGACCAGCCAGGTGAGGAGTCTAGAGACCAGCCAGGTGAGGAGTCTAGAGACCAGCCAGGTGAGGAGTCTAGAGACCAGCCAGGGTGAGGAGTCTAGAGACCAGCAAGGTGAGGACGTCTAGAGACCAGGCCAGTGTGAGAGTCTAGAGACCAGCCAGGTGAGGAGTCTAGAGACCAGCCAGGTGAGGAGTCTAGAGACCAGCCAGGTGAGGAGTCTAGAGACCAGCCAGGTGAGGAGTCTAGAGACCAGCCAGGTGAGGAGTCTAGCGACCAGCCAGGTGAGGAGTCTAGAGACCAGCCAGGTGAGGAGTCTAGAGACCAGCCAGGTGAGGAGTCTAGAGACCAAGCCAGGTGAGGAGTCTAGAGACCAGCCAGGTGAGGAGTCTAGAGACCAGCCAGGTGAGGAGTCTAGAGACCAGCCAAGGTGAGGAGTCTAGAGACCAGCAGGTGAGGACGTCTAGAGACCAGCCAGGTGAGGAGTCTAGAAGACCAGCCAGGTGAGGAAGTCTAGAGACCAGCCAGGTGAGGAGTCTATAGACCAGACAGGTGAGCAGTCTAGAGACCAGCCAAGGTGAGGAGTTCTAGAGACCAGCCAGGTGAGGAGTCTAGAGACAGCCAAGTGAGGCGTCTAGAGACCAGCAGGTGAGGAGTCTAGAGACCAGCCAGGTGAGGAGTCTAGAGACCAGCCAGGTGAGGAGTCTAGAGACCAGCCAGGTGACGGAGTTCCTAGAGATCAGCCAGGTGAGGAGTCTAGAGACAGCCCAGGTGAGGAGTCTAGAGACCAGCCAGGTGAGGAGTCTAGAGACCAGCCAGGTGAGGAGTCTAAGAGACCAGCCAGCGTGAGGAGTCTAGGACCAGCCAGGTGAGGAGTCTAGAGACCAGCCAGGTGAGGAGTCTAGAGACCAGCCAGGTGAGGAGTCTAGAGACAGCCAGGTGACGAGTCTAGAGATCAGCTAGGTGAGGAGCTAGAGACCAGCCAAGTGATGACCGTGTCTAGAGACCAGCCAGGTGAGGAGTCTAGAGACAGCCAGGTGAGGAGTCCTAGAGACCAGCCCAGGTGAGGGAGTCTATGAATCAGCCAGGTGAGGAGTCTGAAGAGACCAGCCAGGTGAGGATCTAGAGACCAGCAAGGGTGAGGAGTCTAAAGCGACCAGCCAGGTGAGGAGTCTAGAGACAGAAGCCAGTTGAGGAGTCTAGAGACCAGCCAGGTGGAAGGAAGCTAGAGACAAGCCAGGTGAGGACTGCTAGAGAACGCAGCCAGGTGAGGAATTCTAGAGACCAGCCAAGTGAGGAATGCCTAGAGACCAGCCAGGTGAGGAGTCTAGAGACCAGCCAAGTGAGGATCTAGAGACCAGCCAGGTGAGGAGTCTAGAGGAACAGGCCAGGTGAGGAGTCCTAGAGACCAGCCACGGTGAGGAGTCCGAGAGAACATCCAGGTTGAAGGAGTCCTAGAGAGAAGCAAGCCAGGTGAGGAGCTCTAGAGACCAGCCAGGTGAGGAAGGTCTAAGAGACCAGCCGGTTGAGGAGTCTAGAGACCAGCCAGGTGAGGCAGTCTAGAGGACCAGCCAGGTGGAGGAAGTCCTAGAGACCAGCCAGGTGAGCAGTCTAGAGAACCAGCCAGGTGAGGCATTCTAGAGACCAGCCAGGTGAGGAGTCTAGCGACCAGCCAGGTGTGGAGTCTAGAGACCAGCCAGGTGAGGAGTCTAGAGACCAGCCAGGTGAGGAGTCTAGAGACCAACCAGGTGAGGAGTCTAGAGACCAGCCAGGTGAGGAGTCTAGAGACCAGCCAGGTGAGGAGTCTAGAGACCAGCCAGTTGAGGAGTCTAGAGACAAGCCAGGTGAGGAGTCTATAGACCAGCCAGGTGTGGAGTCTAGAGACCAGCCAGGTGAGGAGTCTAGAGACCAGCCAGGTGAGGAGTCTAGCGACCAGCCAGGTGTGGAGTCTAGAGACCAGCCAGGTGAGGAGTCTAGAGACCAGCCAGGTGAGGAGTCTAGAGACCAACCAGGTGAGGAGTCTAGAGACCAGCCAGGTGAGGAGTCTAGAGACCAGCCAGGTGAGGAGTCTAGAGACCAGCCAGGTGAGGAGTCTAGAGACAAGCCAGGTGAGGAGTCTATAGACCAGCCAGGTGAGGAGTCTAGAGACCAGCCAGGTGAGGAGTCTATAGACCAGCCAGGTGAGGAGTCTAGAGACCAGCCAGGTGAGGAGTCTAGAGACCAGCTAGGTGAGCAATCTAGAGACCAGCCAAGTGAGGAGTCTAGAGACCAGCCAGGTGAGGAGTCTAGAGACCAGCCAGGTGAGGAGTCTAGAGACCAGCTAGGTGAGGAGTCTAGAGACCAGCCAGGTCAGGAGTCTAGAGACCAGCCAGGTGAGGAATCTAGAGACCAGCCAGGTGAGGACTGTAGAGACCAGCCAGGTGAGGAGTCTAAAGACTAGCCAGGTGAGAAGTCTAGAGACCAGCCAGGTGAGGAGTCTAGAGACCAGCCAGGTGAGGAGTCTAGAGACCAGCCACGTGAGGAGTCTAGAGACCAGCCAGGTGAGGAGTCTAGAGACCAGCCAGGTGAGGAGTCTAGAGACCAGCCAGGTGAGGAGTCTAGAGACCAGCCAGGTGACGAGTCTAGAGATCAGCCAGGTGAGGAGTCTAGAGACCAGCAAAGTGAGGAGTCTAGAGACCAGCCAGGTGAGGAGTCTAGAGACCAGCCAGGCGAGGAGTCTAGAGACCAGCCAAGTGAGGAGTCTAGAGACCAGCGATGTGAGGACTCTAGAGACCAGGCAGGTGAAGAGTCTAGAGACCAGCCAGGTGTGGAGTCTATAGACCAGCCAGGTGAGGAGTCTAGAGACCAGCCAGGTGAGGAGTCTAGAGACCAGCCAGGTGAGGAGTCTAAAGACCAGCCAGGTGAGGAATCTAGAGACCAGCCAGGTGAGAAGTCTAGAGACCAGCCAGGTGAGGAGTCTAGAGACCAGCCAGGTGAGGAGTCTAGAGACCAGCCAGGTGAGGAGTCTAGAGACCAGCCAGGTGAGGAGTCTAGAGACCAGCCAGGTGAGGAATCTAGAGACCAGCCAGGTGAGGACTGTAGAGACCAGCCAGGTGTGGAGTCTAAAGACCAGCCAAGTGAGGAGTCTAGAGACCAGCCAGGTGAGGAGTCTAGAGACCAGCCAGGTGAGGAGTCTAGAGACCAGCCAGGTGAGGAGTCTAGAGACCAGCCAAGTGAGGAGTCTAGAGACCAGCAATGTGAGGACTCTAGAGACCAGGCAGGTGTGGAGTCTAGAGACCAGCCAGGTGAGGAGTCTAGAGACCAGCCAGGTGAGGAGTCTAGAGACCAGCCAGGTGTGGAGTCTAGAGACCAGCCAGGTGAGGAGTCTAGAGACCAGCCAGGTGAGGAGTCTAGCGACCAGCCAGGTGTGGAGTCTAGAGACCAGCCAGGTGAGGAGTCTAGAGACCAGCCAGGTGAGGAGTCTAGAGACCAGCCAGGGTGAGGAGTCTAGAGACCAGCCAGGTGAGGAGTCTAGAGACCAGCCAGGTGAGGAGTCTAGAGACCAAGCCAGGTGAGGAGTCTAGAGACAAGCCAGGTGAGGAGTCTATAGACCAGCCAGGTGTGGAGTCTAGAGACCAGCCAGGTGAGGAGTCTAGAGACCAGCCAGGTGAGGAGTCTAGAGACCAGCCAGGTGTGGAGTCTAGAGACCAGCCAGGTGAGGAGTCTAGAGACCAGCCAGGTGAGGAGTCTAGAGACCACCAGGTGAGGAGTCTAGAGACCAGCCAGGTGAGGAGTCTAGAGACCAGCCAGGTGAGGAGTCTAGAGACCAGCCATGTGAGGAGTCTAGAGACAAGCCAGGTGAGGAGTCTATAGACCAGCCAGGTGAGGAGTCTAGAGACCAGCCAGGTGAGGAGTCTATAGACCAGCCAGGTGAGGAGTCTAGAGACCAGCCAGGTGAGGAGTCTAGAGACCAGCTAGGTGAGGAATCTAGAGACCAGCCAAGTGAGGAGTCTAGAGACCAGCCAGGTGAGGAGTCTAGAGACCAGCCAGGTGAGGAGTCTAGAGACCAGCTAGGTGAGGAGTCCTAGAGACCAGCCAGGTCAGGAGTCTAGAGACCAGCCAGGTGAGGAATCTAGAGACCAGCCAGGTGAGGACTGTAGAGACCAGCCAGGTGAGGAGTCTAAAGACTAGCCAGGTGAGAAGTCTAGAGACCAGCCAGGTGAGGAGTCTAGAGACCAGCCAGGTGAGGAGTCTAGAGACCAGCCACGTGAGGAGTCTAGAGACCAGCCAGGTGAGGAGTCTAGAGACCAGCCAGGTGAGGAGTCTAGAGACCAGCCAGGTGAGGAGTCTAGAGACCAGCCAGGTGACGAGTCTAGAGATCAGCCAGGTGAGGAGTCTAGAGACCAGCCAGGTGAGGAGTCTATAGACCAGCCAGGTGAGGAGTCTAGAGACCAGCCAGGTGAGGAGTCTAGAGACCAGCCAGGTGAGGAGTCTAGAGACCAGCCAGGTGAGGAGTCTAGAGACAAGCCAGGTGAGGAGTCTAGAGACCAGCCAGGTGAGGACTCTAGAGACCAGCCAGGTGAGGACTGTAGAGACCAGCCAGGTGAGGATTCTAGAGACCAGCCAAGTGAGGAGTCTAGAGACCAGCCAGGTGAGGAGTCTAGGAGACCAGCCAGGTGAGGAGTCTAGAGACCAGCCAGGTGAGGAGTCTAGAGAACAGCCAGGTGCGGAGTCTAGCGACCAGCCAGGTGAGGAGTCTAGAGACCAGCCGTTGAAGAGTCTAAAGAGCAGCCAGGTTTGGAGTCTAGAGACCAGCCAGGTGAGGAGTCTAGAGACCAGCCAGGTGAGGAGTCTAGAGACCAGCCAGGTGAGCAGTCTAGAGACCAGCCAGGTGAGGAGTCTAGAGACCAGCCAGGTGAGGAGTCTAGAGACCAGCAGGTGAGCAGTCTAGAGACCAGCCAGGTGAGGAGTCTAGAGACCAGCCAGGTGAGGAGTCTAGAGACCAGCCAGGTGAGGAGTCTAGAGACCAGCCAGGTGAGGAGTCTAGAGACCAGCTAGGTGAGCAGTCTAGAGACCAGCCAGGTGAGGAGTCTAGAGACCAGCCAGTTGAGGAGTCTAGAGACCAGCCAGGTGAAGAATCTAGAGACCAGCCAGGTGAGGACTGTAGAGACCAGCCAGGTGAGGATTCTAGAGACCAGCCAAGTGAGGAGTCTAGAGACCAGCCAGGTGAGGAGTCTAGAGACCAGCCAGGTGAGGAGTCTAGAGACCAGCCAGGTGAGGAGTCTAGAGACCAGCCAGGTGAGGAGTCTAGAGACCAACCAGGTGAGGAGTCTAGAGACCAGCCAGGTGAGGAGTCTAGAGACCAGCCAGGTGAGGAGTCTAGAGACCAGCCAGGTGAGGAGTCTAGAGACAAGCCAGGTGAGGAGTCTATAGACCAGCCAGGTGAGGAGTCTAGAGACCAGCCAGGTGAGGAGTCTATAGACCAGCCAGGTGAGGAGTCTAGAGACCAGCCAGGTGAGGAGTCTAGAGACCAGCTAGGTGTGCAATCTAGAGACCAGCCAAGTGAGGAGTCTAGAGACCAGCCAGGTGAGGAGTCTAGAGACCAGCCAGGTGAGGAGTCTAGAGACCAGCTAGGTGAGGAGTCTAGAGACCAGCCAGGTCAGGAGTCTAGAGACCAGCCAGGTGAGGAATCTAGAGACCAGCCAGGTGAGGACTGTAGAGACCAGCCAGGTGAGGAGTCTAAAGACTAGCCAGGTGAGAAGTCTAGAGACCAGCCAGGTGAGGAGTCTAGAGACCAGCCAGGTGAGGAGTCTAGAGACCAGCCACGTGAGGAGTCTAGAGACCAGCCAGGTGAGGAGTCTAGAGACCAGCCAGGTGAGGAGTCTAGAGACCAGCCAGGTGAGGAGTCTAGAGACCAGCCAGGTGACGAGTCTAGAGATCAGCCAGGTGAGGAGTCTAGAGACCAGCCAGGTGAGGAGTCTATAGACCAGCCAGGTGAGGAGTCTAGAGACCAGCCAGGTGAGGAGTCTAGAGACCAGCCAGGTGAGGAGTCTAGAGACCAGCCAGGTGAGGAGTCTAGAGACAAGCCAGGTGAGGAGTCTAGAGACCAGCCAGGTGAGGAATCTAGAGACCAGCCAGGTGAGGACTGTAGAGACCAGCCAGGTGAGGATTCTAGAGACCAGCCAAGTGAGGAGTCTAGAGACCAGCCAGGTGAGGAGTCTAGAGACCAGCCAGGTGAGGAGTCTAGAGACCAGCCAGGTGAGGAGTCTAGAGAACAGCCAGGTGCGGAGTCTAGCGACCAGCCAGGTGAGGAGTCTAGAGACCAGCCAGTTGAAGAGTCTAAAGAGCAGCCAGGTGTGGAGTCTAGAGACCAGCCAGGTGAGGAGTCTAGAGACCAGCCAGGTGAGGAGTCTAGAGACCAGCCAGGTGAGCAGTCTAGAGACCAGCCAGGTGAGGAGTCTAGAGACCAGCCAGGTGAGGAGTCTAGAGACCAGCCAGGAGAGCAGTCTAGAGACCAGCCAGGTGAGGAGTCTAGAGACCAGCCAGGTGAGGAGTCTAGAGACCAGCCAGGTGAGGAGTCTAGAGACCAGCCAGGTGAGGAGTCTAGAGACCAGCTAGGTGAGCAGTCTAGAGACCAGCCAGTTGAGGAGTCTAGAGACCAGCCAGGTGAAGAATCTAGAGACCAGCCAGGTGAGGACTGTAGAGACCAGCCAGGTGAGGATTCTAGAGACCAGCCAAGTGAGGAGTCTAGAGACCAGCCAGGTGAGGAGTCTAGAGACCAGCCAGGTGAGGAGTCTAGAGACCAGCCAGGTGAGGAGTCTAGAGACCAGCAAAGTGAGGAGTCTAGAGACCAGCCAGGTGAGGAGTCTAGAGACCAGCCAGGCGAGGAGTCTAGAGACCAGCCAAGTGAGGAGTCTAGAGACCAGCGATGTGAGGACTCTAGAGACCAGGCAGGTGAAGAGTCTAGAGACCAGCCAGGTGTGGAGTCTAAAGACCAGCCAGGTGAGGAGTCTAGAGACCAGCCAGGTGAGGAGTCTAGAGACCAGCCAGGTGAGGAGTCTAAAGACCAGCCAGGTGAGGAATCTAGAGACCAGCCAGGTGAGAAGTCTAGAGACCAGCCAGGTGAGGAGTCTAGAGACCAGCCAGGTGAGGAGTCTAGAGACCAGCCAGGTGAGGAGTCTAGAGACCAGCCAGGTGAGGAGTCTAGAGACCAGCCAGGTGAGGAGTCTAGAGACCAGCCAGGTGAGCAGTCTAGAGACCAGCCAGGTGAGGAGTCTAGAGACCAGCCAGGTGAGGAGTCTAGAGACCAGCCAGGTGAGGAGTCTAGAGACCAGCCAGGTGAGGAGTCTAGAGACCAGCCAGGTGAGGAGTCTAGAGACCAGCTAGGTGAGCAGTCTAGAGACCAGCCAGGTGAGGAGTCTAGAGATCAGCCAGTTGAGGAGTCTAGAGACCAGCCAGGTGAGGAATCTAGAGACCAGCCAGGTGAGGACTGTAGAGACCAGCCAGGTGAGGATTCTAGAGACCAGCCAAGTGAGGAGTCTAGAGACCAGCCAGGTGAGGAGTCTAAAGACTAGTCAGGTGAGGAGTCTAGAGACCAGCCAGGTGTGGAGTCTAGAGACCAGCCAGGTGAGGAGTCTAGAGACCAGCCAGGTGAGGAGTCTAGAGACCAGCCAGGTGAGGAGTCTAAAGACTAGTCAGGTGAGAAGTCTAGAGACCAGCCATGTGAGGAGTCTAGAGACCAGCCAGGTGAGGAGTCTAGAGACCAGCCAGGTGAGGAGTCTAGAGACCAGCCAGGTGAGGAGTCTAGAGACCAGCCAGGTGAGGAGTCTAGAGACCAGCCAGGTGAGGAGTCTAGAGACCATCAAGGTGAGGAGTCTAGAGACCAGCCAGGTGAGGAGTCTAGAGACCAGCCAGGTGAGGAGTCTAGAGACCAGCCAGGTGAGGAGTCTAGAGACCAACCAGGTGAGGACTCTAGAGACCAGCAAAGCGCCTCCTTATCTTGCAAGGCATGCGGTGAAGCTGGGTTTGAGTAGGGAGCGATAATTCACAGTGGACTGGACCCGTGACGCCGACACACAATGGGGCTTCCTCTTGCGAATGACGCCACAGGATCTTTAACAATCCTCTGTGAAGCAAACGGCGTGTAGTGCAGGGACTCGTCTGCTTATGAACATTCGGCTGACGAACTTTCCGAGATACGACCAAACCTATCTGTATGTACAGTTGCAGCTGTTCGGACCGAGAGTTGTAAGTTCAAACGCCGTGGTGACATCTACATCTACAGAACATGAAGAACCAGTGGCATCTACATCTACAGAACATGAAGAACCAGCGGCATCTACATCTACAGAACATGAAGAACCAGTGGCATCTATATCTACAGAATATGAAGAACCAGTGGCATCTACATCTACAGAACATGAAGAACCAGTGGCATCTACATTCGCAGAACGTGAATAACCAGTGGCATCTACATCTAAAGAATGTGAAGAACCAGTGGCATCTACATCTGCAGAACGTGAAGAACCAGTGGCATCTACATCCGCAGAACGTGAAGAATCAGTGGCATCTACATTTGCAGAACGTGAAGAACCAGTGGCATCTACATCTACAGAACGTGAAGAACCAGTGGCATCTACAGAACGTGAAGAACCAGTGGCATCTATATCAAAAGGAGATAGTACAAATCTTGACTTGAAGCTTTCGTGACTGCAGGAATCCATATTCTTTGTTTTTTTCGGTAAAGTCACGTAGATAGGTTCAAAGAAAATAACCAAAAAACTACGACGTTTCGATCACAACACAAGCGATCGTCATCAGGAGGCGATCGCTTGTATTGTAATCGAAACGTCGTAGTTTTTTGTTATTTTTTTGTTATTTTCTTTGAACCTATCTACGTGACTTTACCGAAAGACCCAAAGAATATGAGATGGTACAACTTTTAAAGCCCTTCCCTGTGTTTAGTGTACATGTCGTACAAACATGTTTGGAATCGACCAGAGTGAAGTTGGACTTAGGAACAACTCGACTTACAAACAGACCGAAGGAACCTAACTCGTTCCTAAGTATAAAAAAATATAATTATTTTTTAAGTGGCAATGCCACGCCCGCAATGCTAACCAGGAGGCGGCCGCTGGAATCCGAACCGCGAGCATCTGCAACGAGCGGCGAACCACGCTACCGACCGCTCACCAGGCGGCCAGTCGCCTCTTTATCGCCCTTCTATCGCTATGTAATCAACGACTTCCACGACGACTCTGGACTGGTGTCTTTTATTTAACAGAATGTCCGCACAGCTCTGCTTTCTCTCTCCGGATGGCTTCCCTCTCTCTCTCTACTGCCGTGACGAGCGCTCTTCCCCTTCCACCGTCGCGGCGTGTCTCTCTCTCTCCACGCTCACCGCTGGCTGGCGGCGCGCTGGAAGGAGAGACGGCTTCGCTGGCAGAGCCCGCCACGTTGCCGGTGGCGAGAAGAGGTCGGCGATGATGCAGTCCGGACTCCAGGCTTCCCACACCGACCCTGAGTCCTCTCCTGCCTCCGCTTATACGCCCCCCGGCAGAGCTAATCTCTAACCCCGAGTAGCCACAAGGAGTAAGCCCAAAAGCTCTAACCCCTAGTAGCCACAATGAGTAAGCCCACAAGCTCTAACCCCTAGTAGCCACAAGGAGTAAGCCCACAAGCTCTAACCCCTAGTAGCCACAATGAGTAAGCCCACAAGCTCTAACCCCTAGTAGCCACAATGAGTAAGCCCAAAAGCTCTAACCCCTAGTAGCCACAATGAGTAAGCCCACAAGCTCTAACCCCTAGTAGCCACAAGGAGTAAGCCCACAAGCTCTAACCCCTAGTAGCCACAAGGAGTAAGCCCACAAGCTCTAATCCCTAGTAGCCAAAATGAGTAAGCCCACAAGCTCTAACCCCTAGTAGCCACAATGAGTAAGCCCACAAGCTCTAACCCCGAGTAGCCACGATGAGTAAGCCCACAAGCTCTATCCCCTAGTAGCCACAATAAGTAAGCCCACAAGCACAAACCCCGAGTAGCCACAAGCAGTAAGCCCACAAGCTCTAACCCTGAGTAGCCACAAGGAGTAAGCCCACAAGCTCTAACTCCTAGTAGCCACAATGAGTAAGCCCACAAGCTCTAACCCCTAGTAGCCACAAGGAGTAAGCCCACAAGCTCTAACCCCTAGTAGCCACAATGAGTAAGCCCACAAGCTCTAACCCCTAGTAGCCACAATGAGTAAGCCCACAAGCTCTAACCCCTAGTAGCCACAATGAGTAAGCCCACAAGCTCTAACCCCTAGTAGCCACAATGAGTAAGCCCACAAGCTCTAACCCCTAGTAGCCACAATGAGTAAGCCCACAAGCTCTAACCCCTAGTAGCCACAATGAGTAAGCACACAAGCTCTAACCCTAGTAGCCACAAGGAGTAAGCCCACAAGCTCTATCCCCTAGTAGCCACAAGGAGTAAGCCCACAAGCTCTAACCCCTAGTAGCCACAAGGAGTAAGCCCACAAGCTCTAACCCCTAGTAGCCACAATGAGTAAGCCCACAAGCTCTAACCCCTAGTAGCCACAAGGAGTAAGCCCACAAGCTCTAACCCCTAGTAGCCACAATGAGTAAGCCCACAAGCTCTAACCCCTAGTAGCCACAATGAGTAAGCCCACAAGCTGACCCCTAGTAGCCACAATGAGTAAGCCCACAAGCTCTAACCCTAGTAGCCACAATGAGTAAGCCCACAAGCTGACCCCTAGTAGCCACAATGAGTAAGCCCACAAGCTCTAACCCCTAGTAGCCACAATGAGTAAGCCCACAAGCTGACCCCTAGTAGCCACAATGAGTAAGCCCACAAGCTCTAACCCCTAGTAGCCACAATGAGTAAGCCCACAAGCTCTAACCCTAGTAGTCACAATGAGTAAGCCCACAAGCTCTAACCCCTAGTTGCCACAAGGAGTAAGCCCACAAGCTCTAACCCCTAGTAGCCACAATAAGTAAGCCCACAAGCTCTAACCCTAGTAGCCACAAGGAATAAGCCCACAAGCTCTAACCCCTAGTAGCCACAATGAGTAAGCCCACGAGCTATAACCCCTAGTAGCCACAATAAGTAAGCCCACAAGCTCTAACCCCTAGTAGCCACAATGAGTAAGCCCACAAGCTCTAACCCCTAGTAGCCACAATGAATAAGCCCACAAGCTCTAACCCCTAGTAGCCACAATTGTCTACCACGAAACCGGTCCCTGGTGCCAACAAGGATGGGGAATCCTGCTCTCGATGGTCCCCGTAGCTCCGCCCATTACCTTTGACCATAGATTGAATCCCTACTCCAGATTGGATACCGGTTACCCAGCGGTGGCCGTGCAAATGTCCCCTGTAACCCCCCAGGTGGCGCTCTCTCATGACAGCTACTACCGCGGTCTGCTGCTCCCATGCACGTCTCCAGTTGATTCCTCCAGCACGCGGGATGTGGACTCACTCACTCTCTCTACCACACACGGAACGCTTCATCTCATTTACCAAACACAGTGTTCAACCACCACGCTTCAGTTCACGATAACACTTACCCACTCACCCACTCACTGACGCACCCACTCACCCGATTATCCCGCTCATTAACTAACCTACCCGCCCGCTCTCTCAACCACTCACCCACCCACTCATCTACTCACTCACCCACCCACTCACCTACTCACCAACCCACCTACTCTCCCGCTCATTCACTAACCCATCGACCAATTGTCCTGCTCATTCACTAACCCACCCGCTCTCTCAATCACTCACCATCTCATCCACCCACTCACCCATTCACTTTTGTAACCACACACTAGTCCACCCACTCACCCATTCACTTACGTAACCACAGACTAGTCCACCCACTCACCCATTAAACCACACATTAGTCCACCCACTCACCCATTCAACCACACACTAGTCCACCCACTCACCCATTCAACCACAGACTAGTCCACCCACTCACCCATTCACTTACGTAACCACACACTAGTCCACCCATTCACTTACGTAACCACAGACTAGTCCACCCACTCACCCATTCACTTATGTAACCACACACTAGTCCACCCACTCACCCATTCAACCACAGACTAGTCCACCCACTCACCCATTCAACCACACACTAGTCCACCCACTCACCCATTCAACCACACACTAGTCCACCCACTCGTCTCTCTGATTCTTTCCCTCGCATTACTCAGCCTTGGAATCCCCTCGTCACTGCACCGGCTCCTTCAGACCAAGTTACACTGGTAGGAACCTCCTGGTTACACCAGCCCACAGGGGATTATTGTGTCCGTCCGTCGGGCTTCCAAAAATGGGAGGGGTGGGGCTGGGTGGAGAGGGGAGGGTGGGGAGGGGCTGGGTGGGGAGGGTGGGGCTGGGTGGGGAGGGGCTAGGTGGGGAGGGGCTGGGTGGGGAGGGTGGGGCTGGGTGGGGGGTGGGAGGGGTGGGGCTGGGTGGGGAGGGGCTGGGTGGGGGGTGGGAGGGGTGGGGCTGGGTGGGGGGTGGGAGGGGTGGGGCTGGGTGGGGAGGGGCTGGTCACCCCGTGGTGCCCTTATAAAACTCAACGTTTAACCTACTCACGCCGGCTTGTGTCCGCCCTCACAGTCGGGCATATTTGCGGAATACACCACGTGGTGCCGCCGTTGACCCTGGCCATTGACCGAGCAACCCGACGTTCCTACCAGCTCCCTCCGCAGGAGAATGTGTTTACAAACGCCGAGACAGCCGAACACAAAATCCAATTACAGTAATGTCCGGGGCGAAACCGGGACAGGTGGCAACTCCAACCAGGACACAGACTCACCAATACCAACACCCCGCCATTCGCCACTAAGCGACGGTGACGTCAACACGGCGCCTGTGCCAGGCTAGGTGCACTTTGAGGCCACGTGCAGTGTCGAAGGCTCGCTGGCAGGAGGTCTCGGCACAGACCCAGGTGCCATGGGTCGGCTGAGATGACCGGTAGATGCACACCAACTGTGCCCCCCACTGTGCCAACTTGCTGCGCTTTAGCCGCCCGGCTCGTTGTTGTGAGCGTCGCTCCTCCGCCCTCCGTTGTTGCAGGAGGGCGACTGCCTCCAACTGCCCAGTAGCAGCGTCCTTCACGAGCCTCCTCCACAGAGGCCGACCTTGACACCGCTGGTAACGGTCATCGGCAAGTCCACTCAGCTCCACGTCCTCCTGCACACACACAGGTCTCTTAAAGGGACCAGGACGCATGCTCATACACTTCTCTTAAAGGGACCAGGACACAGACACACGAGTCTCTTAAAGGGACTAGGACACATACACACGGGTCTCTTAAAGGGGCCATCACAGATTAACACACGTGTCGCTTAAAGGGACCAGAACACAAACTCAAACACGTGTTTTATTAAAGGTACCAGGGCACATGGTTACAGACGTGTCTCTGAAAGGGGCCATGACACCTGTCTCTTAAAGGGACCAGGGTACACACACATGTATCTTAAAGGGACCAGCACACATGCCCAAAGACCCGTCTCTTGAAAGAACAGGGTACAAACACACATACCTATCCCTTAAAGGGACAGGGTAAAGCCACACAGACGTGTCTCTTAAAGGGACAGGATACGGACACACACCCACGCGCGTCTCTTAAAGGGACCAGGACACATGGCCACACACAGACTTCTCTTAAAGGGACAGGGTACGGACACACCCACGCGCGTCTCTTAAAGGGACCGTGCGTGGGTGTGGGAAGCACCGCGCTTCTCCCAACGGCGTCGTCCCAAGGTCCGCGTGGGCGACTCCGTGCGGCTGCTCGACCACCGCCGATGTCGCTGCTTTTCTCGGCACTGGCGATCCCTAAGCAGTCGACCGCTCCTCTCGCCTCCACACCGCTCCCGCACGCTTTATATGGCCATGTCCGAGCAAATATTTATTTGTATTTATTTATAATCAGTGTCACTTGCCACAGTTATTTTTTTTTGGTCCCGATTTTGAATTTTTGCTTCGTTGGCAAGTCCAGGACGGGTGGTGGCTGAGGTTCGCTTCCTGATCACCCGTGGGCCACGTGGGAGACTGTACACACGTGGGAGACTGTACACACGTGGGCCACGTGGGAGACTGTACACACGCGGGCCACGTGGGAGACTGTACACACGCGGGCCACGTGGGAGACTGTACACACGTGGGCCACGTGGGAGACTGTACACACGTGGACCCCGTGGGAGACTGTACACACGTGGGCCACGTGGGAGACTGTACACCCGTGGGAGACTGTACACCCGTGGGCCACGTGGGAGACTGTACACCCGTGGGCCACGTGACAGCAGCACACCTGTGATCACAAGGCATGACGAGTTCGCTTGCACGTTCCTCGTCACACGGAGAGCTCCTGCCCAGAAGCGGATTCGGGTGGGGGGAACAAAGGGGTCACGTGCCCCGGGCCCCCTATTCATGCCTCGCTGATGTCAAGGAGCTAGAAGGGCCGTCCATAAATGACGTCACGCACCTAGGGCGGGGGGGGGGTAACAGACATTTGTGACGATGTGTGACGACGGGAGGGGGGGGGAGTGAGAAATGTGACGTCACATCAAAATTCGCAACTTTAAATATAGACAACACGTTCTACTTATATTCTTAGTTTTTTCGGTAAAGTCACGTTGAAGAGAAACAACAAAATAACAAAATATATATAAAACAATAAAAAATTCTCACGACGTTTCGACCATAACTCAAACGGTCATCATCAGGTGTGTCGGTTTGCATAAATTTATTTTGAAAACGGCATATTTATTTATTTATATATAAAAATAACGTTTGCGTCACGCGCAACGATTGGCTGTTTGCCAGGACTAGTCCATCTATTTTTTGAAAAGAGGAGGGGGGAGACGAAATTTGTTTTTATGTATGCTGTCTGAAAGCCCCAAGACGAAAACATAACATATAAAAAATAATGTTTAAAAATATGTTTTTTATTTGTAACGATAGAATATAGTATTGTCATCAGTATGACATGAGTATACCAAGTTTGCAGTCGATACCACATTGGGAAGTGAGTTAAAATTGAGTTACAAGATTTGAGGATACAACAGAGTGAGTTAAATAAAAGCGTGTAAAATAACTGACACATGAGAAATATACCACCACCATCCTCGATTTCGTTTGTGTTCGTACACAAGCCTAGCTGGTGATGTATGGTGGAGTGGGTGGGTGCCTGCGTGAGTGAGAGGGTGGATTGGGTGAGAGTGAGTGGATGAGTCAGTAAGTAGGTTGGGTGAGAGTGAGTGGGTTAGGTGAGAGTGAGTGGGTTAGGTGAGAGTGGGTTAGGTGAGAGTGGGTTGGGTGAGAGTGGGTTGGGTGAGAGTGGGTTGGGTGAGTGGGTTAGGTGAGAGTGGGTTAGGTGAGTGAGTGGGTTAGGTGAGATTGGGTTAGGTGCCCACCCACCCACACTCACCCACCCACACTCACCTGCCCACCCACACTCACCTGCCCACCCACCCTCACCTGCCCACCCACCCACACTCACCCACCCACCCTCACCTGCGCACCCACCCACACTCACCTGCCCACCCACCCACACTCACCCACCCACACTCACTCATCTGCCCACCCACCCACACTCACCTGCCCACCCACACTCACTCACCTGCCCACCCACCCACACTCACTCACCTGCCCACCCACACTCACCCACCCACACCTGCCCACCCACACTCACCTGCCCACCCACCCACACTCACCTGCCCACCCACCCACACTCACTCACCCACCCACACTCACCTGCCCACCCACACTCACCTTCCCACCCACCCACACTCACTCACATGCCCACCCACCCACACTTACCTGCCCACCCACACTCACATGCCCACCCACCCACACTCACCTGCCCACCCACACTCACTCACCCACCCACACTCACTCACCTGCACACCCATCCACACTCACCTGCCCACCCACCCACACTCACTCACCTGCCCACCCACCCAAACTAAACACAATACACAACTACACTATATACATTACATTATATACTACAATACACTACACTATACACTACACTGTGTATGTTGAACTTCTTTTGCACCGTACATAGCCAACCACATTAATCGGAGGTGCGGGAGGGGGGGGGGACAGCAACACTTAACACAATATGAAGTTTTTTAAAGAATTTTATTTTTCAATCTCAGAGATGAGACCCAGGGGGTCAAACCCGACACAGAGAGAGAGTTTGATGTATTAACAAATGCTGCTGGATACTATCGGTCCGGAAACTCGACAGGCCTGTGGACTACCGTACACGCATTTGCTTCGTGTGTGTGTGTGTGCGCGTGGTGTGTGTGGAGACATCACCCAATTCTGCACGGACTGATTTCCCTGTTACAAAAAGTATCCGGCGGGAGGGGATGCCAAACGCTGTTAGCGCCGCCTGCTGTTACCTCTAGAATAAAACATCATCAGCCATCAAAAACCACGCAGGTAACAGCAATGGTACACATCCGTCAAATCAATTAACTTATTAAAATCTGAACTAAGTGCCTCTTTGTTTTTTCTGGCATACGCTGGAAAATATGCGTTTACATTATTGTCCAACTGGTTCGTGACTTTGTGGCTACTCCACCACCACCACCACCACGCCTCCAGTGAGGATTCTCCAAAATCCGGCGAAATGTTGGGATTGCGGTTTGGGTTATGGAGACCGAACCGGCTTTATTTATTTATTTAAAACGTATTTTCTCCGAGATTATTTCTTCTTGTTGCACGTATATATATTTTACCTCGTTATTTATGTATTCATGTTTTTTACATTTGCTAAATAGTAGGGGGGATTGTTTTTTTTGTATTATCTGTGAACGGGACTGGATGATCGTGCAGCGTTATGGGATCCAATTGCACGAACGACGATTCTATAAAATGGAATCATTATTAATGCCACCCCGATGATTTAACTCGGGGAGTCTCTCCCCTCTGCTATGGCGCTCCCTGCTGTCACCCATCCTCGAATCTCACCCAGATCGGGAGGAACGCCGCCGCTGGTTTGACGGAGTGGAACGACGTCCGTAGTAATAATAGCCACCACCTCGCTCCAGACCAGGGTCGTGACTTATGGGGCCGTTCATAAATGACGTCACGCGGCGTCACAAAAAGTCAGACCCCCCTCAAAAATGACGTCACAAAGCTCTGCCCCCCCCCCCCCCCCAAAAAAAATATATAAAACATGCTTCAAATCGCTTTAAACTATTGTCATTGTAGTGCGTATTTAATGTGGCGCTGCGCTCTGATGTTGTAGGAGTGTTGTTATAACAATTAGTGTTATAACAATTCTATGTTTATTTAAAGTTGCGCATTTTGATGTGACGTCACATTTCTCAAACCCCCGCCCCCCCCCCTCGTCACACAACCGTCACAAATGTCTGACCCCCCCCCCAGGTGCGTGACGTCATTTATGGACGACCCCAAAGGAGGGCGGTGGGGGGGGGGAGCTGTGAACCCACATTCGGATCTTGCACACACAGAGGCCCACCAACTCCCCCGCTCGCTCCAGACCCAACAAGCGTCGGCGGTGGAGCAGTCGTGTCAAGTGAAGTGTGCCGCACGAGCAGCAAGGGCACGACTCCACGACTCCAGCAAGTGGCCCCGAAGCTTGGCACAACGTCAGAGACCGTGGTGATTTACAGCCAACGTCAGTTGAGCGTGGACAATTAGACCCAAGATTGATTAAAAAACATTTTTTAATTTTTTTTCATGATAGAATATAGTATTGTCATCAGTATGACGTTTACCAAGTTTGCAGTCGAAACGACATTGGGAAGTGAGTTAAAATTGTGTTAGAAGATTTGAGGAGACAACAGACTTGAGGATGCAACAGAGTAAGTTAAATAAAAGGCGTGTAATAATAATAGTAAAAGGCGTGTAATAATAATAATAGTAAAAGGCATGTAATAATAATAGTAAAAGGCGTGTAATAATAATAGTAAAAGGCGTGTAATAATAATAGTAAAAGGCGTGTAATAATAATAGTAAAAGGCGTGTAATAATAGTAAAAGGCGTGTAATAATAATAGTAAAAGGCATGTAATAATAGTAGAAGGCGTGTAATAATAATAGTAGAAAGCGTGTAATAATAGTAAAAGGCGTGTAATAATAATAGTAAAAGGCGTGTAATAATAATAGTAAAAGGTTTAATAATAATAGTAGAAGGCGTGTAATAATAATAGTAAAATGTGTGTAATAATAATAGTAAAAGGTGTGTAATAATAATAGTAAAAGGCGTGTAATAATAATAGTAAAAGGCGTGTAATAATAATAGTAAAAGGCGTGTAATAATAATAGTAAAAGGCGTGTAATAATAGTAGAAGGCGTGTAATAATAGTAAAAGGCGTGTAATAATAATAGTAAAAAGCGTGTAATAATAATAGTAAAAGGCGTGTAATAATAATAGTAAAAAGCGTGTAATAATAGCAAAAGCGTGTAATAATAGTAAAAGACGTGTAATAATAATAGTAAAAAGCGTGTAATAATAATAAAGCGTGTAATAATAATAGTAAAAAGCGTGTAATAATAATAGTAAAAAGCGTGTAATAATAATAGTAAAAGGCGTGTAATAATAATAGTAAAAGACGTGTGATAATAATAGTAAAAGGCGTGTAATAATAATAGTAAAAGGCGTGTAATAATAATAGTAAAAGGCGTGTAATAATAATAGTAAAAGGCGTGTAATAATAATAGTAAAAGACGTGTAATAATAATAGTAAAAGGCGTGTAATAATAATAGTAAAAGGCGTGTAATAATAATAGTAAAAGGCGTGTAATAATAATAGTAAAAGACGTGTAATAATAATAGTAAAAAGCGTGTAATAATAATAAAGCGTGTAATAATAATAGTAAAAAGCGTGTAATAATAATAGTTAAAAGCGTGTAATAATAGTAAAAGACGTGTAATAATAATAGTAAAAGGCGTGTAATAATAATAGTAAAAGGCGTGTAATAATAATAGTAAAAGACGTGTAATAATAATAGTAAAAGGCGTGTAATAATAATAGTAAAAGACGTGTAATAATAATAGTAAAAGGCGTGTAATAATAATAGTAAAAGACGTGTAATAATAATAGTAGAAGGCGTGTAATAATAATAGTAAAAGGCGTGTAATAATAATAGTAAAAGGCGTGTAATAATAGTAAAAGGCGTGTAATAATAATAGTAAAAGGCATGTAATAATAGTAGAAGGCGTGTAATAATAATAGTAGAAAGCGTGTAATAATAGTAAAAGGCGTGTAATAATAATAGTAAAAGGCGTGTAATAATAATAGTAAAAGGTTTAATAATAATAGTAGAAGGCGTGTAATAATAATAGTAAAATGTGTGTAATAATAATAGTAAAAGGTGTGTAATAATAATAGTAAAAGGCGTGTAATAATAATAGTAAAAGGCGTGTAATAATAATAGTAAAAGGCGTGTAATAATAATAGTAAAAGGCGTGTAATAATAGTAGAAGGCGTGTAATAATAGTAAAAGGCGTGTAATAATAATAGTAAAAAGCGTGTAATAATAATAGTAAAAGGCGTGTAATAATAATAGTAAAAAGCGTGTAATAATAGCAAAAGCGTGTAATAATAGTAAAAGACGTGTAATAATAGTAAAAAGCGTGTAATAATAATAAAGCGTGTAATAATAATAGTAAAAAGCGTGTAATAATAGTAAAAAGCGTGTAATAATAATAGTAAAAGGCGTGTAATAATAATAGTAAAAGACGTGTAATAATAATAGTAAAAGGCGTGTAATAATAATAGTAAAAGGCGTGTAATAATAATAGTAAAAGGCGTGTAATAATAATAGTAAAAGGCGTGTAATAATAATAGTAAAAGACGTGTAATAATAATAGTAAAAGGCGTGTAATAATAATAGTAAAAGGCGTGTAATAATAATAGTAAAAGGCGTGTAATAATAATAGTAAAAGACGTGTAATAATAATAGTAAAAAGCGTGTAATAATAATAAAGCGTGTAATAATAATAGTAAAAAGCGTGTAATAATAATAGTAAAAAGCGTGTAATAATAGTAAAAGACGTGTAATAATAATAGTAAAAGGCGTGTAATAATAATAGTAAAAGGCGTGTAATAATAATAGTAAAAGACGTGTAATAATAATAGTAAAAGGCGTGTAATAATAATAGTAAAAGACGTGTAATAATAATAGTAAAAGGCGTGTAATAATAATAGTAAAAGACGTGTAATAATAATAGTAAAAGGCGTGTAATAATAATAGTAAAAGGCGTGTAATAATAATAGTAAAAGACGTGTAATAATAATAGTAAAAGGCGTGTAATAATAATAGTAAAAAGCGTGTAATAATAGTAAAAGACGTGTAATAATAGTAAAAGGCGTGTAATAATAATAGTAAAAGGCGTGTAATAATAATAGTAAAAGGCGTGTAATAATAATAGTAAAAGGCGTGTAATAATAATAGTAAAAGGCGTGTAATAATAATAGTAAAAAGCGTGTAATAATAATAGTAAAAAGCGTGTAATAATAGTAAAAGACGTGTAATAATAATAGTAAAAGGCGTGTAATAATAATAGTAAAAGGCGTGTAATAATAATAGTAAAAGGCGTGTAATAATAATAGTAAAAGGCGTGTAATAATAATAGTAAAAGGCGTGTAATAATAATAGTAAAAAGCGTGTAATAATAATAGTAAAAAGCGTGTAATAATAGTAAAAGACGTGTAATAATAATAGTAAAAGGCGTGTAATAATAATAGTAAAAGGCGTGTAATAATAATAGTAAAAGACGTGTAATAATAATAGTAAAAGGCGTGTAATAATAATAGTAAAAGACGTGTAATAATAATAGTAAAAGGCGTGTAATAATAATAACAACCTAAAACACGGTAGGACCAACACCTCGGCCGTGGCAGATCACTGCGAGTAGGCTCACAAGACAGAGGTTCTTTGCAAGCCATCTGGCTACCATGAGAGATTCGTTCATGAGGCTATCCACATATACAAGCACAGAGACAATTTCAACCGAGAAGATGGATTCTGGCTTAGAAATCATTGGAAGGATTTGATAAACCATTTCGGGTCTTAATTGATTGTTCACGCTTACGGTGGCTTTCAGACCGCATCCATTATTTTCGTCTCCCCCTCCTCTTTCCCGAACATAGATGGACTCGTCCATCTGAACAAACTGTCAAATCGCTCTCCGTGGTGCTAACGTTAAAAAATAACCCGCCACTTTTTTCAAATTTTCTTGCTGTGGTTTTCACACCTGATGATGATTGCTTGTGTTGCAGTCGAAACGTCGTGAGAATTGTATTGTTTAATATTATTATTTTATTGTTTCCCTTCTACGTGGCTTTACCGAAAGAACCAATAATATAAAATAAAAATTAGTTTAGTTTTCCCTCCGCATTGAGAATCAACGTGCGTTCAGATGAATTGCCTGTTGCTATAACTCCCCACACTATGGTGATGACAATCCACACTTCGTTGAGCGATCATCTATGAGAGTCAGGTTATTTCTTAAATGAACGGCATGGCTCAGTGGGGCCTTACCTGGGGAAATAAACTGTTTAAAATCGTTTTTAATTTTAGTTTGGTAAAGTTAAAAAAATGTTGCACTTTGAGGATGAAAGACTAAATTAATCTTTGTAAAATAATGGGGAAAACGTATTCAAATATTTGCATTCTTTGAGCTGTCGTCAAACCAGCGACCTCAGGATCCCCGCATCTCCTGGGAAAAAAAGTGTTCGTTCTCGTTCGTTCGTTTCTCAGTCCGCTCGCCATGGTCAGGGTCGTGGCGGGCACGTGTTCAGTGCTGGAGGTTCACAACCTCCCTTTCCCATGGCGACAGACCACAGCTCTTCCCTGGGCCATAGTTTAGTTTTCGTTCGGTAATATAAAAATAGCAATGATTAAATTTTTTTTACTTGGAGGAAGAAAGAATACAAATACATTGTCTTTTAGAAAATTTTAAAAGATAAATAATTGTTATAAAAAAATTACGCATCCTTCGAGCCGGAGTCGAACCAGCGACCTAAGGATCTCGGCACTTCCTCTACAGTCCTCCGCTCTACCAACTGAGCTATCGAAGGCGCCACGAGTGTTGCCGCCCAGCACGCCTACTTAAAGCCAACCATACTCGATGTCACCACTTACAGGCCTTGCCGTCGTCGATTTACATTTTTAATGTGTGTTAATTGCGATCGTTAACGAACAGAGTCTTTGTTCGCTGGCGTTGTTGAACAGCCACCCGTACAACCCCATCGGCCTTTAATCTCCCCAAAGAGCCGTGCTGATGGGCGGCTTCGCGCCACGTCATAACCGCCGCGCCAGTGGCGACTCGCCCGCCATCTTAGTGAAGGACACGCGGGGGAGTGGAGACGACAGAGGGGGGGGCGACAGGAGGAGGGGAGGGCGAGGGGGGATAGAGGGGGTGGGGCCGCGTCGCCCCCTCCACCACGAGATGACGCCACCCCCCCTCTCGCCCCCCCAACCCCCCCCCCCCTCGAGGGCTTCCCCCTTCCCAAGATGTCCGCGCGAGCCTCGGGTCCAAAAAATTTTACGAAATCGCAGAGCCGGCGCCGCGTGGTCACTCCTCGGTGTCGGTGTGTGGCCCGGGTCGGTCGGCGTGTCCCCTCTCTCCCCTCTCTCCCCTCTCGCCTCCCTTCTCCTGACCCCCTTCCAGCGACCCCCCTAGGAGAGGACCCCCTTAGAGGACCCCCTAGAGAACCTCCCTAGACGATCCCCCCTAAGGAGGACCCCCTAGTAGATAACCCCCCTAGACAATCCCCCCAGAGGACCCCACACTAGAGGACCCCCGAGACGATCCCCCTGTAGTAGAGGACCCCCTCGTAGAGGAACCTCTCAGAGGACTCCCTCGAGAACCCCCCTAGAGAGGACCCCTCCCCATCATAAACCTTAGCGGAGACTCCCACTCGCCCTGCTCCCGCTATCTCGGTAGTTTGGATAATCCGATCCCTCCGCCGCCTCTCCAACTCCATCACAACCCCCGAACCCCCTCCACCCCCCCACCGAAGCTGATCCCCATGCCGACCCAGGGCAGCACCAGCAGCAGCAGCAGCGGTCTCTTCTACGGCTGCTATAGCTCCAGCGAGTTCCTGTCTCGCAAGCCGCCACCATCGGCCGCCGCCGAACCGGCCGCCTGGGCCTCGCGCGTCGCTCTGCTGCTGTCCGCCAGCAGCGCAGCTCACAAGAAGAAGAAGAATAATAATAAGAAGAAGAAGTCCGGCGGCCACAGCTCCAAGATGCGGCGCATCGTGGGCCGGAGGAGACAGCTGGAGACGGAGAGACAGCAGCTGCAGCAACAGCAGCAACAGCTGCTGCTGATGCGTGCCGGTGGTGATGGTGGTCGTGATGGTGACGGTGGCGAGAGGATCCAGACGGACAGTGGAGGTAGCGGTGGTGGTAACGGTGGTGGTGGTAGCGGTGGTGGTAACGGTGGTGGTGGCGAGAGGATCCAGACGGACAGTGGAGGTAGTGGTGGTGGTGGCGAGAGAATCCAGACGGACAGTGGAGGTAGTGGTGGTGGTGGCGGTGGTGGTGGTGGTAGCGGTGGAGGTAGTGGTAACGGTGACGGTGGCGAGAGAATCCAGACGGACAGTGGAGGTAGTGGTGGAGGTGGTAGCGGTGGTGGCGGTGGTAGCGGTGGTGGTGGTGACGGTAGCGGTGGTGGTGGTGTTGGTGGCGGCCTTGAGAGCTCCTGGAGCGAGGAGGGCGACCTGGAGAGCCGGGAGGCCGGGCCAGACGCGGCCCGGACGGGGCCTCGGGCACTCACGGCCTTCGCTCAGGGCCGACCGCGACTCGACGGCGAGCGCCGTCGGCCCCGCGGCGGCCGTGGCACCGACAGCTCCCCAGCCCGTGCCGACGACTCCCGAGGCCCTCGCCGTGACCACCACGAGGAGCGCCGGGCCAAGGCGGGGGCAGCGGAGAGGTCATGGGGCCTCGACCCGAGTCCCGGAACGTCGAGCCGACGCGGCAGGGTTCGCTCCAAGCGCAAGGCCCACGTGGTGGGGTCGTCCAGTCGCCTGGCCGAGCACCACTCTGGATTCCCAATGGCCAGCACCAATACCACCGCCAATATCACCACCGCCACCACCACCAATAACACCACCAATAACACCGCCACCGCCAATATCACCACCACCGCCACCACCACCTCCACCGCCACCACCACCACCACCAATATCAACACCACCGCCACCACCACCAATAACACCACCAATAACACCGCCACCGCCAATATCACCACCACCAATAACACCACCACCGCCACCACCAATATCACCACCACCGCCACCACCACCAATATCACCACCACCGCCACAAACGAACTCGAACAGCCACAACAAGGTCCCTCGGCTGTTGCAGGAAGGTCGGCAGATCCCACGACCACCACCAACAACAACAGCAATGTTATTATTGACGATAACCTCCCCCGAGCAGCAGTGCGCGCCGCGTGCCCTCTGGCCGTGCCACCGCCACCGCCCCCCCACAAGCTGGTGGCCGTGGACTGCGAGATGGTGGGCCTGGGTCCCGGCGGCTGTCGGGGCGCGCTGGCTCGCTGCAGCGTGGTGGACTACTACGGCTCGGTGCTCTACGATAGCTACGTGCGCCCCGAGGAGCCCGTCACGGACTACAGGACGAGGTGGAGCGGCATCCGGCCGAGCCACATGCGGGAAGCCACTCCGTTTCGGGCGGCACAAAGAGAGGTGATTTTTGTTTTGTTTTGACATGATGTATGTGTTATTGGTTTAGTGTTTTACGCGACCACCCACCCTCTTAAGAACACGTTGGTCAGCCAGTTCGCTACCTCTGGCCAGGTCGCTTCTGAAAATAAAGAAGATCGATACGGGCTTTCGAACACAATTCTTTCCTGAAACCCGTTCGTAAGTCGGGGACGCAATGTACTAGTCCTCGCGTTTCCGAAAACAATTCGTCCCGGAGACTCGTTCGTAAGTCGAACACGTTCGTAAGTCGGGAACGCAATATGATAGTCTTCGGGTTCTGAACACAATTCGTGCTGATCCGTTCGGAAGTCGGATCAGGTTCGTAAGTTGGGAGCTCAATAGGGTGGATCTTCGGTGACGAACACAATTCGTTCCTGAGACCCGTCAATGGAACAGGTTCGTAAGTCGGGAACACTGTGGGCAGTCCTAGGGTTCTGAACACAATGCGTTCCTGACGAGCCCGTTCGTAAATCGAAACACAGTAATGCACCGTATTTGACGGTCGGTGTTGTGAAATGTGTTGCGATTCACCCGCAACAAAAAGTAGAGCTTTGTTGAACTCATAATTGAGAAGAGATATTGTTGATTTGCATGTAACATGTTTTGAGTCAATGTTATTTTTGTTATATGTCACGGAAAGCTGGCTCGTACGTACAGGGTGCTCGTATGTCCAAGGCGCTCATAAGTCGAAGACTCTCGAGGTACTATCATAGGGCAGTCTTCGGCTTACGAACACAATTCGTTCCTGAAAACTGTTCGTAAGTGGGACGGGTTCGTAAGGCAGGAAGACAATAGTGCACTGTGTTTAAATGCCCATGCGGTCGGTGTTGTGAAACATGTTGTGGTTCAACAACAAAAAGGAAAGCATTGTTGAACTCATCATTGATAAGAAATAGTGTACGTTTGCACGTGACACGTTTTGAGTCAACATTCTGTTTTTTCAACATTTTATTGGAGCTGGTTCATACGTACGGGGTGTTCGTAAATACGGAGTGTTCGTAAGTCGAGGACTAGAATACAGGGTTATGGGCCGAATTAGTTCCTGGTTCGCACGTACGGGAGGGTCGTAAGTACGGAGTGTTCGTAAGTCGAGGACTATAATACAGGGTTATGAACCGAATTAGTTCCTGAGACCCATTCGTTAGTCAGGATTACAATCATGTGCTCTTTAAATGCCCATACGGTCAGTGTTATGAAATATCTTCTTTGGTTCTTTCGGTAAAGTCACGTAGAATGACAATAAAATAATAAATTGATAAAATAACACAATAATATTCTCACGACGTTTTGGCCACAACACAAGCGGCCTTCATCAGGTGAAGGGGCGAGACTGTCTGGTAGGACAGCGCTGGAGTGAGAGAGCCACGTTCAGATCACGGCTTTTAAGCTGTGAGAGGTGCTGAAATTTGAGGGCTCTTTGTTCCTCTCACACAGCTTAAAAGCCGTGATCTGAACGTGGCTCTCTCACTCCAGCGCTGTCCTACCAGACAGTCTCGCCCCTTCACCTGATGAAGGCCGCTTGTGTTGTGGCCGAAACGTCGTGAGAATATTATTGTGTTATTTTATTTTATCAATTTATTATTTTATTCTCATTCTACGTGACTTTACCGAAAGAACCAAAGAAGATGAATCATTGCAGTCACGAAAGCTTTAAATTGTTATGAAATAGTTTGTGGGGTGTTCGTAAGTGGATGCCTGCCCATATTATAATACAGGAGGCGTTTTAAGGTGTTCAACCTCCAAATTAGACACCCATTATCACAAGGTTCATAATAAAGGCTTGTTTGCTTTTTGAGGGGGGACGGGGGCGTGTTAGGTCGCTTCATTATAAATGTGTTGTTAACCCACCACCACCTAACACAGCCAATTAGTGAGGTTTGTCTCGTAAACAAAATGAGCCAGTTTAGTTTCGGCTTCTGCACGCCCGCGGACTCCGTTTTGAGCGGCCCAGAGAGAGGTGATTTTATTACTTTGCTCTCTCCCCCTGGCCAGGTCGCTTCTGAATATAAGAGCGATATAGCTTAGTGGGGCTTAACCTAGTAAAAATAAATAAATACAGGGACCCTTCTACTTAGGAACATTCGACTTACGAACTTTCAAAGATACGAACAAACCTGTCCGTACGTCCAGTTGCCTGTTTGGACCGAGAGTCGTACGTTCAACCAACCAGGCAATAGATGGAGGTAGTGGCGTCCTCATTTGTAGAACGTGAAGAACCATTGGCATCTACGTCTGCAGAACATGCTGAACCAATGGCATCTACAACTACAGGAGATTATTTAACTTTTAATGCCATTTGCCATGTTTAGTGTACACACCGTACAACGTGTTTGGAATCGACTGGAGTAAAGTTGGACTTGCAAACAAATCTACTTACGAACAGACCTCTGGAACCTAGCTTGTTCGTAATTAGAGGAATCCCTCTAGTTTCACTAGTTGAGTTTATTTGTTTTAACTCGTGACTATGGACGTTCGCCATCGCAAAATGCAGTGATTCATTATTCTTAATTCGTTAGAATTTGTTGTAATAATTAATATTTGTAATATAGCGTCGTTCGTGCACAAAACTGCATCTGAACTACAAACTATTTTTTTGTATTTTACCAGATAAGGTCCACTGAGTTACGTAACTCTTTTTCAGAAGCGAACTGGCCATCATAAATGATAGCCCAATGAAGCGGCTAATGTGCACATTTATAGCAGCCAAATACTCTAAACGGATGTTGATTCTAAATGCGGAGGGAAAAACTGGAGGACCCTGGAGAAATATCCACGCGACCATGGGGAGAGAGAGAAATGCAAACTCGGGTCGGGATCTAATCCACGACATCCTGTATACCACGCGAGGTAGTTAACATCTCGCCAACCTGGCACCCCAACATACTTTATACATGTTTTTAAAACTTATTTCGCACCGTACGTAGCCATCCGTGCTAATCAGAGGTGCTGGTGGTGCAGCGTTTTATCTGCGTAAACATTTTAACTCCCTCGCCTGATATGGAGGAGGTCGTGGTTTTGATCCCCCCTGCTGTATATGTTGGAGTTTGCGTGTCTCTCTCTCCCCGTGGTCGTGTGGATTTTTCGCCGGTGGTCCTCCGGTTTTAACCTCCATTTAGAATCGACATTACACCTTCAGAGCATTTGCCTGCTATAAATGTCCACGTGATGATGATGATAATGAGCCACTTCGTTGAGCCATCATTTGTGATGGCCGGGATCGCCTCTGAAAAAGAACTGCATAGCAGCTCAGCGGGGACATTATGGTGGTGAAATAAAACAAAATAGTTAAGTTGAGTAAACCGGTGGTGGAGGGTTTTTACGACGACGAGCAGTTTTTGGCCTTGCCCAAAAAATAATAATCACAAGCGTGGATCCCGTTCGGGCTGTCACGCGCGTGTTCCACCATCCTGTACCACCACCCTCCTGTACCACCACCCTCCTGCTGCTGTACCACCACCCTCCCCCTGTACCACCACCACCACCCTCCTGTACCACCACCACCCTCCTGTACCACCACCACCCTCCTGTACCACCACCACCCTCCTGTACCACCACCCTTCTCCTGTACCACCACCACCCTCCTTTACCACCACCACCCTCCTGTACCACCACCACCCTCCTGTACCACCACCACCCTCCTGTACCACCACCACCCTCCTGTATCACCACCCTCCTGTACCACCACCCTCCTGTACCACCACCACCCTCCTGTACCACCACCACCACCCTCCTGTACCACCACCACCACCCTCCTGTACCACCACCACCCTCCTGTACCACCACCACCCTCCTGTACCACCACCACCACCCTCCCCCTGTACCACGCAGATTGTGCAACTGCTGCACAACAAGGTGGTGGTGGGCCACTCGATCGCCAACGACTTCCGCGCCCTGGGCTACGTGCACCCGACGGAGCGCACGCGCGACACCGCCTCACTGGTGGAGCTACGGCGTCGGGCGGGCCTGCCGCTCGCCCAGCCCGCCTCGCTCAAGCGCCTCACCAAGCTGCTGCTCTACCGCGACATCCAGGCACGGACGCTCGCCCACGTGCTCGCCCGCCCGCTCGCTCGCCCACGCGCGCGCTCGCCCATCCGCTCACTCACTCATCAGTTTGCTCACTCATCCACTTGCTCACTCGCTCACTCATCCACGTGCTCACACGCTCACTCATTCACTTGCTCACCCGCTCACTCATCCGCTTGCTCACTCATCCACTTGCTCACTCATCCGCTTGCTCACTCGCTCACTCATCCACTTGCTCACACGCTCACTCATCCACTCGCTCACTCATCCACTTGCTCACTCGCTCACTCATCTGCTTGCTCACTCATCCACTCGCTCACTCATCCACGTGCTCACTCGCTCAATCATCCACTTGCTCACACGCTCATTCATCCGCTTGCTCACTCGCTCACTCATCCGCTTGCTCACTCATCCACTCGCTCACTCATCCACGTGCTCACTCGCTCACTCATCCACTTGCTCACACGCTCATTCATCCGCTTGCTCACTCGCTCACTCATCCGCTTGCTCACTCATCCACTCGCTCACTCATCCGCTTGCTCACTCATCCACTCGCTCACTCATCCACGTGCTCACTCGCTCATTCATCCGCTTGCTCACCCATCCGCTTGCTCGCTCGCTCACTCATCCGCTTGCTCACTCATCCACTTGCTCACTCACTCATCCGCTTGCTCACTCGCTCACTCATCCACTTGCTCACTCGCTCACCCATCCGCTTGCTCACTCATCCACTTGCTCGCTCGCTCACTCATCCGCTTGCTCACTCGCTCACTCATCCACTTGCTCACTCGCTCACCCATCCGCTTGCTCACTCGCTCACTCATCCACTCGCTCACTCTTCCACTTGCTCACTCGCTCACTCATCCACTCGCTCACTCATCCACTTGCTCACTCGCTCACTCATCCGCTTGCTCACTCGCTCACTCATCCGCTTGCTCACTCGCTCACTCATCCACTCGCTCACTCATCCACTTGCTCATTCGCTCACTTATCCGCTTGCTCACTCATCCACTTGCTCACTCGCTCACTCATCCGCTTGCTCACTCGCTCACTCATCCACTCGCTCACTCATCCGCTTGCTCACTCGCTCACTCATCCGCTTGCTCACTCGCTCACTCATCCACTTGCTCACTCATCCACTTGCTCATTCACTCACTTATCTGCTTGCTCACTCATCCACTTGCTCACTCGCTCACTCATCCGCTTGCTCACTCGCTCACTCATCCACTCGCTCACTCATCCACTTGCTCATTCGCTCACTTATCCGCTTGCTCACTCATCCGCTTGCTCACTCGTCCGCTTGCTCACTCATCCACTTGCTCTCTCGCTCACTCATCCGCTTGCTCACACGCTCACTCATCCACTTGCTCACTCATCCGCTTGCTCTCTCGCTCACTCATCCGCTTGCTCACACGCTCACTCATTCGCTTGCTCACTCATCCACTTGCTCACTCATCCACTTGCTCACTCGCTCACTCATCCGCTTGCTCACTTGCTCACTCATCCGCTTGCTCACTCATCCACTTGCTCACTCATCCACTTGCTCACTCGCTCACCCATCTGCTTGCTCACTCGCTCACTCATCCGCTTGCTCACTCGCTCACTCATGTGTTTGCTCACTCATCCGCTTGCTCAATCGCTCACTCATCCGTTTGCTCACTCATCCACTTGCTCACTCACTCATCCGCTTGCTCACTCGCTCACTCATCCACTTGCTCACTCGCTCACCCATCCGCTTGCTCACTCATCCACTTGCTCGCTCGCTCACTCATCCGCTTGCTCACTCGCTCACTCATCCACTTGCTCACTCGCTCACCCATCCGCTTGCTCACTCGCTCACTCATCCACTCGCTCACTCTTCCACTTGCTCACTCGCTCACTCATCCCATCGCTCACTCATCCACTTGCTCACTCGCTCACTCATCCGCTTGCTCACTCGCTCACTCATCCGCTTGCTCACTCGCTCACTCATCCACTCGCTCACTCATCCACTTGCTCATTCGCTCACTTATCCGCTTGCTCACTCATCCACTTGCTCACTCGCTCACTCATCCGCTTGCTCACTCCCTCACTCATCCACTCGCTCACTCATCCGCTTGCTCACTCGCTCACTCATCCGCTTGCTCACTCGCTCACTCATCCACTTGCTCACTCATCCACTTGCTCATTCACTCACTTATACGCTTGCTCACTCATCCACTTGCTCACTCGCTCACTCATCCGCTTGCTCACTCGCTCACTCATCCACTCGCTCACTCATCCACTTGCTCATTCGCTCACTTATCCGCTTGCTCACTCATCCGCTTGCTCACTCGCTCACTCGTCCGCTTGCTCACTCATCCACTTGCTCTCTCGCTCACTCATCCGCTTGCTCACACGCTCACTCATCCACTTGCTCACTCATCCGCTTGCTCTCTCGCTCACTCATCCGCTTGCTCACACGCTCACTCATTCGCTTGCTCACTCATCCACTTGCTCACTCATCCACTTGCTCACTCGCTCACTCATCCGCTTGCTCACTTGCTCACTCATCCGCTTGCTCACTCATCCACTTGCTCACTCATCCACTTGCTCACTCGCTCACCCATCTGCTTGCTCACTCGCTCACTCATCCGCTTGCTCACTCGCTCACTCATGTGTTTGCTCACTCATCCGCTTGCTCAATCGCTCACTCATCCGTTTGCTCACTCATCCACTTGCTCACTCATCCGCTTGCTCACTCGCTCACTCATTCGCTTGGTCACTCGCTCACTCATCCACTCGCTCACTCATCCACTTGCTCACTCGCTCACTCATCCGCTTGCTCACTCGCTCACTCATCCGCTTGCTCACTCGCTCACTCATGTGTTTTCTCACTCATCCACTTGCTTGCTCGCTCCTCTCCTTACTCACTCGCTCGCTCCTCCTCTCGCTCGCTCTCGCCTCCTCTCGCTCGCTCATCCACATGCTCGCTCCTCCGCTCCCTCATCCGCTTACTCGCTCGCTCCTCCACTTAGTCGCTTGCTCATCCACTTATTCGCTTGCTCCTCCGCTTGCTCGCTCATCGACTTGTATATTTGCTCGCTCACTCGCTCCTCCGCTCGCTCCCTCATCCGCTTGCTCGCTCGCTCCTCCTCTTACACGCTCGCTCATCCGCTTACTCGCTCACTCATCCACTTGTTGATTAGCTCGCTCATCCGCTTACTCGCTTGCTCCTCCACTTACTCGCTCATCCACTTGTTGATTAACTCGCTCATCTGCTTACTCACTTGCTCCTCCACTTACTCGCTCATCCACTTGTTGATTAACTCGCTCATCCGCTTACTCGCTTGCTCCTCCACTTACTCGCTCACTCATCCACTTGTTTATTAGCTCCCTCATCCGCTTACTCGCTCTCTCATCCTCTTGCTCGCTCTCTCATCCTCTTGCTCGCTCCTCCACTTACTCGCTCGCTCATCCACTTGTTGATTAGCTCACTCCTCCGCTTACTCGCTCTCTCATCCTCTTGCTCGCTCCTCCACTTACTCGCTCTCTCACCCTCTTGCTCGCTCTCTCATCCTCTTGCTCGCTCCTCCACTTGCTCACTCATCCACTTGTTGATTAGCTCACTCCTCCGCTTACTCGCTCTCTCATCCTCTTGCTCGCTCCTCCACTTACTCGCTCTCTCACCCTCTTGCTCGCTCTCTCATCCTCTTGCTCGCTCCTCCACTTGCTCACTCATCCACTTGTTGATTAGCTCGCTCCTCCACTTACTCGCTCTCTCATCCTCTTGCTCGCTCGATCATCCGTTTGCCTGCTCGATCATCCGCTTGCTCGCTCGCTCCTCCGCATGCTCGCTCGTTTATCCGCTCGCTCATCCGCTTGCTCGCTCGCTCATCCACTGGCTCGCTCGATCACCCGGCTAACGATCCACCGGCACTGCTTCTTCTCGCGACGCCGTCCACCCACGCAGCCGGTCGCTCGCTCATCTGCGGTCCACCTCACTCACTCACCTCACTCACTCACCTCACTCACCTCACTCACTCACCTCACTCACTCACCTCACTCACTCACCTCACTCACCTCACTCACTCACTCACCTCACTCACTCACCTCACTCACTCACCTCACTCACCTCACTCACTCACCTCACTCACTCACCTCACTCACTCACCTCACTCACTCACCTCACTCACTCACCTCACTCACCTCACTCACTCACTCACCTCACTCACTCACCTCACTCACTCACCTCACTCACCTCACTCACTCACCTCACTCACTCACCTCACTCACCTCACTCACTCACCTCACTCACTCACCTCACTCACTCACCTCACTCACTCACCTCACTCACCTCACTCACTCACTCACCTCACTCACTCACCTCACTCACCTCACTCACTCACTCACCTCACTCACTCACCTCACTCGCCTCACTCACTCACCTCACTCACTCACCTCACTCACTCACCTCACTCACCTCACTCACCTCGCTCACTCACCTCACTCACCTCACTCACTCACCTCACTCACCTCACTCACTCACCTCACTCACTCACCTCACTCACTCACCTCACTCACCTCACTCACTCACCTCACTCACCTCACTCACTCACCTCACTCACCTCACTCACTCACCTCACTCACCTCACTCACCTCACTCACTCACCTCACTCACTCACTCACCTCACTCACTCACCTCACTCACCTCATTCACTCACCTCACTCACTCACCTCACTCACCTCACTCACTCACCTCGCTCACCTCACTCACTCACTCACCTCACTCACTCACCTCACTCGCCTCACTCACTCACCTCACTCACTCACCTCACTCACCTCACTCACCTCACTCACTCACCTCACTCACCTCACTCACCTCGCTCACTCACCTCACTCACCTCGCTCACTCACCTCACCTCACTCACCTCACTCGCTCACCTCACTCACCTCACTCACCTCACTCACTCACCTCACTCACCTCGCTTACTCACCTCACTCACCTCACTCACCTCACTCGCTCACCTCACTCACCTCACTCGCTCACCTCACTCACCTCACTCACCTCACTCGCTCACCTCACTCACTCACCTCACTCACCTCACTCACTCACTCACCTCACTCGCTCACCTCACTCACCTCACTCACTCACCTCACTCACCTCACTCACCTACCTCACTCACCTCCCTCACCTCACTCACTCACCTCGCTCACTCACCTCACTCACTCACCTCACTCACCTCACTCGCTCACCTCACTCACCTCACTCGCCTACCTCACTCACCTCCCTCACCTCACTCACTCACCTCACTCACCTCACTCGCTCACCTCACTCGCTCACCTCACTCACTCACCTCACCTCACTCGCTCACCTCACTCACCTCACTCGCTCACCTCACTCGCTCACCTCACTCGCTCACCTCACTCGCTCACCTCACTCACCTCACTCACTCACCTCACTCACCTCACTCGCCATACTCGCTCACCTACTGTCCACCTCGCTCGCTCACATCGCTCGTTCGCCTGCAAACCAACCTAACCCACCTGTTCATCCACATACGCGTCCCAACCATCGCCACGCTCACTCACCGCTCGCCACCGCCGCTCGCCACTCACCACCGCCGCTCACCACCGCCGCTCACCACCGCCGCTCACCACCGCCGCTCACCACCGCCGCTCACCACCGCCGCTCACCACCGCCGCTCACCACCGCCGCTCACCACCGCTACTCACCACCGCCGCTCACCACCACCGCCGCTCACCACCGTGTGTGCGTGTGGTCGTGTCGGTTTGCAGGTGGGCAGGCACGGCCACTCGTCGGTGGAGGACGCGCGAGCCACCATGGAGCTCTACCGCCTCGTGGAGACTCAGCTGGGAGCCACCGCCGCTCCCTGAGCCGCCACGGCGACGGCCCCCGTCGTCGTCGTCACGGCGACGGCCCCCGTCGTCGTCGCCACGGCGACGGCCCCCGTCGTCGTCGTCACGGCGACGGCCCCCGTCGTCGTCGTCACGGCGACGGCCCCTGTCGTCGTCGTCACGGCGACGGCCCCCGTCGTCGTCGTCACGGCGACGGCCCCCGTCGTCGTCACGGCGACGGCCCCCGTCGTCGTCGTCACGGCGACGGCCCCCGTCGTCGTCGTCACGGCGACGGCCCCCGTCGTCGTCGTCACGGCGACGGCCCCGTCGTCGTCGTCACGGCGACGGCCCCCGTCGTCGTCACAGTGACGGTCCCCGTCGTCGTCACGGCGACGGCCCCCGTCGCACCCTCCCCATCGTGAGAGACCATGAAGGAGAAGGGAGTGGAATGGAGTTCTGGTACCGCTCCCTCTGCGTTAGCCCCCCATTAGAAACCAACAACATCAACCACAACAACAACCACAACCACCACAATATCAACCACAACAATAGCGACAACAACAACAGCCACAACAACAACAGCCACCAGGCCAGCACCGATGACGTTCTCCCCCACGGCATCCTGGACGCTGATCCCACTCGGCGTTCATCACGGTCGTGGATAGGGGGAGGTGGAACTAAAACTAATAAACATAATTTTTTACTTTACTAAACTAAAACTCAACTATCATTATATTATCGGTTCGTTCGGTAAAGTCACGTAGAAGGGAAACAATAAAATAATAAAAATATAAAACAATAAAATTCTCACGACGTTTCGACTGCAGCACAAGCAATCATCATCAGGTGTGAAAACCACAGCAAGAAAATTTAAATAAAATAAAAAACCCGCCACTTTTAAAAATTTCTTGCTGTGGTTTTCACACCTGATGATGATTGCTTGTGTTGCAGTCGAAACGTGGTGATAATTTTATTGTTTTATATTTTTAATATTTTATTGTTTCCCTTCTACGTGACTTTACCGAAAGAACCAAGAATGTGAATCCCTGCAGTCACGAAAGCTTTAAAGCAAAATGTAAACTCTTTATATTTTACCAGGTAAGCCCCCCCCACTCAGCTGCTACGTAGCTCTTCTTCAGAGACGACCCTTGCTATCACAAATGATCGCTCAACAGAATCTGGGCTCATCATCAAGTGGAGTTTGATAGCAGGAGCCAAAAGCTGTCACCGCGTGACGCCGATTCTAAATGTGGAGGGGGAAACCGGAGAAAAGTCGACACGACCACGGGGAGAGAGGGAGATGCTCACTCCAAATATACAGCAAGCGTCAGGGTCGGGATTGAACTCACGACCTTCTGTATACCAGGCGAGGTAGTTAACATCTCCTAGCCACCGTGTTGATGATGATGAAACAGAGAGACGCTCACTCCAAATATACAGCAGCAGGCGTCAGGGTCGGGATCGAACTCACGACCTTCTGTATACCAGGCGAGGTAGTTAACTGTTTAACTAAAACTAAACTCTTATTTTGCCAGGTGAGATCCCGCTGAGCTACTATTTAGCTCGTCCTTAGAAGCGACCTGCCTCAACCAAGTGGGCTTATCACAATCGTCACCATCATAATGCTGAAATGTGTAGCAGCAGCCAAATTATTTTCTAAATTGGTGGTCGCCATCCAAATTTGATGATTCTTAGAATTGTTGGGTCAGGACGTTGTTCACAATTCTGGCTACTGCCTGGATTATGCTGCTTGTAACTACCAGCGAAACGTCGGACTAGCCACATGTCCAGTGTGTGTGTGGATCGCTGTCCAACATTGCCGACGGTGCTGCTGAAGGGGAAGTAATACATTGGCACGAATGATCATCGCGCTCCAACGTTATTCGTTGGCTGTGTCAGGTGGCAGAGGGTGTATGACACACGTTTTGCTCATGAGAGTAATATTTAAAATTGAAATGTTTTATTGTACAAATCTTAATGGTATTCTTTCAAATCCCCGACGCGGACATTTTTAGTAGCAGCCAAATTGCTCTGAACGCACGACGTTGATTTTGAATGTGGCGGGGACAAAACCAGAGGAACCCGGTGGAAAAAATCCACGGGACCACCACTCGCAAACGACCTCCTGTATGCCGGGCGAAGTCGGTAACATCTCCTAGCTACCGTGGCGCCCTCACGGGGACCACACGCTGGCTTTCTCCGCTGCCGTCAGGCCCGCTCGCTCGGTGTCGCGATCACGGCCGGGTTCTGGCTTCGTGAGTCTGTGGGCGGTATGTGTGTTTGTGTTGAACTTCTCTTGGATGTACCGTGTGTGTGTGTGTGCTGAACCGTACGTAGGCGACCGTGCTCTTCGGAGGTGCGGGTGGTGGAGGGTTTTTGGCTTTCCGACCAGCGCAGCCTCGCCCAAATTTGTTTTTATCGCGAGCGTGGAAACGGTTTGGCCCGTCGCGCGTGCGCGTGTGCCACCCTGTGCCACCACCCCTCCGCCTGTACCACCACCCTCCTCCTGCAACCTGTACCACCACCCTCTACCACCACTCTCCACCGCCTGTACCACCACCCTCCTCTGCCACTTGTACCACCACCCTCCACCGCCTGTACCACCATCCTCTACCACCACCCTCCTCCGCCACCTGGACCACCACCCACCCTCCACCACCTGTACCACCACCCTCCTCTGCCACCTCTACCACCACCCTCCTGTACCACCAAGGTGGTGGTGCTTGTGGTGGGGGTGGGTGGTGGGGGGGTGTGATGGGTGGTGACCTTGATGACATCAATGACCTCGTTGACATCGATGTCATCGATGACATCGCTGCCATCGATGACATCGCTGCCATCGATGACCTCTGACCTCTTTGACCTTGTTAATAGCGACGACCGATGACGCCATTCGAGGTGTCCTGGTGAACAAGGGGGGGGGGTGGTGGAAGTTCGGCCTCGTTAGCTGGGCTCGGCCGCGTGAATCGTTTTAATAACAATGTCGTGGTTGTGCTTTTAAACGCGTTCGTTGAACTCTGTCGGTAAACTGGGGGGCTTAACGATATTTGTCGTAGATAAACTTTTATTATTTTTCCTAATTTTACCAGTTGTAAGGCCCCCAGTGTGAACTATGTAGCTCTTTCAGAAGCGACCTGGCACATCGCAAATGAAGTGGCTCATCCTGTGGGACATCATAGCAGCTAAATTACTCTATAAACACATGATGTTGATTCTGAATGTGGAGAAAAATCTACGCGACCACGGGGAGAGAGACACGCAAACTCCAGATATACAGCAGCAGCAGCAGCAGGCATCAGGGTTGAACCCACGACCTCCTGCATACCAGGCGAGTCAGTCAACATCCTCTTGCTCTTGGCACGCGATAGTCGCCGACGACCGTCCAAAGTCACTTGGCAGTGACGTCCACTGAGACGGTTTGCTGATAAACAAAAATGAATGTGCATCGGCACGTTAAGGCGCCTTCACGTCAAGCCAACGTCGAGTTGATCGCAACGGCCGGGAACGTGGACCCTGTCGGTGCCGCTGAAAACGTCGCCAATAATAAAACGACGCAGGCTCGACGCGATGACGCGGCTGCGGCGTCTTGGTCAGTCGCGATGCGCCCATCGACATCCGCTCCTCCTCGCGTTTGCGGAGCGCACGCACGTGCGCTAGCAGAGCACCGCTCGTACCCCTGTACCCGCGAACATGAAAACCAATCGGCGTCGGGCAAACACGCGCAGGCGATGCGAGTCGTCGCCGCGGCGGCTCGGGCGGGCGAGTTGAAACGCAAACTTGCTAAACTACAAACTTTCAAAGATACAAACTTACTAAACTACAAACTTACTAAATTACAAACTTACTAAAGACTTACTAAGCTACAAACTTGCTAAGCTGCAAACTTACTCAACTGCAAACTTTAAAAGCTACCAACTTACTCAACTGCAAACTTACTAAACGACAAACTTACTAAACTTAAAGCTACAAGCTTGCTAAACTTACAAAACTACAAACTTTAAAAGCTACAAACTTACTCAACTGCGAACTTACTAAACTGCAAACTTACAAAACCACAAACTTACAAAACTACAAACTTACAAACTACAACCGTACAAAACTACAAACTAACAAACTTACTAAACTGCAAACTTAGTAAACTACAAACTTACCAAACTACTAACTTTCAAAGCTACAAACTTATTAAAATACAAACCTGCTAAAATACAAACTTACTAAACTACTAACTTTCAAAGCTACAAACTTACTAAACTACAAACTTGCTAAACTACAAACTTACTAAAGTACAAACTATCGAAGCTGCAAACTTACAAACTACAAACTTTCAAAGCTACAAACTTACAAAACTAGAAACTTACTTAACTACAAATTTCCAAACTACAAATGTACAAAACTACAAACTAACAAACTTACTAAACTACAAGCTTACTAAACTGTAAACTTACAAACTACAAACTTTAAAAGCTACAAACTTACTAAACTACAAACTTACTAAGCTACAAACTACAAACTTACAAGACTAGAAACTTACTAAACTGACAAACTTGCCAAGCTACGAACTTACTAAACTACAAACTTGCTATACCACGCACTTAAATACAAACTTACTAAACTAACAAACTTAATAAACTAACAAACTTAATAAACTTCGAACTTGATCAACTTACTAGCTTGCTAAACTACAAACTTACTAAACTACGAACTTACTAAGCTGTAAACTTTCAAGGCTACAAACTTTTTAAACTAACAAACTTACTAAACTACAAACTTGCTAAACTACAAACTTACTAACTACAAACTTCAAAAGCTACAGACTTACTAAACTGCAAGCTTGTACAGCTGCGAGCTTACTAAACTGCGAGCTTGCTAAACTGCGGACTTGCAAACTGCAAACTTTCAAAGCTACAAACTTAATAAACTGCAAGCTTCCTAAACTACAAACGTACTAAACTGCAAACTTATTAAACTACAAACTTTAAAAGCTGCAAACTTACAAACTTTCAAAGCTACAAACTTACTAAGCTACAAACTTACTAAACCACAAACTTGCTAAACTACAAACTTACTAACTACAAACTTCAAAAGCTGCGGACTTACTAAACTGCAAACTTGTACAGCTGCGAGCTTGCTAAACTGCGGGCTTACTAAACTGCGGACTTGCAAACTTTCAAAGCTACAAACTTACTAAACTGCAAGCTTCCTAAACTACAAACGTACTAAACTGCAAACTTATTAAACTACAAACTTTAAAAGCTGCAAACTTACAAACTACAAACTTTCAAAGCTACAAACTTACTAAGCTACAAACTTACTAAACTACAAACTTTCAAAGCTACACACTTGCGAACGTGCAGAACTACAAACTAACAAGCTTACAAAATTAAAAACTTACTAAACTACAAACTTACTAAACTAACAAACTTTCAAAGCTGCAAAGTTACTAAACTACAAACTTCCTAAACTTCAAACTTGCTAAAATTAAAACTTACTAAACTACAAACTGGCAAAGCTACAAACTTGCTAAACTGCAAGCTTACTAAACTGCGAACTTGCAAACTACAAACTTTCAAAGCTGCAAACTTGCTAAACTGCAAACTTACTCAACTACAAACTTTCGAAGCTGCAAACTTACAAACTACAAACTTTCAAAGCTACAAATTTACAAAACTAGAAACTTACTTTACTACAAACTTTCAAAGCTACAAACATACAAAACCACAAATTTCCAAACTACAAATGTACAAAACTACAAACTAACAAACTTACTAAACTGCTTACTATACTGTAAACTTACAAACTACAAACTTTGAAAGCTACAAACTTACTAAACTACAAACTTACTAAGCTACAAACTACAAACTTTCAAGACTAGAAACTTACTAAACTAACAAGCTTACCAAACTGTGAACTTACTACGCTACAAACTTGCTATGCCACGCATTTAAATGCAGACTTACTAAACTAACAAACTTAATAAACTTCAAACTTGATAAACTTGCCAGCTTGCTAAACTACAAACTTACTAAACTACGAACTTACTAAGCTGTAAACTTTCAAGGCTACAAACTTTTTAAACTAACAAACTTACTAAACTACAAACTTGCTAAACTACAAACTTACTAACTACGAACTTCGAAAGCTGCAGACTTACTAAACTGCAAACTTATACAGCTGCGAGCTTGCTAAACTGCAAGCTTACTAAACTGCGGACTTGCAAACTACAAACTTTCAAAGCTACAAACTTACTAAACTGCAAACTTCCTAAACTACAAACTTACTAAACTACAAACTTATTAAACTACAAACTTTAAAAGCTACAAACTACAAACTTTCAAAGCTACAAACTTACTAAGCTACAAACTTACTAAACTACAAACTATCAAAGCTACACCCTTACAAACGTGCAAAACTACAAACTAACAAGCTTACAAAATTAAAAAACTTACTAAACTACAAACTTACTAAACTAACAAACTTGCTAAAATTAAAACTTACTCAACTACCAACTGGCAAAGCTACAAACTTACTAAACTGCAAGCTTACTAAACTGCGAACTTGCAAACTACAAACTTTCAAAGCTGCAAACTTGCTAAACTGCAAACTTGCTAAACTACAAACTTTCGAAGCTGCAAACTTACAAACTACAAACTTTCAAAGCTACAAATTTACAAAACTAGAAACTTACTTAACTACAAACTTTCAAAGCTACAAACTTACAAAACCACAAATTTCCAAACTACAAATGTACAAAACTACAAACTAACACACTTACTAAACTACTTACTAAACTGTAAACTTACAAACTACAAAATTTAAAAGCTACAAACTTACTAAACTACAAACTTACTAAGCTACAAACTACAAACTTACAAGACTAGAAACTTACTAACCTATCAAACTTACCAAACTACGAACTTGCTAAACTACAAACTTGCTATACCACGCACTTAAATACAAACTTACTAAACTAACAAACTTACTAAACTAACAAACTTAATAAACTTCAAACTTGATAAACTTGCCAGCTTGCTAAACTACAAACTTACTAAACTATGAACTTACTAAGCTGTAAACTTTCAAGGCTACGAACTTTTTAAACTAATAAACTTACTAAACTACAAACTTGCTAAACTACAAACTTACTAACTACAAACTTCGAAAGCTACAAACTTACTAAACTGCAAACTTGTACAGCTGCGAGCTTGCTAAACTGCAAGCTTACTAAACTGCAGACTTGCAAACTACAAACTTTCAAAGCTACAAACTTACTAAACTGCAAACTTCCTAAACTACAAACTTACTAAACTACAAACTTTTTAAACTACAAACTTTAAAAGCTGCAAACTTACAAACTACAAACTTTCAAAGCTACAAACTTACTAAGCTACAAACTTACTAAACTACAAACTTTCAAAGCTACACACTTACAAACGTGCAAAACTACAAACTAACAAGCTTACAAAATTAAAAACTTACTAAACTACAAACTTACTAAACTAACAAACTTTCAAAGCTACAAAGTTACTAAACTACAAACTTCCTAAACTTTAAAATTAAAACTTACTCAACCACAAACTGGCAAAGCTACAAACTGACTAAACTGCAAGCTTACTAAACTGCGAACTTGCAAACTGCAAACTTTCAAAGCTGCAAACTTGCTAAACTGCAAACTTATTAAACTACAAACTTACTAAACTACAAACTTACTAAACTGCAAACTTTTAAAGCTACAAACTATCAAAGCTACAAACTTACAAAACTAGCAACTTAATAAACTACAAACTTTCAAAGCTACAAACTTGCAAACGTACAAAACTACAAACTTACAAAATTAAAAACTTACTAGACTACAAACTTACTAAACTAACAAACTTTCAAAGCTACAAACTTACTGAACTACAAACTTACTAAGCTTTGAACTTGCTAAAATTAAAACTTACTAAACTACAAACTGGCAAAGCTACAAACTTTCAAAGCTACAAACTTACTAAACTGCAAAATTACTAAACTACAAACTTTCAATGCTGCAAACTTACAAACTACAAACTTTCAAAGGTACAATCTTACAAAACTAGAAACTTACTAAACTAACAAACTTACCAAACTACAAACTTACTAAACTAAAAACTTGCTATACCACACATTGAAATACAAACTTACTAAACTAACAGACTTGCTAAACTAACAAACTTAATAAACTTCAAACTTGATAAACTTACTAGCTTGCTAAACTACAAACTTACTAAACTACGAACTTACTGAGCTGTAAATTTTCAATGCTACAAACTTATTAAACTAACAAACTTACTAAACTACAAACTTGATAACTACAAACTTACTAAACTGAAACTTCAAAAGCTACAAACTTACCAAACTACAAACTTATACGGCTGCGAGCTTGCTAAACTGCAAGCTTGCTAAACTGCAAACTACAAACTTTCAAAGCTACAAACTTACTAAACAGCAAACTTCCTAAACTACAAACTTATTAAACTACAATCGTTAAAAGCTGCAAACTTACAAACTACAAACTGTCAAAGCTACAAACTTACTCAACTACAAACTTTCAAAGCTACAGACTTACTAAACTAACAAACTTGCTAAACTGCAAACTTACTAAACTTGCAAACTTACTAAACTGCAAACTTTTAACGTTTTAAACTTACTAAACTGCAAACTTACAAAGCTGCACACTTACTAAACTGCAAGCTTACTGAACTGCGAGCTTACGAACTACAACCTTTCAAAGCTACACACTTTCTAAACTACAAACTTACTAACCTTTAAACTTACTAAACTACAAACTTGCTAAGCTACAAACTTTCGAAGCTGCAAACTTACAAACTTTCAAAGCTACAAACTTACAAAACTAGCAACTTACTAAACTACAACCTTTCAAAGCTGCGAACTTACAAAACCACAAATTTCCAAACTACAAACTTACTAAACTACAAACTTACTAAACTACAAACTTACTAAACTACAAACTTGCTAAACTACAAACTTGCTAAACTACAAACTTGCTAAACTACAAACTTTCAAAGCTGCCAACTTACAAACTACAAACTTTCAAAGCTACAAACTTACTCAACTATAAACTTGCAAACTACAAACTTACTAAACTACAAACTTACTACTACAAAATTACAAGACTAGAAACTTACTAAACTAACAAACTTGCCAGACTACAAACTTACTAAACTGCAAACTTGCTGTGCCACACACTGATATACAAACTTACTAAACTAACAGACTTACTAAACTAACAAACTTTATCAACTTTGAACTTTATAAACTTACAAACTTAATAAACTAACAAACTTACTAAACTGCAAACTTATTAAACTACAAACTTTAAACGCTACAAACTTACTAAACTACAAACTTGTACAGCTACAAACTTACTAAACTACAAGCTTACTAAACTGCAAACGTGCGAAGCTGCAAACTAACAAACTTACAAAACTATAAACTTACTAAACTACAAACTTACTAAACTAACAAACTTTCAAAGCTGCAAACTTACTAAACTGCAAACTTACTAAACTTCGAACTTGCTAAAATTCTAGCTTACTAAACTACAAACTGGCAAAGCTACAAACTTACTACACTACAAACTTACAGACGACAAACGTACAAAACTACAAACTAACAAACTTGCAAAACTAGAAACTTACTAAACTACGAACTTACTAAACTGACAAACTTTTAAAGCTACAAACTTACTAAACTACAAACTTTCAAAGCTGCAAACTTACTAAACTTCAAACTTTCTTAACTACAAACTTAATAAACTTAACAAACTACAAACTTTCAAAACCAGAAAGTTACCAAACTACAACTTACTAAACTACAGACTTTCAAAGCTTCAAACTTACTGAACTAGCAAACTTACTAAACTGCTAACTTACCAAACTACAAACTTGGTAAAACTTACTAAACCACAAACTTTTACAGCTTCGAACTTATTAAACTGCAAACTTGCTAGACTGCGAACTTACCAAACTACAAACTTGCCAAACTTCAAACGTGCTAAACTGCAATCTTAGTAAACTGCAAACTTACTAAACTGCTAAATTACTAAACTACACACTAAACTACAAACTTACTAAACTAACAAACTTTCAAAGCTACAAACTTACTAAACTAACAAACTTAAACTACAAACTTACAAAACCACAAACTTACCAAACTTACAAACTGCAACCGTGCAAAACTACAAACTAACCAACTTACTAAACTACAAACTTACTAAACTACAAACTTTAAAAGCTACACCCTTACTAAACTTAGAACTTACTAAACTACAAACTTTCAAAGCTACAAATTTACTAAACTAACAAACTTGCTAAATTGCAAACTTACTAAACTTGCAAACTTACTTAACTGCAAACTTTCAAAGCTTCAAACTTACTAAACTACAAACTTTCAAAGCTGCAAACTTGCAAACTACAAACTTTCAAAGCTGCAAACTTGCAAACTACAAACTTTCAAAGCTACAAACTTACTAAACTACAAACTTACTAAGCTACAAACTTACAAGATGAGAAACTTACTAAACTAACAAACTTGCCAAACTACAAACTTCCTAAACTGCAAACTTGCTATACCACTCACTAAAATACAAACTTACTAAACTAACAAACTAGATAAACTTCAAACTTTATAAACTTACAAACTTAATTAACTAACAAACTTACTAAACTGCAAACTTATTAAACTACAAACTTTAAAAGCTACAAACTTACTAAACTACAAACTTATACAGCTACGAACTTACTAAACTGCAGGCTTACTAAACTGCTAACTTTCAAAGCTGTAAATTTACGAAACTACAAACTTACTAAACTATAAACTTACTAAACTGCAAGCTTTTGATACTGCGGACTTACTAAACCGCGTGCTTACTAAGCTGCGGACTTACTAGGCTATAAACTTACTACAAGCTTTCAAAGCTGCAAACTTACTAAATTAGAAACTTGCTATACTGCGAACTTTCAAAGCTACAAACTTACAAACCACAAACTTTAAAATCTACAAATTTACTGAACTTCTAACTTACTAAACTTCAAACTTACTAAACTTCAAACTTTCAAAAGTTACAAACTTACAAAACTAGAAATGTACTAAACTACAAACTTTCAAAGCTTCAGACTTACTAAACTATAAACTTTAAAACTTACTAAACTACAAGCTTTTCAAACTTCGGACTTACTAAACCGCGCGCTTGCTAAACTGCGGGCTTACTAAACTGCAAACTTACTACAAGCTTTCAAAGCTACAAACTTGCTAAATTACAAACTTTCTAAACTACAAACTTTCAAAGCTTCAAACTTACTAAATTAACAAACTTGCTAAACTATAAACTTACTAAACTACAACCTTTTAAAGCTACAAACTTACTCAACTGCAAACTTACTAAACTACAAACTTGCCAAGCTACAAACTTGCCAAACTACAAATTTACTAAACCACACACTAAACTACAAACTTTCTAAACTACGAACCTACTACAAGCTTTCAAAGCTACAAACTTACTAAACTACAAACTTACTAAACTACAAACTTACTAAACAACAAACTTACTAAACTAAGAAACTTTCAAAGCTACAAACTTTAACTATAAACTAAATAAACTACAAACTTACTAAATTCTAGATTTAAAGCTTTCGTGACTGCAAGGATCCATACTCTTTGGTTCTATTCGGTAAAGTCATGTAGGTAAAAAATAAAACAACAAAAATCACGACGTTTCGGCCACAACACAAGCGGCCTTCATCAGGTGAAGGGATCAGGCTGTCTCGAGGACAGCGCTGGAGTGAAACACAGCCACGCTCAGACCGCAACCTTTAAGCTGTGTGCGAGGAAACAAGGTGCCTTGACAAAGAAATTAGCATAAAAATTAGCATTTGATTGGCCGACTTAGCATAGAGGTGGTGTACATGCGGGTGCACATGCCGGTTGGCGCGGGGGGGGGGGGGGGGGTTTACCTATTGATGGTGTGAAAAGGGAATTTAAGAGCTGTGAAAGTTTGGGGTACCACTACTTGAAAAATATACTGTACCATTGAAAATTAGTTTAATGTTTGGTTCGATTTAGAACATCTTTCCAATGGTTCCTTAATTTGAAACCATCTTCTCGGTTGAAATTGTCTGTGTTTGTAGATCTGAATTGCCTCGTGAACAGATCTCTGATAAAAACCCGTGGGTTTGCAAAGAACCTTGGTATCGGAGAAAATTATATCGTGATCACCCACAGCGTTGTAACAATGATCAGCCACGGCAGAAGAATTCGTCCTGCCGTGTTTCAAGTCTGATTTGTGCTCGCGAACTCGGTCAGAGACATGTCGCCTTGTCTCCCCGATATAGCAATCACCGCAGGTACAACTCAATTTGTAAACGCCGGGGTACTGTAAGTCAGGAATGACATCCTTCACGGATGGGATCAGATCACGAATTTTGTGTACTGTATTGAACCGGACCTGGATCTTGTGTTTGTTTAGAATTTTGGAAATCTTTTTAGTAACGCCTGCTATATATGGTAGTGTGATGGTTTTGACCGGAGTATCAAATGGTTGTTTCTGTATGGAGGGAGAAACAGCTTGGCGGATGATACGGTCAGGGTATCCATTCCTTTTGAGGGCCAGGTGTACATGTTTTAATTCACTGGTCAGGTGGTGTTGGTCCGCAATGGTATAAAGTTTTGAGGAGATAATTATTTTGGGCTGGGTGGTGGTGGGAATCAGGTTTCAAGTAGGAATCTGTGTGGATGGGTTTCCTGTAGACAGAATGTCCCAATGAGCCATCAGGTCTCCTCTCAAACAACATCTAAGAATGGTAGCTTGCCATCTTTCTCCACTTCCATGGTTAATTTGATGGCGGGATGTCTGGAATTGATGTGGTGTAGGAAAAGGTTCAGAGCTGGGAGGCCATGTGGCCAAATGACGAAAGTGTCATCCACATATCTCTTCCACAGGGAAGGTCTGAGGGTGGAAGTCTGGATGGCGTCTGATTCAAATTTCTCCATGAAAATATTGGCTATCACTGATGACAAGGGGGATCCCATGGGGGTACCCTCATTTTGTTTGTAGAAGAAGCCATTCCAAGTAAAGTAGGTATTGTTGAGGCAGTGCCTAACCAGTGCAGGTGTATCGGGGTCTAGTCCATGTTGGACCAAATTTTCAATTATTTCAATGGTATCAGGTACTGGGACCTTGGTGAACAAAGAGACCATATCGAAGCTGACAAGGATATCGTCTTTAACCATAGAGACCAATTGGGCTGAGTTTAGTACTGCTGAGGCGGTCTTGCCAGTGAAAGGCAGCAGGGTATCTGACAGAAAACGGGCTAGTCTACAGGTAGGGGAGTTGATCGTGGATACGATGGGTCGTAGTGGGGTGCCTTCTTTATGAATCTTGGGAAGACCATAGAATCTAGGGGGTCTTGCAGCAGAAGGTTTTAGGGAGGGACGTTTAGTTGGGTCGATTAGGGAGGTCGAACTTGTGATGATCTTGTTGGTTTTTATCGCTAGGCTATTGGTAGGGTCATTTTTAATTTTTGAGTAACTTCCATCGTTGAGCAGATTCTGGATTTTGTTGTTGTATGAATCTTTATCCATAATTACAGTAGCGTTGCCTTTATCGGCTGAGAGGATGACTATATCACTTCTGTTTTTTAAATTCGCGAGTTCAGAGCGTTCATTTTTGCTGATGTTACTAATGGGTTTCTTAGCATTCTTAAGAATAGTGGCTATTTCAGCTCTCGCAATGTCTGCTTGGATGTGTCCTACGCCTTTGAGGGCTACATCGACCAGAGAGATGATATTATCTACTGGTATGTGTTTTGGGGTAACAGCAAAATTCAGTCCCCTAGCCAGTACTGTTTTCAGATTGTCCGAAATCGGGGTGCTACTCTGATTAATGACGATTTTGTTAACGTCTAGTTTTGTTATATGTGGAACTGGGTTCTTTGATAGGTGGTTGAATTTAGAAATCAGGTTAGCTTTACATTTCACTGACAGTGAATCAGCAAAAGAAGCAGTCATATTGTCTACGTGATTTGAATCAGAAGGTGACATTTTTGTGTTAACATTAAATGAGCTTGTAGGAGAGTCCTGTCTAAAGTATCGAGTTCAAATCGGAGTAGCCTTATCCTCTCTGAATAAAAACTTACTAAACTAACAAACTTGCTAAACTACAAACTTACTAAACTGCAAACTTACTAAACTTCAAACTTTCAAAGCTTCGAACTTACTAAACTACAAATTTGCTAAACTACAAACTTACTAAACTTCAAACTTACTAAACTACAAACTTTCAGAGCTACAAAATTTCAAAGCTACAAACTTTCTAAGCTACAAACTTACAAAACTAGAAACTTACTAAACTACAAACTTAATAAACTACAAACTTTCGAAGCTGCAAACTTACAAACTACAAACTTTCAAAGCTACAAACTTACTAAACTACAACCTTTCAAAGCTACAGACTTACAAAACCACAAATTCCCAAACTACAAACGTACAAAACTGCAGACTAACAAACTACAAACTTTCAAAGCTACAAACTTACTAGACTACAAACTTACTAAACTACAAACTTCCAAAGCTACTAACTTACTAACTTACAAACTACAAACTTTAAAAGCTACAAACTTACTAAACTACAAACTTACTAAGCTGCAAACTACAAACTTGCAAAACTACAAACGTGCAAGACTAGAGACTTACTAAACTAACAAACTTACCAAACTACAAACTTACTAAACTACAAACTTACAAGCTTTAAAAGCTACAAACTTACTAAATTACAAACTTGCTAAACTACAAACTTACTAAGCTACAAACTACAAACATACAAAACTACAAACTTACAAGACTAGAAACGTACTAAACTAACAGACTTACCAAGCTACGAACTTGCTAAACTGCAAATTTACTAAACTATAAACTTTCAAGGCTGCAAACTTAATAAACTAACAAACTTACTAAACTACAAACTTACGAAACCACAAACTTACAAAACTACAAACTACAAACGTACAAAACTACAAACTAATAAACTTACTAAACTACAAACTTTAAAAACTACAAACTTTAAAAACTACAAACTTATTAAACTACAAACTTTAAAAGCTACAAACTTTCAAAGCTACAAACTTACAAAACCACAAATTTCAAAACTACAAACGTACAAAACTACAAACTTACTAAACTACAAACTTACTAAACTACAAACTTTAAAAGCTACAAACTTACTAAACTACAAACTTTCAAAGCTACAAACTTATTAAACTACAAACTTTAAAAGCTACAAACTTACTAAACTAGAAACTTACTAAGCTACAAAACTACAAACTTACAAGACTAGAAACATACTAAACTAACAAACTTACCAAACTACGAACTTGCTAAACTACAAACTTACTAAACTGCACTAAAATTCAAACTTACTAAACTAACAAACTTTAAGAGCTACCAACTTACTAAACTAACAAACTTAATAAACTAAAAAACTTAATAAACTACAAACTTACAAAACCACACACTTACGAAACTACAAACTTACAAACTACAAACTTTAAAAGCTACAAACTTACTAAACGAGAAACTTCTAAGCTACAAACTTACAAAACTACAAAATTACAAGACTAGAAACTTACTAAACTAACAAACTTACCAAACTACACACTTGCTAAACTGCAAACTTACTAAACAGCACACTAAAATTCAAACTTACTCAACTAACAAACTTTGAAAGCTACCAACTTACTAAACTAACAAACTTTATAAACTCAAACACTTTCTAAACTACATACTTACAAAACCACACACTTACAAAACTACAAACTTACAAACGTACAAAACTATAAACTAACAAACATACTGAACTATAAACTTACTAAACTACAAACTTTAAAAGCTACAAACTTACTAAACTACAAACTTACCAAACTACAAACTTAAAAAGCTACAAACTTACTAAACTTCAAACGTACTAAACTACAAACTTTAAAAGCTACAAACTTACAAACTACAAACTTTCAAAGCTACAAACTTACTACACTACAAACTACAAACGTACAAAACTACAAACTTACAAACTGGAAACTATACTGCAAACTTACTAAACTAACAAATATTCAAAGCTACAAACTTAATAAACTACAAACTTACTAAACCTCTAACTTACTAAACTTCAAACTTGCTAAACTACAAACTTTCAAAGCTTCAAACTTACTAAACTAACAAACTTCCTAAACTGCAAACTTTTTAAACTTACACACTTATTATCAAACCTGCAAGCTTACTATCCCGCAAACTTAATAAACTTACTAAACTACAAACTTTTAAAGTTACAACCTTGCTAAACTACAAACTTACTAAAATACAAACTTGCTAAACTACAAACTTGCCAAACTACAAACTGTATGAACTACTAACTTACTAAACTACAAACTCACTAAACTGCAAACTTGCCAAACTAAAAAATGCGAAACTACAAACTTACTAAACTGACAAACTTTCAAAGCTACAAACTTACTAAACTAACAAACGTAATAAACTACAAACTTAATAAACTACAAACTTAATAAACTAACAAACGGAATAAACTACAAACTTACTGAACTACAAACTTTCAAAGCTACAAACCTATTTAACTACAAGCTAAATAAACTACGAACTTTCAAAGCTACAAACTTACAAAACTACAAACTTACTAAAATACAAACTCGCGAACTTAATAAACTACAAACTTTCAAAACTACAAACTTACAAAACTAGAAACTTACAAAACTACAAACTTTCAAAACTACAAACTTACAAAACCACAAATTTCCAAACTACAAACGTACAAAACTACAAACGAACAAACTTACTAAACTACAAACTTTTAAAGCTACAAGCTTACTAAAATACAAACTTTCTAAACTACAAACTTTCAAAGCTACAAACTTACTATACTACAAACTTACTAAACTACAAACTTTCAAAGCTACAAACTTACTAACCTACAAACTTACAAACTTTCAAAGCTGCAAACTTACTAAACTACAAACTTACTAAACTACAAACTTGCTAAGCTACAAACTACAAACTTACAAGACTAGAAACTTACTAAACTAGCAAACTTACTAAACTACAAACTTTCAAAGCTACAAACTTACTAAACTACAAACTTACAAACTACAAACTTTGAAAGCTACAAACTTGCTAAACTAGAAACTTACTAAGCTACAAACTTACAAAACTACAAACTTACAAGACTAGAAACGTACTAAACTAACAAACTTACCAAGCTACGAACTTGCTAAACTGCAAATTTACTCAACTATAAACTTTCAAGGCTGCAAACTTAATAAACTAACAAACTTACTAAACTACAAAGTTACAAAACCACAAACTTACAAAACTACAAACTTACAAACTACAAACGTACAAAACTACAAACTAATAAACTTAGTAAACTACAAACTTACTAAACTACAAACTTTAAAAGCTACAAACTTACTAAACTACAAACTTTCAAAGCTGGAAACTTACAAAACCACAAATTTCAAAACTACAAACGTACAAAACTACAAACTAACAAACTTACTAAACTACAAACTTACTAAACTACAAACTTTAAAAGCTACAAACTTATTAAACTACAAACTTTTAAACTACGAACTTTCAAAGCTACAAACTTACTAGACTACAAACTTACTAAACTACAAACTTTCAAAGCTACAAACTTTCTAAACTACAAACTTACAAACTACAAACTTTAAAAGCTACAAACTTACTAAACTAGAAACTTACTAAGCTACAAACTTACTAAACTACAAACTTACAAGACTAGACACTTGCTAAACTGACAAACTTACCAAACTACGGACTTGCTAAGCTACAAACTTACTAAACTGCACACCAAAATACGAACTTACTAAACTAACAAACTTTAAAAGCTATCAACTTACTACACCAACAAACTTTATAAACCAAAAAACTTACTAAACTACAAACTTGCAAAACCACACACTTACAAAACTACAAACTTACAAACTAACACACTTACTGAACTACAAACTTACTAAACTACAAACTTTCAAAGCTACAAACTTACTAAACTACAAACTTGCCAAACTACAAACTTCAAAAGCTACAAACTTACTAAACTATAAACTTTCAAAGCTACGAACTTACTAAACTACAAACGTACTAAACTACAAACTTTAAAAGCTACAAACTTACAAACTACAAACTTTCAAAGCTACAAACTTACTACACTACAAACTACAAACGTAAAAAAACTACAAACTTACAAACTAGAAACTATACTGCAAACTTACTAAACTAACAAACTTTAAAAGCTACAAACTTAATAAACTACAAACTTGCTAAACCTCAAACTTACTAAACTTCAAACTTACTAAACTACAAACTTTGAAAGCTTCAGACTTACTAAACTAGCAAACTTACTAAACTTCAAACTTGCTAAAATACAAACTTGCTAAACTACAAACTTGCCAAACTACAAACTTACCAAACTACAAACTTTGTAAACTACAAACTTACTAAACTACAAACTTACAAAACTACAAACTTACAAGACTAGAAACGTACTAAACTAACAAACTTACCAAACTACTAACTTGCTAAACTGCAACCTTACGAAACTACTAACTTACTAAACTACACACCAAAATACAAAATTTCTAAACTATCAAACTTGCTAAACTAACAAACTTAATAAACTACAAACTTGCTAAACTACAAACTTACTAAACTGTAAACTTTCAAGGCTACACACTTAATAAACTAACAAACGTACTAAACTACAAACTTTAAAAGCTACAAACTTACTAATCTACAAACTTACAAAGCTACAGACTTACTAAACTACAAACTTAATAAACTAACAAACTTTCAAAGCTACTAACTTACTAAACTACAAACTTACAAAACTACAAACTTACTAAACTTCGAAATTTCAAAGCAACAAACTTACGAAACCACAACCTTGCTAAACTGCGAACTTACTAAACTTCAAACTTGCTCAAATTCAAACTTGCTAAACTACAAACTTTAAAAGCTACTAACTTACTAACTTACAAACTACAAACTTTAAAAGCTACAAACTTACTAAACTACAAACTTACTAAGCTGCAACCTACAAACTTGCAAAACTACAAACGTGCAAGACTAGAGACTTACTAAACTAACAAACTTACCAAACTACAAACTTACTAAACTACAAACTTACAAGCTTTAAAAACTACAAACTTTACAAACTTGCTAAACTACAAACTTACTAAGCTACAAACTACAAACTTACAAAACTACAAACTTACAAGACTAGAAACGTACTAAACTAACAAACTTACCAAGCTACGAACTTGCTAAACTGCAAATTTACTAAACTATAAACTTTCAAGGCTGCAAACTTAATAAACTGACAAACTTACTAAACTACAAACTTACGAAACCACAAACTTACAAAACTACAAACTTACAAACTACAAACGTACAAAACTACAAACTAATAAACTTACTAAACTACAAACTTTAAAAGCTGCAAACTTACAAACTACAAACTTTCAAAGCTATAAACTTACTAAACTACAAACTTACTAAACTACAAACTTTCAAAGCTACAAACTTACAAACTACAAACGTACAAAACTACAAACTAACAAACTTACAAAACTAAAAACTTACTAAACTACAAACTTACTAAACTAACAAACTTTCAAAGCTGCAAACTTACTAAACTATAAACTTTCAAGGCTGCAAACTTAATAAACTAACAAACTTACTAAACTACAAACTTTCAAAGCTACAAACTTACAAAACCACAAATTTCAAAACTACAAACGTACAAAACTACAAACTTACTAAACTACAAACTTACTAAACTACAAACTTTAAAAGCTACAAACTTACTAAACTACAAACTTTCAAAGCTACAAACTTATTAAACTACAAACTTTAAAAGCTACAAACTTACTAAACTAGAAACTTACTAAGCTACAAACTTACAAAACTACAAACTTACAAGACTAGAAACTTACTAAACTAACAAACTTACCAAACTACGAACTTGCTAAACTACAAACTTACTAAACTGCGCTAAAATTCAAACTTACTAAACTAACAAACTTTAAAAGCTACCAACTTACTAGACTAACAAACTTTATAAACTAAAAAAAACTTAATAAACTACAAACTTACAAAACCACACACTTACAAAACTACAAACTTACAAACTACAAACTTTAAAAGCTACAAACTTACTAAACGAGAAACTTACTAAGCTACAAACTTACAAAACTACAAAATTACAAGACTAGAAACTTACTAAACTAACAAACTTACCAAACTACACACTTGCTAAACTGCAAACTTACTAAACTGCACACTAAAATTCAAACTTACTCAACTAACAAACTTTAAAAGCTACCAACTTACTAAACTAACAAACTTTATAAACTCAAAAACTTTCTAAACTACATACTTACAAAACCACACACAAAACTACAAACTTACAAACGTACAAAACTACAAACTAACAAACATACTGAACTATAAACTTACTAAACTACAAACTTTAAAAGCTACAAACTTACTAAACTACAAACTTACCAAACTACAAACTTAAAAAGCTACAAACTTACTAAACTTCAAACGTACTAAACTACAAACTTTAAAAGCTACAAACTTACAAACTACAAACTTTCAAAGCTACAAACTTACTACACTACAAACTACAAACGTACAAAACTACAAACTGGAAACTATACTGCAAACTTACTAAACTAACAAATATTCAAAGCTACAAACTTAATAAACTACAAACTTACTAAGCCTCTAACTTACTAAACTTCAAACTTGCTAAACTACAAACTTTCAAAGCTTCAAACTTACTAAACTAACAAACTTACCAAACTGCAAACTTTCTAAACTTACACACTTATTAAACTACAAATTTTCAAACCTGCAAGCTTACTATCCCGCAAACTTACTAAACTACAAACTTTTAAAGTTACAACCTTGCTAAACTACAAACTTACTAAAATACAAACTTACTAAACTACAAACTTGCCAAACTACAAACTTTATGAACTGCTACCTTACTAAACTACAAACTCACTAAACTGCAAACTTGCCAAACTAGAAAATGCAAAACTACAAACTTACTAAACTGACAAACTTTCAAAGCTACAAACTTACTAAACTAACAAACGTAATAAACTACAAACTTAATAAACTACAAACTTACTAAACTAACAAACTTACTAAATACAAACTCACAAACTTACTAAACTACAAATTTTCAAAGCTACAAACTTATTTAACTACAAGCTAAATAAACAACGCACTTTCAAAGCTACAAACTTACAAAACTACAAACTTACTAAAATACAAACTCGCGAACTTAATAAACTACAAACTTTCAAAACTACAAACTTACAAAACTAGAAACTTACAAAACTACAAACTTTCAAAACTACAAACTTACAAAACCACAAATTTCCAAACTACAAACGTACAAAACTACAAACGAACAAACTTACTAAACTACAAACTTTTAAAGCTACAAGCTTACTAAAATACAAACTTTCTAAACTACAAACTTTCAAAGCTACAAACTTACTATACTACAAACTTACTAAACTACAAACTTACAAAACCACAAATTTCCAAACTACAAACGTACAAAACTACAAACGAACAAACTTACTAAACTACAAACTTTCAAAGCTACAAACTTAAAAAGACTAGAAGCTTGCTAAACTACAATAGTACTAAACTACAAACTTACTCAACTACAAACTTTCAAAGCTTCAAACTTACTAAACTAACAAACTTACTAAATTGCAAACTTACCAAACTGCAAACTTACTAAACTTACAGTTTCTAAACTGCAAACTTTCAAAGCTACGAACTTACTAAACTACAAAATTGCAAACCACATGCTTACAAACTACAAACTTTAAAAGCTACAAACTTACTAAACTACAAACTTTCAAAGTTACAAACTACAAACTTTCAAAGCTACAAACTTATAAACTACAAACGTACAAAACTACAAACTAACAAACTTACAAAACTAGAAACTTACTATACTGCAAACTTACTAAACTAACAAATTTCAAAGCTACAAACTTACTAAACTACAGACGTTAAAAGCTACAAACTTACTCCACTACAAACTTGCTAAACTACAAACTTATTAAACTTACAAACTTAATAAACTACAAACTTTCAAAGCTGCAAACTTACTAAACTACAAACTTTCAAAGCTGAAAACTTACTAAACTACAAACTTTCAAAGCTAAAAACTTACTAAACTACAAACACCACTACAAACTTAACAAACTACAAACTTACCAAACTGCAAACTTACTAAACCACACACTTACTAACTACAAACTTTCAAAGCTACAAGCTTACTAAACTACAATCTTACAAACTTTCAAAGCTACAAACTTACTCAACAACAAACTTACTAAACTACAAACTTTCAAAGCTAAAACTTACTAAACTACAAACTTACTAAACTGCAAACTTGCTAAACTGCACACTTGCTAAACTACAAACTTACCAAACTACAAACTTACAAAACTTGGAACTTACTATACTGCAAACTTACTAAACTAACAAACTTTCAAAGCTACAAACTTACTAAACTTCAAACTTACTAAACTACATACTTTGAAAGCTACAAACTTTCTAAACTACAAACTTACTAAACTTACAAACTTAAACTACAAACTTTCAAAGCTGCAAACTTACTAAACTACAAACTTTCAAAGCTAAAAACTTGCTAAACTACTAACTTTCAAAGCTAATAACTTACTAAACTACAAACACCACTACAAACTTAACAAACTACAAACTTACCAAACTACAAACTTACTAAACCACACACTTACTAACTACAAACTTTCAAAGCTACAAACTTACTAAACTACAATCTTGCAAACTACAAAATTTCAAAGCTACAAACTTACTCAACAACAAACTTTCAAAGCTAAAAACTTACTAAACTACAAACTTACTAAACTATGAACTTACTAAACTGCAAACTTGCTAAACTGCACACTTACTAAACTACAAACGTGCTAAACTACAAACTTTAAAAGCTACAAGCTTACAAACTACAAACTTTCAAAGCTACAAACTTACTACACTACAAACTACAAACGTACAAAACTTCTAACTAGAAACTATACTGCGAACTTACTAAACTAACAAACTTTCAAAGCTACAAACTTAATAAACTACAAACTTACTAAACCTCAAACTTACTAAATGTCAAACTTACTAAACTACAAACTTTCAAAGCTTCAAACTTACTAAACTAACAAACTTACTAAACTACAAACTTTCTAAACTTAAAACTTATTAAACTACAAACTTTCAAACCTACAAACTTACTCAACTGCAAACTTAATAAACTTACTAAACTACGAACTTTCAAAGCTACAACCTTACTAAACTACTAACTTGCTAAAATACAAACTTTCTAAACTACAATCTTGCCAAACTACAAACTTACCAAACTACAAACTTAATAAACTACTAACTTACTAAACTACAAAATTACTAAACTACAAACTTGCCAATCTAAAAAATGCTAAACTACAAACTTTCAAAGCTACAAACTTACTAAACTAACAAACGTAATAAATTACAAACTTGATAAACTTAGAAACTTACTAAACTATGAACTTCCAAGGCTGCAAACTTGATAAACTAACAAACTTACTAAACTACAAACTTACAAAACCAAAAACTTACAAAACTACAAACTTACAAAACTACAAACTTACAAACTTAATAAACTACAAACTTACTAAACTAACAAACTTACTAAATACAAACTCACAAACTTTCTAAACTACAAACTTGCCAAACTACAAACTTACCAAACTACAAACTTAATGAACTACTAACTTACTAAACTACAAACTTACTAAACTACAAACTTGCCAATCTAAAAAATGCTAAACTACAAACTTTCAAAGCTACAAACTTCCTAAACTAACAAACGTAATAAACTACAAACTTGGTAAACTTACAAACTTACTAAACTATGAACTTCCAAGGCTGCAAACTTAATAAATTAACAAACTTACTAAACTACAAACTTACAAAACCAAAAACTTACAAAACTACAAACTTACAAAACTACAAACTAACAAACCTAATAAACTACAAACTTACTAAACTAACAAACTTACTAAATACAAACTCACAAACTTACTAAACTACAAACTTTCAAAGCTACAAACTTATTTAACTACAAACTAAATAAACTACGAACTTTCAAAGCTACAAACTTACAAAACTACAAACTTACTAAACTACAAACTTACTAAAATACAAACTCGCAAACTTAATCAACTACAAACTTTCAAAACTACAAACTTACAAAACTAGAAACTTACTAAACTACAAACTTTCAAAGCTACAAACTTACAAAACCACAAATTTCCAAACTACAAACGTAAAAACTACAAACTAGCAAACTTACTAAACTACAAACTTTAAAAGCTACAAACTTACTAAACTACAAACTTTCAAAGCTACAAACTTACTATACTACAAACTTACTAAACTACAAACTTTAAAAGCTACAAACTTACTAACCTACAAACTTACAAACTTTAAAAGCTACAAACTTACTAAACTACAAACTTGCTAAGCTACAAACTACAAACTTACAAAACTACAAACTTACAAGACGAGAAACTTGCTAAACTAACAAACTTACCAAACTACAAACTTAATAAACTACAAACTTACTAAACTACAAACTTTCAAGGCTATAAACTTAATAAACTTACAAACTTACTAAACTGCAAACTTACGAAACCACAAACTTACAAAACTACAAACGTACAAAACTACAAACTTACTAAACTACAAGCTTACTAAACTACAAACTTTAAAAGCTGCAAACTTAATAAACTACAAACATTCTAAACTACGAACTTTCAAAGCTACAAACTTACTAGACTACAAACTTACTAAACTACAAACTTTCAAAGCTACAAACTTACTAAACTACAAACTTACAAACTACAAACTTTAAAAACTACAAACTTACTAAACTACGAAATAACTAAGCTACAAACTTACAAAACTACAAACTTACAAGACTAGAAACTTACTAAACTAACAAACTTACCAAACTACTAACTTACTAAACTACAAACTTACTATACTACACACTAAAATACAAACTTTCTAAAATAACAAACTTACTAAACTAACAAACTTAATAAACCACAAACTTGCTAAACTACAAACTTACTAAACTGTAAACTTTCAAGGCTACAAACTTAATAAACTAACAAACGTACTAAACTACAAACTTTAAAAGCTACAAACTTACTAATCTACAAACTTACAAAGCTACAAACTTACTAAACTACAAGCTTGCTAAACTGCAAACTTACAAACTTTCAAGGCTACAAACTTACTAAACTGCAAACTTACTAAACTACAAACTTACTAAACTACAAACTTTCAAAACTGCAAACTTACAAACTACAAACTTTCAAAGATACAAACTTACTAAACTACAAACTTACTAAACTACAAACTTTCAAAGCTACAAACTTACAACACTACAAATTTACAAACTACAAACGTACAAAACTACAAACTTGCTAAACTTCAAACTTACTAAACTACAAACTTTCAAAGCTTCAAACTTACTAAACTGCAAACTTACTAAACTGCAAACTTGCTAAACTGCAAACTTTCAAAGCTACACACTTAAAAAAACTAGAAGCTTGCTAAACTACAAACTTACTAAACTACAAACTTTCAAAACTACAAACTTACTAAACTGACAACTTACTAAAATACAAACTTGCTAAACTACAAACTTTCTAAACTTACAAACTTTCTAAACTGCAAACTTTCAAAGCTACAAACTCACTAAACCACAAGCTTACTAAACTACAAACTTTCAAAGCTACAAACTTACAAACTACAAACTTTCAAAGCTACAAACTTACAAACTACAAACGTACAAAACTACAAACTAACAAACTTACAAAACTAGAAACTTACTATACTGCAAACTTACTAAACTAACAAACTTTAAAAGCTACAAACTTACTCCAATACAAACTTACTAAACTACAAACTTATTAAACTTACAAACTTAATAAACTACAAACTTTCAAAGCTGCAAACTTACTAATCTACAAACTTTCAAAGCTAAAAACTTACTAAACTACAAACTTTAAAAGCTAAAAACTTACTAAACTACAAACACCACTACAAACTTAACAAACTACAAACTTACCAAACTACAAACTTACTAAACCACACACTTACTAACTACAAACTTTCAAAGCTAAAAACTTACTAAACTACAAACTTGCTAAACTACAAACTTACTAAACTGCAAACTTGCTAAACTGCACACTTATTAAACTACAAACTTACCAAACTACAAACTTACAAAACTAGAAACTTACTATACTGCAAACTTACTAAACTAACAAACTTTCAAAGCTACAAACTTACTAAACTTCAAACTTACTAAACTACATACTTTAAAAGCTACAAACTTACTAAACTACAAACTTACTAAACTTACAAACTTAAACTACAAACTTTCAAAGCTACAAACTTACTAAACTACAAACTTTCAAAGCTAAAAACTTACTAAACTACAAACTTTCAAAGCTAAAAACTTACTAAACTACAAACACCACTACAAACTTAACAAACTACAAACTTACCAAACGACGAACTTACTAAACCACACACTTACTAACTACAAACTTTCAAAGCTACAAACTTACTAAACTACAATCTTACAAACTACAAACTTTCAAAGCTACAAACTTACTAAACGTCAAACTTACTAAACCTACAAACTTACTAAACTACACACTTACTAAACTACACACTTACTAAACTACACACTTACTAAGTGACAAACTTACTAAACTACAAACTTACCACTACAAACTTACCAACCCACAAACTTAGCAAACTATAAACTCACTAAACCACACACGTACTAACTACAAACTTTCAAAGCTACAAACTTACTAAACTACAAACTTTCAAAGCTACAAACTTACTCAACAACAAACTTACTAAACTACAAACTTTCAAAGTTAAAACTTACTAAACTACAAACTTACTAAACTACAAACTTACTAAACTGCAAACTTGCTAAACTACACACCTACTAAACTACAAACTTACCAAACTACAAACTTATTAAACTATAAACTTACTAAACGACAAACTTACTAAACTACAAACTTACTCAACTACAAACTTACTCATCTACAAACTTACTCAACTACAAACTTACTAAACTACACACTTACTAAACTACACACTTACTAAACTACACACTTACTAAGTGACAAACTTACTAAACTACAAACTTACCACTACAAACTTACCAACCCACAAACTTAGCAAACTATAAACTCACTAAACCACACACGTACTAACTACAAACTTTCAAAGCTACAAACTTACTAAACTACAAACTTTCAAAGCTACAAACTTACTCAACAACAAACTTACTAAACTACAAACTTTCAAAGCTAAAACTTACTAAACTACAAACTTACTAAACTACAAACTTACTAAACTGCAAACATGCTAAACTACACACCTACTAAACTACAAACTTACCAAACTACAAACTTATTAAACTATAAACTTACTAAACGACAAACTTACTAAACTACAAACTTACTCAACTACAAACTTACTCATCTACAAACTTACTCAACTACAAACTTACTAAACTACAATCTTGCCAAACTACAAACTTACTAAGCTACAAACTTACTAAGCTACAAACCTACTAAACCACAAACTTACTCAACCACAAACTGACTAAACTACAAACTTACTAAATTACCAACTTATTAAACTATAAACTTACTAAATTACAAACTTACTAAACTACAAACTTATTAAACTATAAACTTTCAAAGCTACAAACTTACTTGACTACAAACTTACCAAACTACAAACTTACTAAACTACACACTTACTAATCTACAAACTTACTAAACTACAAACTTACTAAATTACAAACTTACGAAACTACACACTCACTAAACTACGCACTTACTAAGTGACAAACTTACTCAACTACAAACTTACTAAACTACAAACTTGCCAAACTACAAACTTACTAAGCTACAAACTTACTAAGCTACAAACTTACTAAACCACAAACTTACTAAACTACAAACTGACTAAACTACAAACTTACTAAACTACAAACTTATTAAACTATAAACTTTCAAATCTACAAACTTACTAAACTACAAACTTACTAAACTACACACTTACTAAGCTACAAACTTACTAAACTACAAACTTACTAAACTACAAACTTAGAAAACTACAAACTTACAAAACTACAAACTTAAAAAAACTACATACTTACTCAACTACAAACTAACAAAACTAGAAACTTACTCAACTACAAACTTACCCAACTACAAACTTACTAAACTAGAAACTTACTAAACTACAACCTTGCTAAAGTACAAACTTACTAAACTACAAACTTACTAAACTACAAACTTGCTAAAGTACAAACTTACTAAACTACAAACGCACAAAACTTCAAACTTACTAAACTACACACTTACTAAACTACACACTTGCTAAACTACATACTCAAGTACAAACTTACTAACTAGAAACTTACTAAACTACAGAGAGTAGAGAGCGACAATTCTCTCGATGCGATTCGCCGAAGCCCCCCCCCACCCCCCGCGGTTTTCAACTCAAAAGTTGTGCCGAGTGGCCCGGTGGGATTCCTCCTGACCGGAATGAGAATCCGTGAAGTTGCCCTCTGGAGTTGCCCTCTGGAGTTGCCCGCTGGAGTTGCCCTCTGGAGTTGCCCTCTGGAGTTGCCCGCTGGAGTTGCCCGCTGGAGTTGCCCTCTGGAGTTGCCCTCTGGAGTTGCCCGCTGGAGTTGCCCTCTGGAGTTGCCCGCTGGAGTTGCCCTCTGGAGTTGCCCTCTGGAGTTGCCCGCTGGAGTTACCCTCTGGAGTTGCCCTCTGGAGCTGCCCGCTGGAGTTGCCCCTCTGGAGTTGCCCTCTGGAGTTGCCCTCTGGAGTTGCCCGCTGGAGTTGCCCTCTGGAGTTGCCCGCTGGAGTTGCCCTCTGGAGTTGCCCGCTGGAGTTGCCCTCTGGAGTTGCCCTCTGGAGTTGCCTGCTGGAGTTGCCCTCTGGAGTTGCCCTCTGGAGTTGCCCGCTGGAGTTGCCCGTTGGAGTTGCCCTCTGGAGTTGCCCTCTGGAGTTGCCCGCTGGAGTTGCCCTCTGGAGTTGCCCGCTGGAGTTGCCCGCTGGAGTTGCCCTCTGGAGTTGCCCGCTGGAGTTGCCCTCTGGAGTTGCCCGTTGGAGTTGCCCTCTGGAGTTGCCCTCTGGAGTTGCCCGTTGGAGTTGCCCTCTGGAGTTGCCCTCTGGAGTTGCCCGCTGGAGTTGCCCTCTGGAGTTGCCCTCTGGAGTTGCCCGCTGGAGTTGCCCTCTGGAGTTGCCCGCTGGAGTTGCCCGCTGGAGTTGCCCTCTGGAGTTGCCCGCTGGAGTTGCCCGCTGGAGTTGCCCTCTGGAGTTGCCCGCTGGAGTTGCCCGCTGGAGTTGCCCCTCTTGTCTCGGCGTCTTTGCCCGACGCTTTTCCCAAAGAGTCAAAGGTCGCGACCGATGAATGCAAGAAAGGCAATAATAACTCATTGTTTTTTTCGGTAAAGTCACGTATGTAGAAATACAATAACATTATATTGAAACAAAACAATCACGACGTTTCGATCACAACACAAGCGATCTTCATCAGGTGTCAAGAACAAATCAAGGAGGTAAATACAGCAAGAAGATGAGAGAATTCAACAAACCTAAAAAACATGTGAAGCACATTCAGTCAGGCTAACAACACAGCTAACTGTGTTGTTGGCGGACCACGAATTTCAGAAGAGTGTTACATTTCGTGTTCAACCTCTGGATTGCACATACCAGCATAGAATGAAAAAATACGAGGTACACAGTCAGTAGAAATACATATACAAGCTCACGAGAGGCAAGGAGGGAGGAAAGACGGACAGGGAAGCAAGGAGAGAGAGAGAGAGGGGGGCTGGAGGGATGAACAGAAGCCTTAAATAGGAAATAAGGTTGGGGAGAGGGGCCAGAGAGAGTGCGGCAGCTGAAATAAGCACCAAATAAGCAGCACCTACACATCAACAGAAGGGGGAGGGGTGGGAACAGGCTTAGGGTGCACATTTAGGACAGAATTACAACGGTAACTTCCCCGTAGAAGTGTGTTCATAAAGAATTAAAGCTTTCGTGACTGCCTAAAATTACTCATTGGTTTTTTTTTTCGGTAAAGTCACGTATGTAGAAAAACAATAAAATTATGTTGAAACAGAAACAATCGAGACGTCGTGATTCTCGTTCCGACCACCCTGAGACTGAAGTGGAAGTGCGGCGGTCGCCGGGGTTGACGAACGCGTTAACCACTGCACCCACCGCTCCCCACGAACGCGCGCACGCAACATTCAGAGGAGGAGTGGGGGGCAGCCAGAGCCCCCCATTCTCCGGCACTTGTTTCGCTGGCCTCTTCCTCGCCCGTGGCTTCGCCCTTCGCTGGGATCATCGCAGCCTCCTGGCAGCGCCGACGGGCGAGCTGCCTTCGTCTGCGGTGGAATAAAAACCACAACAACGATAACAACAACAACAACAAACACTACAGATGGTGGCACGGTGTGGGTGGAGTGGTGGGTGGAGTGGTGGGGAGGGTGGCACGGTGTGGGTGGAGTGGTGGGGAGGGTGGCACGGTGTGGGTGGGTATTGTGGCACGGTGTGGGTGGGGATGGTGCCATGGCCATGAAGATGGTGACAAGGGGTGGCCAATGCAGTGAGCGTGGTTCGGAGTGGCCGGTGGCAGTCACCGTGAATGTGATGGCGCTGTAATACGACAAAATCTGACAGCTGACGAAATCACCGATCACAGATACCTCAACTTCATTACATTTAGGAAGCACTTTCAACCAAAGTGCTGTGCAGTTTGAACGATGGTACAAAAAACAAATCGTGGGCATGGGATGAGATGGGGCACGGTGAATGTTGTGAATATGAGGACGATGATGACGACGATAACGATGGGAGGACGGCTAGGTGAAGAGGACGAGATGGGTAGGTGAGTGAGACAGAGGGGTAGGTGAGTGAAGACAGATGGGTAGGTGAGTGAGACAGATGGGTAGGTGAGTGAGACAGATGGGTAGGTGAGTGAGACAGATGGGTAGGTGAGTGAGACAGATGGGTAGGTGAGTGAAGACAGATGGGTAGGCGAGTGAGACAGATGGGTAGGTGAGTGAGACAGAGGGGTAGGTGAGTGAGACAGATGGGTAGGTGAGTGAGGAAAGATGGATAGGTGAGAGAGACAGAGGGGTAGGTGAGTGACTAGAGATGGGTAGGTGAGAGAGACAGATGAGTAGGCGAGTGAGACAGATGGGTAGGTGAGTGAGACAGAGGGGTAGGTGAGTGAGGACAGATTGGTTGGTGAGTGAGACAGATGGGTAGGTAAAGAGGACGAGATGGGTAGGTGAGTGAGACAGATGGGTAGGTGAGTGAGACAGATGGGTAGGTGAGTGAGACAGAGGGGTAGGTGAGTGAGACAGAGGGGTAGGTGAGTGAGACAGATGGGTAGGTGAGTGAGACAGATGGGTAGGTGAGTGAGACAGATGGGTAGGTGAGTGAGACAGATGGGTAGGTGAGTGAGACAGAGGGGTAGGTGAGTGAGACAGAGGGGTAGGCGAGTGAGACAGAGGAGTAGGTGAGTGAGACAGATGGGTAGGTGAGTGAGGACAGAGGGGTAGGTGAGTGAGACAGATGGGTAGGTGAGTGAGACAGATGGGTAGGTGAGTGAGACAGATGGGTAGGTAATTGAGACAGATGGGTAGGTGATTGAGACAGATGGGTAGGTGAGTGATACAGATGGGTAGGTGAGTGAGGACAGAGGGGTAGGTGAGTGAGACAGAGGGGTAGGTGAGTGAGACAGAGGGGTAGCTGAGTGAGACAGAGGGGTAGGTGAGTGAGACAGAGGGGTAGGTGAGTGAGACAGATGGGTAGGTGAGTGAGACAGAGGGGTAGGTGAGTGAGACAGAGGGGTAGGTGAGTGAGACAGATGGGTAGGTGAGTGAGACAGATGGGTAGGTGAGTGAGACAGAGGGGTAGGTGAGTGCGACAGATGGGTAGGTAAAGAGGACGAGATGGGTAGGTGAATGAGACAGATGGGTAGGTGAGTGAGACAGATGGGTAGGTGAGTGAGACAGATGGGTAGGTGAGTGAGACAGATGGGTAGGTGATTGAGACAGATGGGTAGGTGAGTGCGACAGATGGGTAGGTAAAGAGGACGAGATGGGTAGGTGAATGAGACAGATGGGTAGGTGAGTGAGACAGAGGAGTAGGTGAGTGAGACAGATGGGTAGGTGAGTGAGACAGATGGGTAGGTGATTGAGACAGATGGGTAGGTGAGTGAGACAGATGGGTAGGTGAGTGATACAGATGGGTAGGTGAGTGAGACAGATGGGTAGGTAAAGAGGACGAGATGGGTAGGTGAGTGAGACAGATGGGTAGGTGATTGAGACAGATGGGTAGGTGAGTGTGACAGATGGGTAGGTAAAGAGGACGAGATGGGTAGGTGAGTGAGACAGATGGGTAGGTGAGTGAGGCAGAGGAGTAGGTGAGTGAGACAGATGGGTAGGTGAGTGAGACAGATCGGTAGGTGATTGAGACAGATGGGTAGGTGAGTGAGACAGATGGGTAGGTGAGTGAGACAGAGGGGTAGGTGATTGAGACAGATGGGTAGGTGAGTGATACAGATGGGTAGGTGAGTGAGGACAGAGGGGTAGGTGAGTGAGACAGATGGGTAGGTGAGTGAGACAGAGGAGTAGGTGAGTGAGACAGATGGGTAGGTGAGTGAGACAGATGGGTAGGTGAGTGAGACAGATGGGTAGGTGAGTGAGGACAGAGGGGTAGGTGAGTGAGACAGATGGGTAGGTGAGTGAGACAGAGGAGTAGGTGAGTGAGACAGAGGGGTAGGTGAGTGAGACAGAGGGGTAGATGAGTTAGACAGAGGGGTAGGTGATTGAGACAGATGGGTAGGTGAGTGAGACAGATGGGTAGGTGAGTGAGACAGATGGGTAGGTGAGTGAGACAGATGGGTAGGTGAGTGAGACAGATGGGTAGGTGAGTGAGACAGATGGGTAGGTGATTGAGACAGATGGGTAGGTGAGTGATACAGATGGCTAGGTGAGTGAGACAGATGGGTAGATGAGTGAGACAGATGGGTAGGTGAGTGAGACAGAGGGGTAGGTGAGTGAGACAGATGGGTAGGTGACTGAGACAGAGGGGTAGGTGAGTGAGACAGAGGGGTAGGTGAGTGAGACAGAGGGGTAGGTGAGTGAGACAGAGGGGTAGGTGAGTGAGACAGAGGGGTAGGTGAGTGAGACAGAGGGGTAGGTGAGTGAGACAGATGGGTAGGTGAGACAGAGGGGTAGGTGAGTGAGACAGATGGGTAGGTGAGTGAGACAGATGGGTAGGTGAGTGAGACAGATGGGTAGGTGAGTGAGACAGAGGGGTAGGTGAGTGAGACAGAGGGGTAAGTGAGTGAGACAGAGGGGTAGGTGAGTGAGACAGATGGGTAGGTGAGTGAGACAGATGGGTAGGTGAGACAGAGGGGTAGGTGAGTGAGACAGATGGGTAGGTGAGTGAGACAGATGGGTAGGTGAGTGAGACAGATGGGTAGGTGAGTGAGACAGAGGGGTAGGTGAGTGAGACAGATGGGTAGGTGACTGAGACAGAGGGGTAGGTGAGTGAGACAGAGGGGTAGGTGAGTGAGACAGAGGGGTAGGTGAGTGAGACAGAGGGGTAGGTGAGTGAGACAGAGGGGTAGGTGAGTGAGACAGAGGGGTAGGTGAGTGAGACAGATGGGTAGGTGAGACAGAGGGGTAGGTGAGTGAGACAGATGGGTAGGTGAAGAGGACGAGATGGGTAGGTGAGTGAGACAGATGGGTAGGTGAGTGAGACAGATGGGTAGGTGAGTGAGACAGATGGGTAGGTGAGTGAGACAGATGGGTAGGTGAGTGAGACAGATGGGTAGGTGAGTGAGACAGATGGGTGGGTGAGTGAGACAGATGGAGCGTTAAGAAGGAGCGGAAGATAGTGAGAGTGAGTGACTCTTTCATGAGTCCACTCCTGGGAGCGAGAAGGGGACAGAACAGCGATTGAGCACAGGGAGGAGGGGCACCCGAGAGGGAGAGAGAACGTCTGGGATTGTAAGCGCGGAGAGCGAGACGAGGGAGGCGAGGCAAGAAGGGGCGACACAGTGCGGAGATTTATAATCCCGGGTGACAAATGTGAAAAGGCAGCGGTGGTATGCAGAGAGCCGCCGATGGGAGTTGACCGTTGCGGGGGTTAAATAGAAGATTGGGAGGCGATCCGAGCGCAGGCATTTTGAATTCACTGCAGAGGAGCGAACGCATTAGAGGGGAGCCCGAGCGGGAGGGAATTGCGATGCAAGTGGAGATGAGAAGGCGGCAGCGGCGGCGGCCGCGGCGATTGAGACGAGGGGCAACGGGACTCTGGGAGCGTTCTTCAGAGGCGGGGAACGCCTGGAGCGAGTGGCTGCAGGCGCACAATGGCAGCAAGAGAGCGAAGAGTCGGAAAGTGACACCGAGATTTAGGGTGCAGGTCGGACGGGAGTGGGGGGGGGGGAGGTCAAAGTGTGGGGGGGAGTGGAGGAGGTGAGAGCCGGGGATGGAGAGACGGGGAGACCGATCCCGACGCCTTTGCCAGCTGGCCTGGAGGGTTTTGATTTCAATAAAAGACGTAAAAGTATTAGACGGAGCGGCTGGGGTTGGCGACGAGTCGCGAGTTTCTGCGAGTCCAAAGGGCAGCATCGAGGTTGAACGATAGGAAAGCGTCGCGTGTTGAAGTCGATGATGTTGTTTCAAACAATGAAAGGGTGGGGGTGGGGGGTGTCGCATCGCCACTCGCTCCGTCGATCGATTGGCAAACGACTCGGCACGGGCCGTTAACCCGCAATGTTGCGATTATATTATCACCCGCTCTCGTTGGTGTTTGTTTATGATGGATCGGCTGAGCGGGAATCGATCACGATCTCGATGAATGATCCACAATGCCCATGTGTGGGCCAATGACACATTGAGCTTTGGTCAACAGCCAAGGACGCGTCCACGTTAAGGGGGGGGGGGGGGGGGGAGGTAAATCTCTGATGGGTGATTTTGTCGGGTGTACCATTCTATCGCTCTCGCGACCAATATCATCGACAACGGAGGTTTCATTTTCTTGGGTTAGGGCGCGTAAAATACAAATGTGTCATCGTGTCGACGTCTCTGCCACCACCCGACACGCAGCCAATCAGCGAGGGGGTTTGCCGCGTAAACAAATTCGCGGCCAATTCGTCACGAGCTCGGCACTCGCCGGTTGAGCGTTGGCGAGTCAACCCACGGCGTCATTGACAATTTCACTTTACTTTTATTATCATTGTTCTATCTACGCACTGTGACGTTTCGCCGGTAATTGCAACAACCACCACCAGCATCATCAGGCAACAGCCAGCGCCGTCCACCACACCCGCCCCCCGCCCCTCGCCGTCCCCGCCCCCTCCCCCACCTGTGCCCCCCCCCCCCACCTGCACACACAGCAGAGCACGACGCCGACGATCGCCAGCGCCACCAGCGCCAGCGTAGCAATGGCGACGGTGGCGCCCGTGGACAGAGCGAGGCCCGAGGGGCCCTGCTTCTCCAGCGTCATGGTGTCACAGCGCAGGCCCTCGAAGCCAGCGAGGCACCTGGCGGGGACAGCGGCCGCCGGGCATGGGCCGAGGGCCAAAAGGTTTGGCGATGCCGAGTCGAACTCAATCTTTGCTCCACCAATCATCATGACATTTTATATACACATTTATGCAACATCAACGCATGGGGTAACTTCCCCTTAACAGAATAACAACCTATGGTGGTGACCACCAGGCTAACTACACTAATTACCACGTGACTGGTGTAACTAGCCAGGTGATCACCACCAGGCTATCTACACTAATTACCACGTGACTGGTGTAGTTAGGCAGGTGGTGACCACCAGGCTGACTACACTAGTTACCACGTGACTGGTGTAGCTAGCATGGTGGTGACCACCAGGCTGACTACACTAGTTACCACGTGACTGGTGTAGTTAGGCAGGTGGTGACCACCAGGCTGACTACACTAGTTACCACGTGACTGGTGTAGCTAGCATGGTGGTGACCACCAGGCTAACTACACTAATTACCACGTGACTGGTGTAGTTAGGCAGGTGGTGACCACCAGGCTGACTACACTAGTTACCACGTGACTGGTGTAGCTAGCCTGGTGGTCACCACCAGGCTAACTACACTAGTTACTACACTAGCTACTACACTAGTTACTACACTAGTTACCACGTTCCTGATGTAGCTATCCAGGTGGTGACCACCAGGCTGACTACACTAGTTACCACGTGACTGGTGTAGTTAGCCAGGTGGTGACCACCAGGCTGATTACACTAGTTACCACGTGACTGGTGTAGCTAGCATGGTGGTGACCACCAGGCTAACTACACTAGTTACGACGTGACTGGTGTAGCTAGCCTGGTGGTGACCACCAGGCTAACTACACCAGTTACCACGTGACTGGTGTAGCTAGCCTGGTGGTCACCACCAGGCTAACTACACTAGTTACTACACTAGTTACCACGTTCCTGATGTAGCTAGCCAGGTGGTGACCACCAGGCTATCTACACTAGTTACCACGTGACTGGTGTAGTTAGCCAGGTGGTGACCACCAGGCTAGCTACACTAGTTACCACGTGACTGGTGTAGCTAGCCTGGTGGTCACCACCAGGCTAACTACACTAGTTACTACACAAGCTACTACACTAGTTACTACACTAGTTACCACGTTCCTGATGTAACTAGCCAGGTGGTGACCACCAGGCTATCTACACTAGTTACCATGTGACTGATGTAGCTAGCCAGGTGGTGACCACCAGGCTATCTACACTAGTTACCACGTGACTGGTGTAGTTAGCCGGGTGGTGACCACCAGGCTAACTACACCAGTTACCACGTGACTGGTGTAGTTAGCCAGGTGGTGACCACCAGGCTAACTACACTAGTTACCACGTGACTGGTGTAGTTAGCATGGTGGTGACCACCAGGCTATCTACACTAGTTACCACGTGACTGGTGTAGCTAGCCAGGTGGTGACCACCAGGCTATCTACACTAGTTACCACGTGACTGGTGTAGTTAGTCGGGTGGTGACCACCAGGCTAGCTACACTAGTTACCACGTGACTGCTACTATGGACTGGGACCAACAGCGTGGGTCCAGGTCCACGTGTTGGAGACTCGTTGAACGGAGAACGTTGACGAAGGTTTCTTCCAGGATGAACAACAACCCTGGTCCCTCTCGGGACCCGGCTGATATTCTCTGCGGCGTGGCTGGCTCCAACCTTGGCCACGACCACCTTCTAGAATCCTCGGGAAGGATCTGGATCCCAACCACGTGGCCACCCCTAGCCCCCACTTGGGGCCCCTTTGTAGACTTAACTGGTCACGTGTCCTCCCGGGTCAACCAGCCCCTCTAGGGCCGGTACTAAACCCACACCCTTGTGGTATCCGCGATGTTGTTACATCGCACGCTGTGCCTCACTAGGGCCGACACTGCACGTTGACATCCCGCGATGTCACTACGCTTATATGCGACTATCGTTTTTAATGGAGAAAGAACGGATAATTATACACCGTAACAAGATAACAAATTTACATAAATAGGTTCAAAAAGTCAAAGAGTCTCCACTTGTGCGCCATCGTTGTCAACGCATGCCTGGAATCTTCTCCAGGTGGTCTCCAGAGCCCGGAGGCAGCAGCGCATTCCTTGTGGCATTGTTGCAAATTGTCAGAAGTTTTAAACTTTTGTTTTTCAGCACCCTATATATATTTGAAACGCGTGAAAAAAAATCAAACACGTTTAAATCGAACCGTTGTTTTCCGATGTACATGATCATTCTCTCCTCATTCTTTCGGAGAAGATGACAACACGCGTGACGTTTGAGTGGAGGACTGCCCATTTGGCAAACTGCCCCGCCCCCACTCGGGAATCCTCCGCCTCTACGGAAAAATCAACCGGGACGTGGCGGAGAAACGGCGAGTTGGAAGCCTGCGGCTGGGCCGAGAGATCGAGACGACGCTTCCCACAGCAGCAGCACCACCGCCGCCGCCACGTGGACGTCTAGGATGAACCCACCACCACCACCACCACCACCGCCACGTGGACGTCTAGGATGAACCCACCACCACCACCACCACCGCCACGTGGACGTCTAGGATGAACCCACCACCGCCACCGCCACGTGGACGTCTAGGATGAACCCACCACCACCGCCACGTGGACGTCTAGGATGAACCCACCACCACCACCACCGCCACCACCACCGCCACGTGGACGTCTAGGATGAACCCACCACCGCCACCGCCACGTGGACGTCTAGGATGAACCCACCACCATCACCACCGCCACGTGGACGTCTAGGATGAACCTACCACCGCCACCGCCACGTGGACGTCTAGGATGAACCCACCACCACCACTGCCACGTGGACGTCTAGGATGAACCCACCACCACCACTGCCACGTGGACGTCTAGGATGAACCCACCACTATCACCGCCGCCGCCGCCACCGCCACGTGGACGTCTAGGATGAACCCACCACCATCACCGCCGCCACGTGGACGTCTAGGATGAACCCACCACCATCACCACCACCGCCACGTGGACGTCTAGGATGAACCCACCACCATCACCGCCGCCGCCGCCGCCACCTCGTCACTCCTCTAGCGCTACGACTCTGCCGTGGTGGGGCTGTGCGTGACCATCGCTCGTCGGGAGGTCGGCCACACGCTTAAGACTTGATGGTAGCAAATGCGTCTCGACCGTTCGCACGGCATGTCACAACAGCAACGACACACACCCGACTCGCCCAGACAATCAACCATTCAGTTTGACACGGCGTAGTTAGCAGTATGGCTTTCACGACCACTGTTATCCATAACAGAGGGTTTTTGGGGGTTAATTGTGAATAACCCGACCCAATAATAGACGGAGGGTTACGGTGATCACAGCAACGAGACGGAGGGTACGGTAACTATAGAAACGGGACGGAGTGGTATGATGACCATGGCAACGAAACGGAGGGTACGGTAACTATAGAAAGGGGATGGAGCGTTATGATGACCACGCCAATGAGACGGAGGGTACGGTAACTATAGAAACGGGACGGAGCGGTATGATGACCATGGCAACGAGACGGAGGGTACGGTAACTATAGAAACGGGACGGAGCGGTATGATGACCATGGCAACGAGACGGAGGGTACGGTAACTATAGAAACGGGACCGAGCGGTATGGCAATTTATATGACTATTAACCCCCCCTCCCCCCGCACTCTGGTCTTCGCACCTGATTGGCTCACAAGCGATGACATTACATTTACACCTCACTCTATTAACGAAAGAGGAAGATTTCCCCACAACTTATTGGCTGTTGCTTGATGATGATGGTTTTTGTAATTACTGGCGAAACATGACGGTAACTCGCATTCTAAACGTCGTAGTGGGTTGACTCTCCAACACACGACTGTTTAGTGCTAAACTAGTACATAATCGGCAGGTTTTGTGCACGTGACAAACCCCTTACTAACTGTTTGTGTCGGATGGTGGTGGCGAGTTGAACGACACTTTATATTTACTCAAACAAACCTCTGTTATGATAACCAACCACTCGCTCACCCCATCACCCACTCGCTCACCACACTGCACGTCACACTCACTTCTCTCTTAACTGCAGCTTCTCCCTTTACACTGCTCCACTATGGAATTCTCTCCTCATCATCGTCATCATCATCATCATCGTCGTCGTCGTCATCGTCGTCATCATCATCGTCGTCGTCTCTTCTGCCCACAGGTCCTGTATAGAAACTGGCGCTTAATTCGAGAAATGCATTCGCTCTTGCGATGAGTCACGACTTCGGTAAGCGCGGCTTGGCATCGGCCAGTGTCATCCACTCACCACACTGCTCCACTGTTGGAATTCCCTTCCCCACCCCCCTCCTCTTTACCCCTCCTTCCCCCCCTCCTCCTTCCTTCTCCCCATGCCCCCTCCTCCTCCCCCCTCCCCCCTGCTGCTCCTCCCCCCCGCTACGGTGGGGGCTCACCTGCAGTGCACGTGCCCCTCCACGCTGAAGCAAGATCCCTGCACGCAGAAGTAATCGCCCGTCGCGTCGCAGCGCTCTGCACACAAAACGGAGACGGTGGGGGGGGGGGGTACGGTGACCAAGGTAACGATATGGAGGGTACGGTGACCATGGAAACGAGACTAAGAGTACGGTGACCATGGAAACGAGAGTAAGAGTACGGTGACCAAGGTAACGATTCTAAGAGTACGGTGACCATGGTAACGATTCTAAGAGTACGGTGACCATGGAAACGATACTAAGAGTACGGTGACCATGGTAACGATTCTAAGAGTACGGTGACCATGGAAACGATACTAAGAGTACGGTGACCATGGTAACGATTCTAAGAGTACGGTGACCATGGAAACGATACTAAGAGTACGGTGACCAAGGTAACGATACGGAGGGTACGGTGACCAAGGTAACGGTACGGAGGGGGCAATGGTGACCATAGAAACGAGACTAAGAGTACGGTGACCATGGCAACGAGACAGAGGGTACGGTGACCATGGCAACGAGACAGAGGGTACGGTGACCACGGCAACGAGACAGAGGCTACGGTGACCATGGCAACAAGACAGAGGCTACGGTGACCATGGCAACGAGACAGAGGGTACGGTGACCATGGCAACAAGACAGAGGGTACGGTGACCATGGCAACGAGACAGAGGGTACGGTGACCATGGCAACGAGACAGAGGGTACGGTGATCACGGCAACGAGACAGAGGGTACGGTAACCACGGCAACGAGACAGAGAGTACGGTGACCACGGCAACGAGACAGAGGGTACGGTGACCATGGCAACGAGACAGCGGGTACGGTGACAATGGCAACGAGACAGCGGCTACGGTGACCATGGCAACGAGACGGAGGGTACAGTGACCATGGCAACGAGACAGAGGCTACGGTGACCACGGCAACGAGACAGAGGGTACGGTGACCATGGCAACGAGACAGAGAGTACAGTGACCATGGCAACGAGACAGAGGGTACGGTGACCATGGCAACGAGACAGAGAGTACAGTGACCATGGCAACGAGACGGAGGGGGTACGGTAACCACGGCAACGAGACGGGAGGGGATAGCGGTGGCGCAAGAAACGGCGGTGGATTGGGGAGGGGGGCTTCATCCAGCAGTCGATTGACCATGGCTGACGATGTTCAATTCGTTTCCCAGAGTGGGGGGGCAGGGGGGGAGGGGGGCATGGGGGGGAGGGGGGGCAGGGGAGGGGGGGGGCGGGGGGGGCTAGGGGGAGATCACTCACCCAGCTTCATGGTGAGCGGCGCGAGGGAGCCACGGGGGTCCGCCTGGCACCGCCCGCTCTAGGGCACGAGACACCGACAGCAACAAAGACAAAGGTCCCCCATGTAGCCTTAACAGACTGTCCAGGGCAAGTGCTGTTAGTTGCAGCACCTATGAAGGCCGGCTAGGCCGGCACGGCCTTCATAGGTGCTGGAAATTTACAGCGGGCGGGCGGATTTTCTCTCCAAACGCGCGATTGTTGATTCGAAATGTGCAGGAAACAAACCGAAGGGGAGACATTTCTACGCGACCATCACGGGGAGAGAGAGAGAGAGACGCATACTCCAAATATACAGCAGCAGCAGCAGGCATCACGGGTCGGGATCGAACCCACGACCTCCTGCACCGCAGGCGAGGGAGTTAACATCTCCTAGCCAGCGTGGAGTCCCCACACTTTAACTCCACCGCACGCCACCTGCCCGTCGACTTTAAATCGGCGGTCGTCAGCCACTGACAACAGCCCGCCCGGGTGGGCAAAGGCGGTGGTGGGAGGTGAGTGGGGAGGGCATTTGAGAAACTCGCCCCCAATATAAATAAAGTATGATATTGAAAATATTAATAAATAAAACATTCACAAATATATAAATAATTAACGGATGAGGGACGATCTGCGGACTCGTGCTGCGTGACGCGAACAACAACACCAACAACAACACCAACAACAACACCAACAACACCAACAACAACACCAACAACAACACCAACAACACCAACAACAAAATCAACAACACTAACAACACCAACAACAACACCAACAACAACAACAACACCAACAACAACACCAACAACAACACCAACAACAACATCAACAACACTAACAACACCAACAACAACACCAACAACAACACCAACAACAACAACACCAACAACAACATCAACAACACTAACAACAACAACACCAACAACAACACCAACAACAACATCAACAACAACACCAACAACAACACCAACAACAACACCAAACAACAACAACAACACCAACAACAACAACACCAACAACAACACCAACAACACCAACAACAAAATCAACAACACTAACAACACCAACAACACTAACACCAACAACACCAACAACACCAACATCAACACCAACAACAACACTAACAACAACACCAACAACACCAACAACACCAACAACAACACCAACAACAACACCAACAACAACATCAACAACACTAACACCAACAACACCAACATCAACACCAACAACAACACTAACAACAACACCAACAACACCAACAACACCAACAACAACAACACCAACAACAACACCAACAACAACACCAACAACACCAACAACAACACCAACAACAACATCAACAACACTAACACCAACAACACCAACAACACCAACATCAACACCAACAACAACACTAACAACAGCACCAACAACAACACCAACAACAACACCAACAACAACATCATCAACACTAACAACACCAACAACACCAACAACAACAACAGCGACAACACCAATAACAACACCAACATCAGCATCAAAAACATCAACAACACCATCAACAACAACACCAACACCTGATGATGACTGTGTTTCAGTCGAAACGTCGTGAGAATTTTATTGTTTTATATATATTTTATTATTTTATTGTTTCCCTTCAACGTGACTTTACCGAAAGAACCAAGAATATATAACACCAACACCATCAACAACAACACCAACAACAACTCCAACAACACCAACATAAACAACAAAACCAAAAACAACACTAACAACACCTACAACAACAATAGCACCAACAACAACACTATCAACAACAACACCAACACCATCAACAACAACACCAACAACACCAACAACAACTCCAACAACACCAACATAAACAACAAAACCAAAAACAACACTAACACCAACAACACCAACAACAACAGCGACAACACCAATAGCAACACAAACATCAGCAATCAAAAACACCTACAACAACACCAACAACAACACCAACAACAACACCATCAACAACACCAACAACAACTCCAACAACACCAACATAAACAACAAAACCAAAAACAACACCAACAACACCAACAACAATAGCACCAACAACAACAGCGACAACACCAAAAACAACACCAACATCAGCAATCAAAAACACCAACAACAACACTAACAACACCAACAACACCAACATCAGCAATCAAAAACACCAACAACAACACCAACAACACCAACACTGGCAGCGGGGTTGAAGCGATGAGTAATTTCCACCGCGGCGTTTGACAAATCCATCACTGGTGTCTCAAGACTGAGCGCCGTGCGGAGAATTACGACGACATGGCAGACAGAAGGAGCGGCACGTGGACTGGACAATCGGGAATCAGAATCTTCATTTATAGTGGAGGAATCCGATGAGCTATGAAGCTCTTTAAAACTTAGTAGTAGTGGGGTTTTTGCGACCAATATTATACGAGGTGAAGGCTCGCTTACGGATGAAATGCGTCTCTAAACCCCAACACCAGCAGCACCACCAACGCCCGATGCGACCAAGTACGCGTGGTTCTTAATCACGAGTGGTTCCTAAGTACGGTTGGTTCGTATGTACAAGTGGTTCAAAAGTGCGGGTGGTTCGTAATCACGGGTCGTTCGTACGTACCGGTGGTTCGTAAGTACAGGTAGTTTGTAAGTACGAGTTGTTAAAAAGCACGAGTTGTTAAAAAGTACGCGTGGTTCGTTAGTACGCGTGGTTCGTAAGTTACGGTGGTTCAAAAGAACGGGTGGTTTGTAATTACTGATGGTTCAAAAGTATGCATGGTTCGTAAGTACCGGTGGTTCTTAAGTACAGGAGGTTCGTAAGTACCGGTGGTTCTTAAGTACGGGAGGTTCGTAAGCACCGGTGGTTCTTAAGTACGGGAGGTTCGTAAGTACCGGTGGTTCTTAAGTACAGGAGGTTCGTAAGTACCGGTGGTTCTTAAGTACGGGAGGTTCGTAAGCACCGGTGGTTCTTAAGTACGGGAGGTTCGTAAGTACCGGTGGTTCTTAAGTACGGGAGGTTCGTAAGTACCGGTGGTTCTTAAGTACGGGAGGTTCGTAAGTACGGGTGGGTTCGTAAGTACGGGTGATTCATAAGTATGCATGGTACATAAGTACTGGTGGTTCGTAAGTTCAGGTGGTTCGTAAGTTCAGGTGGTTTGTAAGTAGGCATGGTTCGTAAGTACGGGTGGTTCGTAAGTACGGGTGGTTCGTAAGTACGGGTGGCCCCTAAGTACGCGTGGTTCGTAAGTACGGGTGGTTCGTAACTACGCGTGGTTCGTAAGTACGGGTGGTTCGTAAGTACGGGTGGTTCGTAAGCCCGTGCCAGAGGCGCTGTGGTGAGTGGAGAGAGGAGCGGCCACACGCTCTGGGAGAATGGGAATCTTCATTGACACACCGATCTCCAGCAGCACGCGCGTCCCGCCAGAGCCGGTGAGAGGTCGAAACTAAGGAGAGAGTGGCAGAAGAGCGATCTGTCCCCCCCCCCCCCCTCCCGCGTCAGGGCTTGGGGGTGGGGGAGGGGTTGCCTTCATCGAGCAGTAGATAGATCACAGCTCGCCGAAAACGATGGCCAAGCGACAAGATGCAAAGTCGTGGACAGGAGCGAGAGACACCGCACGCGGTTACGTCGTTCACGCTGGAGGAGCAGCAGCAGCAGGAGGAGGAGGAGGGGTGATCAGCTGATGGGGTTCATCTCTCTCACTCGCTTCACCTCTCACTCACCCTATGTACGTTGAACTTCTCTCGCCAAGTACGTGGCCAACCACGCGAATTGGAGGTGCAGTGTTGAGTCTATGGGCAGTGTTGAGTCTATGGGTAATGTTGAGTCTATGGGCAGTGTTGAGTCTATGGGTAGTGTTGAGTCTATGGGTAGTGTTGAGTCTATGGGCAGTGTTGAGTCTATGGGTAGTGTTGAGTCTATGGGCAGTGTTGAGTCTATGAGCAGTGTTGGGTCTATGGGCAGAGTTGACTCTATGGGTAGTGTTGAGTCTATGGGCAGTGTTGAGTCTATGGGTAATGTTGAGTCTATGGGCAGTGTTGAGTCTATGGATAATGTTGAGTCTATGGGCGGCGTTGAGTCTATGGGCAGTATGTACTGTGTGTATGTTGAACTTCTTTTGCACCGTATGTAGCCAACCCTACTAAATCGGAGGTGCAAGGAGCATCGCTTAGCTCCACACACACCGAGCCCAGCAAGGGCTCTGGCTCTTATAGCTGTCGCACCCCTCGCAAAAGTCTGGGGGGGGGCTATGCGTGGGTGTGGGGGAGGGGGTGCGAACCTGCCTTGGACAGCAGCCAGGGGGGCTCCCCGTGCCACCCCCCGGGCGACCACTTTGGAAGTGAATGAACGAGTTTCACCACCACAAGTGAATGAACGAGTTTCACCACCACAAGTGAATGAACGAGTTTCACCACCACAAGTGAATGAACTAGTTTCACCACCACAAGTGAATGAACGAGTTTCACCACCACAAGTGAATGAACGAGTTTCACCACCAAAAGTGAATGAACGAGTTTCACCACCACAAGTAAATGAACGAGTTTCACTACCACAAGTGAATGAACGAGTTTCACCACCACAAGTGAATGAACGAGTTTCACCACCGCAAGTGAATGAAAGGGTTTCACCACCACAAGTGAATGAACGAGTTTCACCACCACAAGTGAATGAACGAGTTTCACCACCACTAGTGAATGAACGAGTTTCACCACCGCAAGTGAATGAACGAGTTTCACCACCACAAGTGAATGAAAGGGTTTCACCACCACAAGTGAATGAACGAGTTTCACCACCACAAGTGAATGAACGAGTTTCACCACCACAAGTGAATGAACGAGTTTCACCACCAAAAGTGAATGAACGAGTTTCACCACCACAAGTGAATGAACGAGTTTCACCACCACAAGTGAATGAACGAGTTTCACCACCACAAGTAAATGAACGAGTTTCACCACCACAAGTGAATGAACGAGTTACACCACCAAAAGTGAATGAACGAGTTTCACCACCACAAGTGAATGAACGAGTTTCACCACCACAAGTGAATGAAAGGCTTTCACCACAAGTGAATGAACGAGTTTCACCACCACAAGTAAATGAACGAGTTTCACCACAAGAAAATGAACGAGTTTTACCACCACAAGTGAATGAAAGGATTTCACCACCACAAGTGAATGAACGAGTTTCACCACCACAAGTAAATGAACGAGTTTCACCACCACAAGTGAATGAACGAGTTTCACCACCACAAGTGAATGAACGAGTTTCACCACCACAAGTGAATGAACGAGTTTCACCACCACAAGTGAGTGAACGAGTTTCACCACCACAAGTGAATGAACGAGTTTCACCACCACAAGTAAATGAACGAGTTTCACTACCACAAGTGAATGAACGAGTTTCACCACCACAAGTGAATGAACGAGTTTCACCACCGCAAGTGAATGAAAGGGTTTCACCACCACAAGTGAATGAACGAGTTTCACCACCACAAGTGAATGAACGAGTTTCACCACCACTAGTGAATGAACGCGTTTCACCACCGCAAGTGAATGAACGAGTTTCACCACCACAAGTGAATGAAAGGGTTTCACCACCACAAGTGAATGAACGAGTTTCACCACCACAAGTGAATGAACGAGTTTCACCACCACAAGTGAATGAACGAGTTTCACCACCACAAGTGAATGAACGAGTTTCACCACCACAAGTGAATGAACGAGTTTCACCACCACAAGTGAATGAACGAGTATCACCACCACAAGTGAATGAACTAGTTTCACCACCACAAGTGAATGAACGAGTTTCACCACCACAAGTGAATGAACGAGTTACACCACCAAAAGTGAATGAACGAGTTTCACCACCACAAGTGAATGAACGAGTTTCACCACCACAAGATCGTAGCCATGGAGTCAACATTAGGGGGGACTAAATCTTCCAGGGTGTCTGGGGGTCCCAACCCAGAAAAAATTTTAAGTTTGAAAACTCATTTCCTGCCTAAAATATTTTTTAAAAAATTCACGAACACATGGGATGGCCTTTTCATTATCTTTTTTACAATAATGTCTAATAGTGTATTGTATTACATTGCTGTGTTTTTACTTTTTTACCATTTCTTGTTTCATTGTATGCAATGGCAGATATTAGGGATTAATAAAGTACAACAATAACCACAATCATATAAACATAAATCTATGCGTTGATTTATATGAAGTCCAGATATTGTAGCCAAGGTTTAGCAAATTGTTGTTTTTATTTACATAGCATAGCAATTGTTTTTTTCTGCCAATATATTGGGGGAACATTTTGAGCGTATTTGAATATTGGGGGGGCGGTCCCCCCAATATATATTATGATTACGGCCGTGGACCACCAGCGCCACCACCACCACCACCAGCGCCACCGCCACCACCACCGCCACCACCACCATCACCACCACCATCGCCACCGCCATCACCACGATCACCACTGCCACCACTACCATCACCACCGCCACCACCACCATCACCACCACCACCATCGCCACCGCCACCACCACCATCGCCACCGCCACCACCACCACCGCCACCATCGCCACCACCACCATCGCCACCGCCACCACCACCATCGCCACCGCCACCACCACCACCAGCTCCACCGCCACCACCACCACCAGCGCCACCACCATCGTCACCGCCACCACCATCACCATCGCCACCGCCACCATCACCACTACCACCATCGCCACCACCACCATCGCCACCGCCACCACCACCATCGCCACCACCACCATCGCCACCACCATCATCACCGCCACCACCACCATCACCACCGCCACCACCACCATCGCCACCACCACCACCGCCACCACCATCGCCACCACCGCCACCACCATCGCCACCAGCATCGTCACCGCCACCATCGCCACCGCCACCATCGCCACCATCACCACCGCCACCACCACCATCGCCACCACCGCCACCACCATCACCACCGCCACCACCACCACCATCGTCACCGCCACCACCACCACCATCACCACCGCCACCATCGCCACCGCCACCATCGCCACCGCCACCATCACCACCGCCACCACCACCACCGCCACCACCACCATCGCCACCACCACCATCGCCACCACCACTCTCTCCCCACGACGTCACCCACTCAGCTCGCCCCGGGGAGAATGGGGGGTGGATGTTCTGCTCCCCCCCCCATCTTCTTCCCGCGCACGCAAAACAAATTGTCAGAGAGAAAAGATTTGTCAACACACAGACGAAGATCCCCCGTGTAGCTTAATAGACTGCAGGGGCAAGTGCTGTTAGCGAGCAGCGCCTATGAAGGCCGGCACGGCACACGAGCGGGTGGGTGGCCAGCACCACGCCCGGCCGCCTTTGTCTCCCCGAGTGGCGATGTTTACGCACCGCAGCAGGTATTTATTCGAGGCCGAGTCGACCTAGGGGAGGCCCAGAACTGGTTCAAATAATCGTCACTGGTGTTGGGCCGTGAGCGGGAATTGAACTCGGGTGGCCGAGTTCTTGGCAGTGCAGCGGAGCGCCAACCGGTCCCCGACCAAGCATCCGGCGTGCATCCACGATGTCGTGCGGATGCGCCAATGCCGGAACAGCGTGGTTGGTAATTACAAGGCCATGGGCTGCACAGAAGCCTCACAGCCTCCTACGGTTGTTATTGAGCTGCTCTGGCCCAAACCTTCCAATCGCTCCAGCCCAGGTGCCCAGCGTCGTGACCCACTCGGGCATTAAAGTCACCCAACAGGATGACTCTATCCAGAGGGGCCACTTTAGCCAGCACCTGTGACAGGGAGGTCATAGAAGGCATCTGACTCATCGGCCTTGCCTGCATCCCCCCACTGATGTTCATCTTCGGTCGGGGCGTAGGCAATCACCACCACGACCACCACTCCTCGCCTGCCGTAGATGAGGAGGCAAGCCCACAGTAGCCTGGGACTTGAGCTTCCCACACTTCACCGCCACGCTCCCACGCCCCCTTCATCATTTTGGTTAAACGAGCCACTCCCTGTGCTTTGGCAGTCTCCTGTCCCGAGTAGGGGACTGTCCACCCCTCATAGTGACCATGAGGGGTGGAGAGAGGAGTGGTCAGCCCCTCCTCCGCAGTGAGAGTTTGAACATTCCACGTGGCCACTCGCAGTGGCTTTTGAACAGGAACCCCGAGGGTGCGGCTTCAGCTTCCTGGCCCTGCCAAACGGGTTTGGCCACGAGACGCCAGAGACGCCTCTACCCCCGGGGCCTCCGGCACAAGATTAGTTCAATATATTTGTTCCTTGAAGGCGGAGGGGTTACCAGCCTGTCGCACCCATACAGAGTCCACGTTGTCCGCTATGGTGGCTCACAGCGCCACGTGTGGGACAGCCGGTTGGGATTGGCCTCCCCCCCCCCCTCCCCCACCGTGGTCTTGCTCACAGCCACCACGGCGTTACCGTCTGGCACCACCGACCAGGTAGGGGCTTGTTTTTGCCAGACTACCGCTCCCCAACAACAACAATAACAACAAACGCCATTCGCCACGGAGTGGCGGTGACGGAGCCACGGCGCTTGTGCCAGGCTAGGTGCGCTTTAAGGCCACGCGAAGTGTCAAACGCTACCTGCTGTCAGGAGGTCACGGGACAGACCCAGGTGCCATGGGTTGACTGACTGAGATGACTGGCAGATGCACACCCACCATCTGTGCCCCCTACTGTGAAAACTTGCTGCGTTTTAGCCGCCCGGCGCTCCACAAACAAAGACAAAGATCCCCCGTATAGCCTTAACAGCAAGTGCTGTTAGCGAGCACCTGCTAAGGCCGGCACGGCCCACGAGGGGGTGGGTGGCCAGTACCACGCCCGACCGCCTTTGTCTCCCCAGTGGCGATGTTTATACACACCGCACCAGGTGCTCATTTGAGGCTGCGTCGACCTAGGGGAGGTCCAGGACCGTTAAAGCCTGCTGGTAGTGACTGTGATGTGGTCAGACACGAGTTCCCACACCTCCGATTAGCACGGTTGGCTGCGTCGGTGCGAGATAAGTTCAACACACTTTACATGTGTACGGGTGTAGCTTCACCATCATCATCATCATTGATATGGTCGTCCACTCGTCGTGCCAGGCTGGGCGACAGCTGCTGAAGAAGCAGCAGCAACAGCAGCGTGGAGGGACTGCCCTGAGACCACCTGAGTATCACTGAGTCCCACCTGAGTCCCACCTGAGTCCTAAGACCACATGCGTATCACTGAGTCCCACCTGAGTCCCACCTGAGTCCCACCTGAGTCCTAAGACCACCTGAGTATCACTGAGTCCCACCTGAGTCCTAAGACCACCTGAGTATCACTGAGTCCCACCTGAGTCCCACCTGAGTCCTAAGACCACCTGAGTATCACTGAGTCCCACCTGAGTCCCACCTGAGTCCTAAGACCACCTGAGTATCACTGAGTCCCACCTGAGACCACCTGAGTATCACTGAGTCCCACCTGAGACCACCTGAGTATCACTGAGTCCCACCTGAATCCCACCTGAGACCACCTGAGTATCACTGAGTCCCACCTGAGACCACCTGAGTATCACTGAGTCCGACCTGAGTCCCACCTGAGACCACCTGAGACCACCTGAGTCCCACCTGAGTCCCACCTGAGTCCCACCTGAGACCACCTGAGTCCACCATCGAGTCCCATCAAGGGGCTCTTTGTGACAGTGGCCAGTGACTCGCTCCGTCGCTGGCCACGTGCACAGTGGGCAGTGGTCACCGTGGCCCGGCTGTGGAGTTTGGGCTGCGCCCTAAACCTGCCCCATACAGAACCTGCGAGATGTGGCGGCGGTGGTGGCGGTGGCGGTGGCGGTGGCGGTGGTGGCGGTAGCGGTGGCGGTGGCGGTGGTGGCGGTGGTGGTGGCGGTGGTGGTGCCAGTGGTGGTGGTGGCGGTGGTGGTGGCGGTGGTGGTGGTGGCGGTGGTGGTGGTGGCGGTGGTGGTGGTGGTGGTGGCGGTGGCGGTGGTGGTAGTGGTGGTGGCGGTGGTGGTGGTGGTGGGTTCACGACCTTTCGTTGAACGTTTACGCGATCGAACTCCCTATAATAACTTGTTTCTAGATTATCGATTCTTCTGTCACGACGACAGAAAAGCGGCCGCAAGTGGCTGGAGGGGAGCCGACGTTGATCGCCCCATCGCCACTTTTCAGACAGATCACCGCCGCCGCTGCTTCTACTGCAGCTGGCTGAGGACGCGCCGAGATTTGAGATTGACGGGAGGAGGGGGAGCCGCCATGCAAATCGCGAGGCTTTGACAGCACGGGGGAAAAGGGGCCGTCCATAAATGACGTCACGCACCTAGGGGGGCGGGGTCAGACATTTGTGACGATCTGTGACGAGGGGTGGGGGGTGAGAAATGTGACGTCACATCAAAATGCGCAAATTTACATAAATGTTAATTAAACATAATTATTATAACGCTAATTTGGATAAATTTTCATTATTAACTATTTGATTATTTACTCCATGAAGGAGCATTTTGCTTCTCCATGAGAGAATAGAGGATACATTTTGTAAAAATTTGTAATGATTGTTATTAAACATTTTTATTCTAATGATTCTACCAGGGCGTTTCATTCTGTGGAATGAATATGTGATTGTTATAATTGTACTCTCCATTTTGCTTCGTTCTACTACAAAGTTTCAAGTATTTTTTATAGTTATAATTACTTGTAATATATGATAATTATAATTTCAATATAATATTCCGAACATCTGCAGTTTTATTTAGACGATGAATATTTTCTAGTGAATTTTATGCTAAATTTCAGCTGTCCTACGCCTCCTTTTTAATACGTGTTTTCTCCTGCAACATCAGGGTGCAGCTCCACATTAAATACGCACTACAATGACAATAGTTTAAAGCGATTTGAAGCATGCTTTATTTTCAAAATGGAAATATGGTTGGGGGGGGTAGAGCTTTGTGACGTCATATTTGAGGGGGTCTGACTTTTGTGACGCTGTGTGACGAGGGGGGGGGGGTCACAAATCGTCCAAAATCGCGTGACATCATTTATGGACGGCCCCAAAGTGGCACAAACCCGTCGGGACAGACAGGTTCGGTGGCCTTGTTGTTGTGGCCACAGCCGAGAAGGGGGGAAGGTAATTCTCTCTCTCTGTGTCTCTCTCTCTATCTGTGTCTGTCTCTCTCTGTTTCTCTCTCTGTGTCTGTCTCTCTCTGTCTCTCTGTGTGTCTGTCTCTCTTTGTCTCGGTCTCTCTCTGTCTCTCTTTGTCTCTCTCTCTGTGTCTGTCTCTCTCTGTCTGTCTCTCTGTGTCTGTCTCTCTTTGTCTCTCTCTCTCTCTCTGTGTCTGTCTCTCTGTGTCGGTCTCTCTCTGTCTCTCTTTGTCTCTCTCTGTCTCTCTTTGTCTCTCTCTGTGCCTCTCTCTCTGTCTGTCTCTCTCTTTGTCTCTCTCTGTGTCTCTCTCATTGTGTCTGTCTCTCTTTCTCTCTCTCTCTCTTTGGAGTTCCTGCTCTCCACTCTCTGTGCACAGGGGCCTAGGGTTTTCTACACTATAAACCTCGCCTGAGAGAGAGGTAACTCACCTTTGGTGGACATTATCTCTCGTTTTTCTTCATTTTTAAATCGGATTGTGTCAAACAATCTTCTCCCCGTAACTAACTAAGTATTTGTTACTGCACATAGTGTAGCCTATTTCTGATGTTCTGGTGTTTTCGTTGTCTCAACAGCACTCACCACCACCATGCCCCAGGCCTACTTGGTTTAGCAGCCCGGGGCCTCTGCCTCTCCCTCTCTTTTCCACTCCTCTTACAGCACTCCTTCTGTCTCTCTTCATCTCTCTCTGTTGCCTTTTTCATCCGTCTATCTCTCTTCATCTCTCTCTGTTGCCTTCTTCATCCTTCTGTCTCTCTTCATCTCTCTCTGTTGCCTTCTTCATCCTTCTGTCTCTCTTCATCTCTGTTGCCTTCTTCATACTTCTGTCTCTCTTCATCTCTGTTGCCTTCTTCATCCTTCTGTCTCTCTTCATCTCTCTCTGTTGCCTTCTTCATCCTTCTTTCTCTCTTCATCTCTGTTGCCTTCTTCATCCTTCTATCTCTCTTCATCTCTGTTGCCTTCTTCATCCTTCTGTCTCTCTTCATCTCTCTCTGTTGCCTTCTTCATCCTTCTTTCTCTCTTCATCTCTGTTGCCTTAATCCTTCTTTCTCTCTTCATCTCTCTCTGTTGCCTTCTTCATCCTTCTTTCTCTCTTCATCTGTTGCCTTCTTCATCCTTCTTTCTCTCTTCATCTCTCTCTGTTGCCTTCGTCATCCTTCTTTCCTCTTATTCTCTGTTTTAAATAAAACAAATTTCGTTGACTTTTCTTACCGCTATTTGTGTACCGTTGCTGTTCATGTTGGCACAGCACGAAAAGTACGAGTCTCTCACTCGGAGGAACGCAGTCATTTGCTTTCCTCCACCTAAGATCACCATCGAGGCCGTCATCACCGCGGTGGTCGAGCGCCTCGGCCTGGCGAGCATCCTCATCACCCAGCGGCTTGGTCTTTCACATGACCAAGAAGAGTTTGGCGACGCACCTCGTGGAGATGGGACTCGACATCAAGGGGGAGCTGTTCGTGCAGTGCACCCCTGTCTCTTCACCGCCCCGTCAAAGTGCTGACCTCCGACGTGACCCCCTTCCTCAAAAGCACCGAACTGCAGCGAGATCTACAGCAGTTCAGCACGATCGTCTCCCGCATTGTCATGCTGCCTTCGAGGACTTGGGACCCGAAGCTGGCACACATCATGTCACGCCAGTGACAAACCTTCATGATCTTGAAGGACAATAACACGGACCTCAACGTGACCTTCAAGTACACGATCGAGGGGGTACGTCCACACCGTATACACCTCCACGACCATGCCTTGGTGTTTCGAGTGTGGAGGTGTCGGCCATGCCCGGAAAAACTGCCCGACCAAGGAAAATGGAAATACTGCTCAGCCTGCACCAAAACACACAATGCAGTAGCAGCAGAAGCCGCAGCAGCAGCTGCAGCAGCAGCCGGACCATCCACGACAGCAGGCGCATCGCTCGTTTGTGCACAAAAAGATGCAGCACTTGTCACACATGGACTCTCCCTTCAAATATTTTTAATTACAAAACAAACTTGCGAGCAGCAACAACATTTTAAGCTTCAAACCCCAAAGGGAGAGACAGCCACAGCTGAGGGGGAAATCTCTAAGATTGCGAGGGAATTCTACTCCGATGTATTCACTGCCGAAGGCATTACATGACGAGGCTGTCCAGGAGCTGCTAGACGGAGGCCCTACCCTAGGGGACTCTGAGAGCGAGCGTCTGGAAAGCCCCATCACCCTGGAGGAGCTCCACACCACTGTGAAAGGACTCGCAGCTGGCAAAGCCCCAGGGATCGATGACCTGCCAGTAGATTTTTACGCAGCCTTCTGGGATGAGCTCAGCCCCTGCCTACTGCAGCTGTTGATGGAGAGCCTGCGGAAGGGAGAACTCCCGCAGAGCTGCAGGAGAGCAGTGGTCACCCTGGTGCCTAAGAGGAGGGACCTGTGCCGCATCTACAACTGGCGGCCTGGGTCCCTCTTGTGCACCGACTACAAAATATTTGCCAAAGTGCTGGCCAACCGTTTCAAAGCGATGGTGGGTCAGCTGATCCAACCCGAACAGTCGTATTTCATCCCTGGCTGGTGCATTTAGGACAACATCAGCACTATCAGGGATGTAATATCCCTCGCAGAAACGCACGACACAGACTCAGGCCTCCTCTTCGTGGACCAGGAGAAGGCATTCGATAGAGTGAGCCACGAATACCTGGGTAAACTGCTCACTTCGTTCAAATTCGTCCAGATTTTTATATTGCACGAAAGACTCCTGTACACGGGCACGTCCAGCCTCATGAAAATAAACCAACGGCTCAGCAGCCCTTTCCCGTAAGGCAGAGATGTCGTCTCTCGGGGCTCCTGTACACCCTGTCCATTGAACCCCTCTTATGCCAACTAAAACAATCTCTGTCTGCGTCCAAGGTTCCAGGTCCTGAAAATGCAGTCGTCAGGGTCTCTGCATATGCAGACGACGCAGGCACCGTGATCAACGACGCGCAGGACGTCTCCGCATTCTGCCGGGCAGTGGCGGTCTACGAGAAGGCCTCTAGCACCAAGGTCAACTGGCCGAAGTGTGAGGCTCTATGTTTGAGGTCACAGTGTGCCGTGCATTTTGTCCTCCTCCCAGGAGGAGTCAGTTGGCAGGCCGAGGGCATCAAGTACCTAGGAGTTTACCTGGGGAAACCCCAAGTCGCCCAGAACAATTGGACCGAGCTGGGAGACACATTTGAGACCAAATTGCGGTCTTGGGCACGCCTCGCTCCACCCATGTCCTTCAGGGGGATAGTGCATGTAGTGAATAACCTGGCAGCTTCGGTGCTGTGGCATTAAGGCCAAAGCCCTCCAGCCCCCGGACTGGCTACTCATGAGGGCAAGCCGGTCACTCACCCACTTTGTGTGGCACGGCAAGCACCGGCTGAGGCCAGGGGTCCTCTGCCTGCCGGTGGGCGAGGCCGGCCAAGGCCTGGTGAATTTCTCCACCAGGGTAATGAGCTTTAGGTTTCATGCAGTGAGGCGGCTGCTGTACGAACGGGAGGAGCTTCCCTGGACGTTACCGGCCCTCAGCTTCTCCTGTTGGACCTGGCCTTGGTCGACTACACGAGGCTGCCAGGGTATTACCAGAGCCTCTTGGACGCGTGGCGGAGCCTTGAATAGAGCAGGGCGAGCCCACTCTGTGCCCTCAAACATTCCCTGCACGAACCCTTGTTCTGCAATTACCTCTTTAAAGGAATCTGAGGGGAGAGAGCGCAGGCCCTCCATTTCACCTCGGCAGGGGTACGGAGGGTCAGCGACCTCGTGAAGAGCCACAGCCACCACCCCAAGTGGTAGACCACGGCTGAGATCAGCAGCACTGCGGGGCTCCGCTTCATGCTCGCCGGAGAGAAGCTGGGAGGTGAGGCTGAAGCTGGAGGCACCCGAAGACAGTGGCGCACAACCTTCCTCCTCCTTCCCAGAGTTGCGCTTCTCCTGCACCCAGCTTCCTGGGCACTGTGACTCAGGGAAGCTGCTCAAGCTCGCAAACTGCAAGGACGTAGCCCTCAAGAGCGCCCCAAAGAAAGCACTCTACACGTGCTGTGTCAAGGCGTTAGATTTTCAAGACCTGGCTAACCTGCCAGACACGATATGGAGAGACAATTTCTCTCCCCTGATTGAGGCCACCCCCCAGTGGAAGCAGCTCTACAAGCCCCCCGTAGCCAAACACTGCGGGCACCTCCAGTGGAGGTTGGCACACTGGACGCTGCCTTCAGCCGTGTGGCTCAGCAGAATAGGCCCAGGGTAATCAGATTTGTGTGCGTTCTGCAGTGCGAAGGGGGATCTGGCCACCAGTACTTGGGGTGTCCACGGCTCAGCTCAATGTTCCGGCTTTTGATGTCCATCTTTAGGAAACTGGAAGTGCCTTTTTACAAGAGCTGGTTCATATATGGGGTGCCTTACCTGGAAAATAAGCGCCACAAACTCGTAAACTTCGTCTTCGCCCAAGCAAAGACGGCAGTTTACAAGGCCCGAATGAAAAAGCTGCAAGGCGACACGAACAATGGCTGCTCGGTGGTGGCGATGTTGAGGGGCCTGCTCAAGGCACGGCTCCGGCTAGAGCACGCGTACCAATCCCATGCCGGGGACGCGCGTGTATTCCTTGAACGGTGGGAGGCCGGTCAACCCTTCTGCACCAACTCAAACGGTGCACTGACTTCTACGTTTTGACTGGTTAACTTTATGCGGGCGACGTGCGTGACGACGCGGCGCTTGCATTACAAGTGGCGGTGTGGCGCGTGTCCCGCGGGTTGCAATTGTGATGTTGCTTTACTTGATGTTGGTGATCCCGTATCGAAAACGGCTCCGGAGCTATTGCTGCTGCCAGCAATGAAATTGGTTTTAAAAATTAAGTCTACTGCTGCTGTTGCTGGAGCCGACTGAGCACGTGGTTAGATTTGAGATTGACGGGAGGAGGGGGAGGCCGGCATGCAAATCGCGAGGCTTTGGACAGCGCGGGGGAAAGTGGCACAAACCCGTCGGGACAGACAGGTTCGGTGGCCTTGTTGTTGTGGCCAAAGCCGAGAAGGGCGGGAAGCAACTCTCTCTCTGCCTCTCTCTCTGTCTCTCGCTGTCTCTCTGTCTTTGTGCTTCCAGTGTTCGGAGGCCTGCTCAAGGCACAGCTCCGGCTGGAGCACGCATACCACACACATGCCGGTGATGTGCACGTCTTCCTCGAACGCTGGGGGGCTGGAAAAGCCCCCCTCTGTACCAGCGTGGACGGCACCCTCATGGTCACCTTCTGAAACGCTCGCTCGTCGGCGTGGCGTGCGCGTTCACCACCACCACCACGTGACTTTGTTTGTGTTGTGTGCGGCGCATTTAGCGCCACAGCGCCTGTGTTGTTTTTGTGTTTGTGTTATTTCTTGCTGTTGCTGCTGGCGGCAATAAAAGTTGGTTAAAAGTCAAAAGTCTGTTGCTGTATCTGTCCCTCCCTCTCTCTGTCTGTCTCTCTCTCCCGGGAGAAGCTGCTGCGGGACGTCGCTCCGCACCACGAAGGAGCTGCGCCTGGAGCTAGGGGCGCCGCGGGACAGTGCCCCCCCTCCTTCCCGGAGTTGTGCTCCTGCGTCCAGCGACTCCGGCAGCTACTGAAGCTCCGAGGCTGCAGGAACGTGCCCCTGAAGAGCGCCCCGAACACAGCGCTCTACACGTGGCTGTCAAGGCGCTCTACACGTGCTGTGTCAAGGCGCTCTGCACGTGGCTGTCAAGGCGCTCTACACGTGCTGTGTCAAGGCGCTCTTCACGTGGCTGTGTCAAGGCGCTCTGCACGTGCTGTGTCAAGGCGCTCTGCACGTGCTGTGTCAAGGCGCTCTACACGTGGCTGTGTCAAGGCGCTCTACACGTGGCTGTGTCAAGGCGCTCTGCACGTGCTGTGTCAAGGCGCTCTTCACGTGGCTGTGTCAAGGCGCTCTGCACGTGCTGTGTCAAGGCGCTCGGCACGTGGCTGTGTCAAGGCGCTCCACACGTGGCTGTGTCAAGGCGCTCTGCACGTGGCTGTGTCAAGGCGCTCTACACGTGGCTGTGTCAAGGCGCTCTACACGTGGCTGTGTCAAGGCGCTCTACACGTGGCTGTGTCAAGGCGCTCTTCACGTGGCTGTGTCAAGGCGCTCTACACGTGGCTGTGTCAAGGCGCTGCATTCCCGGGACCTGGCCGACCTACCGGACACAAAACAGAGAGACCATTTCTCTCCCCTCATTGCGGCCGCCCCCCCAGTGGAAACAAATGTACAAGTAGCGTAGCCAAACGCTGCGGTGACCTCCGGTGGAGGTTGGCACACCGCACGTTGCCATCGGCCGTGTGGCTCAGCCGAATCTCGCCAGGGGTAACAGACTTGGTGCATTTCCTGCGGTGCCAGGGAGGATCTGCCCCACCGGTACTCACACTGCCAGCAGCTCAAACCCAATGTTCCGTCTTTTGGGGGACATCTTCAGGAAACTGGGGGTACCCTTCTACAACAGCAGCTTCGTACATGGGGTGGTGCCTTACCTGGCTAACAAGCGCCATGACCTCGCCAACTTCGCCTGTGCTCAGGCGAAGTTGGCGGTGTACAAGAGAAGAAAAAGACGCTGCAAGGTGACACTGACGGCTGCTCTGTGCTGCTTGCAGTGTTCAGGGGCCTGCTCAAGGCGCGGCTCCGGCTGGAGCACGCCACGTGACACACACACGTGTGTGTGTGTGGTATTCAGTAAAGTCACGTAGATATAAAAAATAACAAAATTAAATAGATTTCAAAATAAAACATTTAAAATAAAATAAAAAAACCCACGACGTTTCGATCGCAGCACAAGCGGCCTTCATCAGGCGGAGAGAAAAGTGAGCGCAAGCCTCCACATGCTTGTGCTGCCATCGAAACGCCGTGGGTTTTTTTACATTTATTATTTTCTATTTATTATTTTTTGCTTAATTAAATTGTATTATTGTTTTATTTTCATTTTCTCTCGACGTGACTTTACCGAAAGAACTAAGAATATGAATTCCTGCAGTAACGAAAGTTTTAAGTGGAAAAATAATTTTCTCATCTCCAGCCGCTTGGTGGGGCGGCGCGCCAGCGCCCCCCAGTGGACGAACCGCGCCTGGCAGAGGCAGCGGCGGTAGCGGCGGTAGCGGCGGTAGCGGCGGTGATTCGTCTGAAAAGTGCCGATGGGGCGATCAACGTCGGCTCCCCCTCCAGCCACTTGAGGCCGCTTTTCTGTCACCGCGGCATCACGCGGTGACAGAAGAAGCGATTCTTGATTTTTAGTTATCGTTGGGAGGTAGTTCACGTAAATGTTAAATCGTTAAGCCACCACCACCACTACTGCCGCCACCACGCGACACAGACAGCTCGTTAAAGTTTGCCAGGAATCAAACATATTCTTAGTTTTTTCGGTAAAGTCACGTTGAAGAGAAACAACAAAATAACAAAATATATATAAAAACAATAAAAAATTCTCACGACGTTTCGACCATAACTCAAACGGTCATCATCAGGTGTGTCGGTTTGCATACATTTATTTTAAAAAACGGCACATTTATTTATTTAAAAAAACCGTTGGCGTCACGCGCAGCGATTGGCAGTTTGCCCAGGACTAGTCCATCTATTTTTTTTAAAAGAGGAGGGGGGAGACGAATTTTTTTATAATGTATGCTGTCTGAAAGCCACTGTAAGCGTGAACAATCAATCAAGAACTGAAATGATTTATCAAATCTTTCCAATGATTGCTAAGATAGAATCCATCTTCTCGGTTGAAATTGTCTCTGTGCTTGTATATGTGGATAGCCTCATGAACGAATCTCTCATGGAAGCCAGATGGCTTACAAAGAACCTCCGTCTTGGAAAAGTCAATGGCATGTGAGCCTACTGAATTAGAACAATGATCTGCTACGGCCGAGGTGTTGGTCCTACCGTGTTTAAGGTCTGCTTTATGTTCACGAATGCGGTCCGAGACATGGCGTTTGGTTTCTCCAATGTAACTACTACCACAGAGGCAACTTAGTTTGTAGACACCAGGGTATTGTATGTCCGGAATCACATCTTTTACAGACGGAACCAGATCACGGATTTTATGTAATGTGTTGAAACGGACCTGGATCTTGTGTTTATTCAAGATTTTGGAGATCTTTTTTGTGATCCCAGCAATGTAGGGTAAAGTGATGGTTTTGAAAGGCTCCTCAAGAGGGTTCTTCTTCATGGTTTGAGTGATAGCTTTGCGGATTGTATAGTCGGAGTAACCATTAGCAATGGTGTCAGGTACATTGAAGAATCATTGAAGAATCATTGAAGACTTGGTTCATCAAGGACTAAACACTGAGGTACCCCCCCTGGTGAGACACTGTTTAACCAATACATACTTCACTTGGAATGGAACTTTCTACAAACAAACTGAGGGCACCCCAATGGGCTCCCCCCTTTCTCCAGTTATAGCTAACATTTTCATGGAGAAATTTGAGACTGACGCCATCCAGACTGCCACTCTGCGCCCAACCTTATGGAAGAGGTACGTGGATGACACTTTTGTCATCTGGCCACATGGCCGGCCTGCTCTAGACCAATTCTTCGACCACATCAATTCCATACACCCAGCCATCAGATTTACCATGGAAGTCGAAATAGATGGCAAGATACCTTTTTTGGATGTCCTAATTAAAAAGAGACCTGATGGTTCAATGAGCCACTCTGTCTACAGGAAAGCTACCCATACGGATGCTTATCTGAAACCGGATTCCCACCACCATCCATCACAGAAGAATTCTCTCATCAAGACTCTGTATCATAGAGCCCAATGCATATCCGACCAGGAACACATAAGCAGTGAACTCAAGCACGTACACCAAGCTCTTAGGGCTAATGGTTACTCCGACTATACAATCCGCAAAGCTATCACTCAAACCATGAAGAAGAACCCTCTTGAGGAGCCTTTCAAAACCATCACTTTACCCTACATTGCTGGGATCACAAAAAAGATCTCCAAAATCTTGAATAAACACAAGATCCAGGTCCGTTTCAACACATTACATAAAATCCGTGATCTGGTTCCGTCTGTAAAAGATGTGATTCCGGACATACAATACCCTGGTGTCTACAAACTAAGTTGCCTCTGTGGTAGTAGTTACATTGGAGAAACCAAACGCCATGTCTCGGACCGCATTCGTGAACATAAAGCAGACCTTAAACACGGTAGGACCAACACCTCGGCCGTAGCAGATCATTGTTCTAATTCAGTAGGCTCACATGCCATTGACTTTTCCAAGACGGAGGTTCTTTGTAAGCCATCTGGCTTCCATGAGAGATTCGTTCATGAGGCTATCCACATATACAAGCACAGAGACAATTTCAACCGAGAAGATGGATTCTATCTTAGCAATCATTGGAAAGATTTGATAAATCATTTCAGTTCTTGATTGATTGTTCACGCTTACAGTGGCTTTCAGACAGCATACATTATAAAAAAATTCGTCTCCCCCCTCCTCTTTTAAAAAAAATAGATGGACTAGTCCTGGGCAAACTGCCAATCGCTGCGCGTGACGCCAACGGTTTTTTTTTAATAAATAAATGTGCCGTTTTTTAAAATAAATTTATGCAAACCGACACACCTGATGATGACCGTTTGAGTTATGGTCGAAACGTCGTGAGAATTTTTTATTGTTTTTGTATATATTTTGTTATTTTGTTGTTTCTCTTCAACGTGACTTTACCGAAAAAACTAAGAATATGAATTACTGCAGTCACGAAAGCTTTAAATCAAAATTTAGGAATCAAACAGTTCTGGCAACAACGCCTGACGAAGCTGATTGTTGTAATTACCTGCGAGACGTCAACATTTACTGAAATTGTAAATGTTGCAGTGGTAAACCCACAACAATTGTAACTTGTAAATGTTGTAGTGGTAAACCCACAACAATGTACAATTGTAAATATTGTAGTGGTAAACCCACAACAATTGTAACTTGTAAATGTTGTAGTGGTAAACCCACAACAATGTACAATTGTAAATGTTGTAGTGGTAAACCCATAATAATTTACCATTGTAAATGTTGCCGTGGTAAATCCACAATAATTTACCATTGTAAATGTTGCCGTGGTAAATCCACAATAATTTACAATTGTAAATGTTGTAGTGGTACACCCACAACAATGTACAATTGTAAATGTTGTAGTGGTAAACCCAGAACAATTGTAAATTGTAAATGTTGTAGTGGTAAACCCACAACAATTGTAAATGTAGTGGTAAACCCAAAACAATTGTAAATGTTGTAGTGGTAAACCCACAACAATGTACAATTGTAAATGTTGTAGTGGTAAACCCACAACATTTAGAATTTACAATTGTAAATGTTGTAGTGGTAAACCCACAACATTTAGAATTTACAATTGTAAATGTTGTAGTGGTAAATCCACAATAATGTACAATTGTAAATGTTGTAGTGGTAAACCCACATCAATTGAAAATTGTAAATATTGTAGTGGTAAACCCACAACAATTGTAAATTGTAAATGTTGTAGTGGTAAACCCACAACAATTATCAATGTTGTAGTGGTAAACCCACAACAATTACAATGGAAGTGGCGTGACGTTTTACCAGTAATTGATGACGCTCGTTGTAATTACCGGCGAAGCGTCATACGCCCCTAACAACATTTACAATTGTAAATGTTTACAATTATAAATGTAGAAGTAGGTTTACTCTCCAACACACAACCGGTTAGTGCTGCACTAGTGACGAATTGGCCACGTTCTGTTTACGTGACAAACCCCTTGCTCAGTGTCCGCGTTGAGTGGTGGCAGGTTTGCCGACACGTATTTTACGCGATCTAACCCCAAAAAAGCCCTCGATTATGGAGAATATTGGTCGCGAAAGCCAACTGCGGTTCCTGCTTCTATGGCGTGTTAAACTCGGATCATGCAGCAGCAGCAGCAGCAGAAATCATCGCCACCACTACGAACAGGACATCCGTGCACTGGGAGTCGCCCTACCAAATGAGACTGCCCCCGACACTCCTTGCCTCTGTCACGACCTCCCAGCGGGGCCACGCAGCCGAAATCAACTCCGCAGTCACATTCGGGGACCCGTGTTTTTGCCAGTATCAAAGTGTTAAAGAACACGAATGTGTTTCATCGCAAGCACTGCTTGTGATAAATATAGCATGTTGGACTCCTTGCAACAGGTATCGTCTATGATGGTGTTTAGATATCTTAGGACAACCTCTTATTTTACAGCCAGAAGGGGTAACGCCACCAATTCTTATTTTCGTCAGCCACAGCTGGCACAGATTCAAACTTGCAGTGGTGCGAAGTCACCAGCAGGTGGCAGACCAGCTCCTTGGGTGTCTATGGGTCCCGATGGGTCTCGATGTATCTCTACGTATCTCTGCATCTCTATGGGTATCTATGTATCTCTATGGGACTCTATGTGTATCTACGTATTTATATGAGTCTCTATGTGTCTCTACGTATATCTGTGTATCTCTATGGGTCGCTATGGGACTCGATGTGTATCTATGTATTTATATGGGTCTCTATGTGTCTCCACGTATCTCTATGGGTCTCTGTGTATTTATCTCTGTGAATCTCTATGGGTCTCTACTATCTCTATGGGGCTCCATGTATCTCTATTGGGCTTTATGTATCTCTATTTATCTCTATGGTGCTCTATGTATCTATGGGTCTCTATGTATCTCTGTGGGTCTCTATGTATCTCTCTTTGTCTCTATGGATCTCTATAGGTCTCTATGTATCTATATGTATCTCCCTGTGTCTCTATGGGTCTCTGTGTATCTCTATGGGTCTGTTTAACACGTAGACTTTCAATGTTATTATTAATAAAGGTGTTTGGGTTAGATCCCGTTATTTATAAATGTGTCGTAATCCTCCACCACCCGACAACTCATTACTAATCATAACCATTGACTGATTACTAATCGATTATATAATTACAATACCCCCCTCCGCCTCTAATCACTGCACCTGATATGAGTTAAATGATGACGTCACCCTGCTGCTCTATATAAAACCGGGAGCAAGCGAGGGCTTTACCATTCTGGCGAATTGTCCGATGATGCTGGATGTATTTACCAGCGAAACGTCATACTCAAAAATGTTGTGGATTCACTCTTCAACACACCGGTGGGCTAAAGTAGTGAATTATTTGTCTTTTGTCAACGTGACACTTTTTTTGCTGATTGGCCGTGTCGGGTGGTGGAGGGTTACGACACATTTATAAATAACGCGATCTAATCCAAACCCTTTATTCTGAACTCTATGGGTCTCTCTGTGTCTCTATGGGTATCTGTGTATCTCTATGGGTCTTTCTGTGTCTCTGTGTCTCTATGCGTCTCTATGGGTCTCTGTGTATCTCTATGGGTCTCTATGTATCTCTCTGTGTCTCTATGTATCTCCCTGTGTCTCTATGGATCTCTATGGGTCTCTGTGTATCTCTCTGTGTCTCTATGGGTCTCTATGGGTCTCTGTGTATCTCTATGGGTCTCTGTGTATCTCTATGAGTTTCTTTGTGTCTCTATGAGTATCTATGTATCTCTATGGGTCTCTATGGATCTCTATGGGTCTCTGTATATCTCTCTGTGTCTCTATGGGTCTCTATGGGTATCTATGTATCTCTATGGGTCTCTGTGTATCTCCCTGTGTCTCTATGGGTCTCTATGGATCTCTATGGGTATCTGCGTATCTCTCTGTGTCTCTATGGATCTCTATATATATCTATGGGTCTGTGTATCTCTCTGGGTCTATATGGATCTCTATGGGTCTCTATGGATCTCTATGGGTCTCTATGGCTCTATATGTATCTCTATGTATCTCTATGGGTCTCTGTGTATCTCTCTGAGTCTCTGAATCTCTATGGTTCTATATGTATCTCTATGGGTCTCTATGGGTCTCCCTGTGTCTCTTTGTATCTCTATTGGACTCTATGTGTCTCTGTGTATCTCTCTGTGTCTCTATGGGTCTATATGTATCTCTATGTATCTCTATGGGTCTCTGTGTATCTCTATGGGTCCCTATGTATCTCCATGGGTCTCTATGGATCTCTATGGATCTCTATGGGTCTCTATGTATCTCTCTGTGTCTCTATGGGTCTCTGTGTATCTCTCTGTGTCTCTATGGGTCTCTATGGATCTCTCTGGGTCGCTATGTATCTCTATGGGTCTCTATGTATCTCTATGGGTCTCTGTGTATCTCTATGGGTCTCTATGTGTCTCTATGGGTCTCTGTGTATCTCTATTGATCTCTATGAGTCTCTGTCTGTCTCTATGTATCTCTATGTATCTATATGGGTCTCTGTGTATCGCTATGGGTCTCTATGTATTTCTGTGGGTCTCTATGTATCTCTATGGGTCTCTTGTGTGTCCCTATGGGTTCTGTATATCTCTATGGGGCTCTATGTATCTCTATGGCTCTCTCGGGTATGTGTATTTCTATGTATCTTTATGGGGCGCTATGTAGCTCTAAGGGTATCTGAGTGTCTTAGGGTCTCTATTGGTCTCTATGAGTTTATATGTATCTCTATAGGTCTCTATGTATCTCTCCGTCTCTGGATCTCTATGGGTCTCAGTGTATCTCTATGGGTCTATATGGATATCTATGGGTCTCTATATATATCTCTGTCTCTATAAATCTCTATGGGTCTCTATGTATCTCTCTGGATCTCTATGGGTCTCTATGTATCTCCCTGTGTCTCTATGGATCTATATGGATCTCTGTGTATCTCTATGAGTTTCGTTGTCTCTATGTATCTCCCTGTGTCTCTATGTATCCCTATGAGTCTCTGGATCTCTATGGGTCTCTATGTATCTCTATGGGTCTCTATGTATCTCTGGGTCTCTATGTATCTCTGTGTCTCTATGTATCTCCCTGTGTCTCTATGTATCTCCCTGTGTCTCTATGGGTCTCTGTGTATCTCTGTGGGTCTCTATGTATCTCTATGGGTCTCTATGTATCTCCCTGTGTCTCTATGTATCTCACTGTGTCTCTATGGATCTCTATGGGTCTCTATGTATCTCCCTGTGTCTCTATGTATCTCCCTGTGTCTCTATGGGTCTCAATAGGTCTCTATGTATCTCCCTGTGTCTCTATGGATCTCTATGGGTCTCTATGTATCTCCCTGTGTCTCTATAGGTATCTATGTATCTCCGTGTGTCTCTATGGGCCTCAATGGGTCTCTGTGTATCTCCCTGTGTCTCTATGGATCTCTATGGGTCTCTGTGTATATCTATGGGTCTCTGTGTATCTCTATGAGTCTCTATGTATCTCTCTGTGTCTCTATGTATCTCCCTGTGTCTCTATGGGTCTCTATGTATCTCCCTGTGTCTCTATGGATCTCTATGGGTCTGTGTATCTCTCTGTGTCTCTGTGGGTCTCTTTGTATCTCTATGAGTCTCTATGTGTCTGTGTATCTCTATGAGTTTCTTTGTGTCTCTATGGATCTGTATGGGTATCTATGTATATCTATGGGTCTCTACGTATCTCGATGGGTCTTTGTGTCTCTCTATGTGTCTCTATGGGTCTCTGTGTATCTCTCTGTGTCTCTATGCGTCTCTATGGGTCTCTGTGTATTTCTATGGGTCTATATGGATATCTATGGGTCTCTATATATATCTCTGTCTCTATAAATCTCTATGAATCTCTATGTATCTCTCTGGATCTCTATGGGTCTCTATGTATCTCCCTGTGTCTCTATGGATCTATATGGATCTCTGTGTATCTCTATGAGTTTCGTTGTCTCTATGTATCTCCCTGTGTCTCTATGTATCCCTATGAGTCTCTGGATCTCTATGGGTCTCTATGTATCTCTATGGGTCTCTATGTATCTCTGGGTCTCTATGTATCTCTTTGTCTCTATGTATCTCCCTGTGTCTCTATGTATCTCCCTGTGTCTCTATGGGTCTCTGTGTATCTCTGTGGGTCTCTATGTATCTCTATGGGTCTCTATGTATCTCCCTGTGTCTCTATGTATCTCACTGTGTCTCTATGGATCTCTATGGGTCTCTATGTATCTCCCTGTGTCTCTATGTATCTCCCTGTGTTTCTATGGGTCTCAATAGGTCTCTATGTATCTCCCTGTGTCTCTATGGATCTCTATGGGTCTCTATGTATCTCCCTGTGTCTCTATAGGTATCTATGTATCTCCGTGTGTCGCTATGGGCCTCAATGGGTCTCTGTGTATCTCCCTGTGTCTCTATGGATCTCTATGGGTCTCTGTGTATATCTATGGGTCTCTGTGTATCTCTATGAGTCTCTATGTATCTGTGTCTCTATGTATCTCCCTGTGTCTCTATGGGTCTCTGTGTATCTTCCTGTGTCTCTATGGATCTCTATGGGTCTCTGTGTATCTCTCTGTGTCTCTGTGGGTCTCTTTGTATCTCTATGAGTCTCTATGTGTCTGTGTATCTCTATGAGTTTCTTTGTGTCTCTATGGATCTGTATGGGTATCTATGTATATCTATGGGTCTCTACGTATCTCGATGGGTCTTTGTGTCTCTCTATGTGTCTCTATGGGTCTCTGTGTATCTCTCTGTGTCTCTATGCGTCTCTATGGGTCTCTGTGTATTTCTATGGGTCTCTATGTATCTCTCTGTGTCTCTATGTATCTCCCTGTGTCTCTGTGGATCTCTATGGATCTCTATGTATATCCCTGTGTCTCTATAGGTATCTATGTATCTCCCTGTGTCTCTATGGGTCTCAATGGGTCTCTATGTATCTCCCTGTGTCTCTATGTATCTCTATGGGTCTCTGTTTATCTCTCTGTGTCTCTCTGTGTACCTCTATGGGGCTCTGTATCTCTATGGGTCTCTATGGGTCTCTATGGGTCTATATGTATCTCTATGTATCTGTATGGGTCTCTATGTATCTCTCTGGGTCTCTGTATCTATATGGGTCTCTATGTATCTATATGGGTCTCTGTGTATCTCTCTGGGTCTCTATGGATCTCTATGGGTCTCTGTGTACCTTTCTGTGTCTCTCTGGGTCTCTATGTATCTCTCTCGGTCTCTGTGTATCTCTCTGGGTCTCTATGGGTATCTATGTATCTCTATGCGCCTCTGTGTATCTCTCTGTCTCTATGGGTCTCTATGTATCTCTCTCGGTCTCTATGGATATCTATGTGTCTCTCTGGGTCTCTATGTATCTCTATGCGTCTCTGTGTATCTCTCTGGGTCTCTATGGGTCTCTGTGTATCTCGCTTGGTCTCTATGGATCTCTATGGGTCTCTGTGTATCTCCCTGTGTCTCTATGAGTCTCTATGGGTCTCTATGTATCTCTGTGTCTCTGTGTCTCTATGTATCTCTATGGGTCTCTATGTATCTCTATGGGTCTCTATGGGTCTCTATGGATCTCTATGGGTCTCTATGGTTCTCTATGTATCTCCCTGTGTCTCTATGAGTCTCTATGGGTTTTTCCAATGAAAGGCCGCAGGATTTCAGACAGAAAACGAGCCATTTTGTAGGTGGGGGAGTTGATAGTAGAGACGATGGGACGATGAGGTGTATCGACTTAATGTATTTTTGGTAAGCCGTATAATCTTGGTGGCCTGGCAGCAGAAGATGTCAACGAGAACTGTTTGATTTGATCAATTAATGCGGTTGAATCAGAAATGATTTTGTTGGTTTGTATGACGAGGCTGTTGGTGGGATCTCTCTTTATTTTTGTATAGCTGCCATCGTTGAGTTATTCTTGAATTTTGTTATATTCTATTTTATCCATGATGACACTGGCTCGTTTTCTGTCTGAAATCCTGCGGCCTTTCACTGGAAAAACCATCTCTGCGGTACAAAATTCTACTCACCTGGTAACGACAATCAAGGGTATTTCCCTGTCCCCAGACGACCTGCTTGTCAGTTTTGATGTAGTTTCCTTATTCAAAAAAGTTCCTGTACCTGACACCATCGCAATCATTGAAGACTTGGTTCATCAAGGACTAAACACTGAGGTACCCCCCCTGGTGAGACACTGCTCAACCAACACATACTTCACTTGGAATGGAACTTTCTACAAACAAACTGAGGGCACCCCAATGGGCTCCCCCCTATCTCCGTTTGTAGCCAACATTTTCATGGAGAAATTTGAGATTGACGCCATCCAGACTGCCACTCTGCGCCCAACCTTATGGAAGAGGTACGTGGATTACCCTTTTGTCATCTGCCCACATGGCCGGCCTGCTCTAGACCAATTCCTCGACCACATCATTCCATACACCCAGCCACATGAATCTCCGGTTATAGCTAACATGAAAATGTTAGCTATAACCGGAGATAGGGGGGAGCCCATTGGAGTGCCCTCAGTTTGTTTGTAGAAAGTTCCATTCCAAGTGTAGTATGTATTGGTTAAACAGTGTCTCACCACGGGGGGTACCTCAGTGTTTAGTCCTTGATGAACCAAGTCTTCAAGGACTAAACACTGAGGTACCCCCCCTGGTGAGACGAAATTTGAGACTGACGCCATCCAGACTGCCACTCTGCGCCCAACCTTATGGAAGAGGTACGTGGATGACACTTTTGTCATCTGGCCACATGGCCGGCCTGCTCTAGACCAATTCTTCGACCACATCAATTCCATACACCCAGCCATCAGATTTACCATGGAAGTCGAAAAATATGGCAAGCTACCTTTTTTGGATGTCCTAATAAAAAAGAGACCTGATGGTTCAATGAGCCACTCTGTCTACAGGAAAGCTACCCATACGGATGCTTATCTGAAACCGGATTCCCACCACCATTCATCACAGAAGAATTCTCTCATCAAGACTCTGTACCATAGAGCCCAATGCATATCCGACCAGGAACACATAGCCAGTGAACTCAAGCACGTACACCAAGCTCTTAAGGCTAATGGTTACTCCGACTACACAATCCGCAAAGCTATCACTCCAACCATGAAGAAGGACCCTCTTGAGGAGCCTTTCAAAACCATCACTTTACCCTACATTGCAGGGACCACAAAAAAGATCTCCAAAATCTTGAATAAACACAAGATCCAGGTCCGATTCAACACATTACATGAAATCCGTGATCTAGTTCCGTCTGTAAAAGATGTGATTCCGGACATACAGTACCCTGTAATAATCGCACCAACTGTTGTCACCTTCTCACCAAGCTGCTTGGCAATGGCCTTGTAGCCCATTCCAGCCTTGTGTAGGTCTACAATCTTGTCCCTGACATCCTTGGAGAGCTCTTTGGCCTTGGCCATGGTGGAGAGTTTGGAATCTGATTGATTGCTTCTGTGGACAGGTGTTTTTATACAGGTAACAAGCTGAGATTAGGAGCACTCCCTTTAAGAGTGTGCTCCTAATCTCAGCTCGTTACCTGTATAAAAGACACCTGGGAGCCAGAAATCTTTTTGATTGAGAGGGGGTCAAATACTTATTTCCCTCATTAAAATGCAAATCAATTTATAACATTTTTGACATGCATTTTCTGCATTTTTTGTTATTCTGTCTCTCACTGTTCAAATAAGCCTACCATTAAAATTACAGACTGATCATTTCTTTGTCAGTGGGCAAACGTACAAAATCAACAGGGGATCAAATACTTTTTTTCCCTCACTGTATACAAACACAGAGACAATTTCAACCGAGAAGATGGATTCTGGCTTAGCAATCATTGGAAGGATTTGATAAACCATTTCGGGTCTTAATTGATTGTTCACGCTTACGGTGGCTTTCAGACCGCATCCATTATTTTCGTCTCCCCCCCCCCTTCCGAACATAGATGGACTCGTCCAGTTTGTTCAGATGGACTCGTCCATTTGAATAAACTGTCAAATCGCTCTCCGTGGTGCTAACGTAAAAAAATAACACGCCACTTTTTTTTTCAAATTTTCTTGCTGTGGTTTTCACACCTGATGATGATTACTTGTGTTGCAGTCGAAACGTCGTGAGAATGTTATTGTTTTATATTTTTATTGTTTCCCTTCTACGTGGTGTCTTTACCGAAAGAACCAAGAATATCAATAACCATCATCATCAAAGACCTCCACACACACGTTAGCGGCAAAAAAAAACAACACGAAATAAACTTTTAATGTAAGGGCAGGGAACTCGCAGTAGTCGTAGTGACGATGATGACAACAACAACAATAACAACATTATTGTTGTTATTGTTGTTGTTGTTACAACTCGCTGTGGGGGAAAGACCACACACGCAGCTGAGCCGAGAGGCCACGGCGGGTTGCCATGGAGACGCGAGGCCCCTAACGCCCCCACCCCCTCCCCTCCTCACGTCCCCCCTCCTCCTCGTCCTCACGTCCCCCCTCCCCCTCACGTCCCCCCCTCCCCCTCACGTCCCCCCTCCCCCTCACGTCCCCCCTCCCCCTCACGTCCCCCCTCCCCCTCACGTCCCCCCTCCCCCTCACGTCCCCCCTCCCCCTCACGTCCCCCCTCCCCCTCACGTCCACCCCCCCCCTCACGTCCTCCCTCCCCCTCACGTCCCCCCCTCCCCCTCACGTCCCCCCTCCCCCTCACGTCCCCCCTCCCCCTCACGTCCCCCCTCCCCCTCACGTCCCCCCTCCCCCTCACGTCCACCCCCCCCCTCACGTCCTCCCTCCCCCTCACGTCCCCCCCTCCCCCTCACGTCCACCCCTCCTCCTCACGTCCTCCCCTCACGTCCACCCCTCCCTCCCCCCCTCCCCCCTCTCTCTGCCTCCCGTGCGAGGCCTCTGCAGCTGAATAGTACAACGGTCACGTGACGTTCATGAACGCTACACAAAGACAAAGATCCCCCGTGTAGCCTCAACAGACTGTTCAGGGCAAGTGCCGTTGCTAGAGGGGGTGGGGTGCCCAAGCACCAGGCCCGGCCGCCTTTGTCTCCCCAGTGGCGATGTTCACGACACATCGCGCCGGGTCCTCGTTTGAGGCTGAGTCGACCTAGGGGAGGCGCAGGACCGGGTCCCCGATGTTCGCCGCGCGGGTGCTGATGGTCGGTGGCCGTGGGCGGGGTTCGAACTCGGGCGGAGTCCGCCGGCACCGCCGCTCCCCACCGGCACCGCGTTCCGTCGTGGCCCGTGGTGAGCCTCCGCGTGTGGCTGCCGCTGTCACGGTGCCGATCTTCACCGCATCAGGGGCAGTCGTGGAGTCGTGGAGTTGGCAGGAGCCACCGTGACTTTACCGAAAGAACTCAAAGAATATAATCATCATCATCATCTTCATCATCTTGATCAACGCTGCGATGGTCTCCTGCTTCGTGGAATGACTCGGACGACGAAGCCACAAGAACCATCTCCACGTGCAGGCTTCGTGCAAGAAGTGGAATCTCTCTGCCTTCCCTCCAATGTCCCCTCCACGTTGCGCTCCCCTAACGGGTCCCAAGCGTCGCCCGCGCGCTCCACCCCGCTCCGCGCCCCATCCTCATCCAGACGCCGTCCTCCAATCTCTACAAAAGCCAACCCCGCCAGTCCCCTACGGAGGCCTCTTTACAACACCGCACGTTGCCTCGGGGGTCATTTTGCGGTCATTGCATTCGGCGTTTGTGGATCGGGGCAGTCAGACGTCACAGTCCCACACCACCACTGGAGAGGTTTTCGTTTAAATTTACCATTGTGTGCCATCATCAGGTGGCTGACGCTGATGACGATGTTGCTGCTGCTTATGGTAATGCAGAGCAGCAAACTACAATTTCACATTCAGGTGGTGGTCAAGCCACAGATAATTACCGCGTCAAGAGCCAGCGGAGTTGTAGAGTATCATCATCATCGCCGTGATGTCTCCTTCGTAATTGTGGAAAATTGTGGTTGTGTACGTACGAATTGTAGTTTGCTGCTCTGCATTACCATAAGCAGCTACACGGTCGCTCTGGTCTGGGTGAGCCACGGTCACACCACCACGGCGGCTGGGAGAGATTTCGTTTCTCACTCGTCACATTATCAGGCAGCCCCAGCCGCCACGGTTTGCGCGGTGGGATGCGGTGTTTGGGTGGACCGCGACGCTTTCAATGGATGGATCGTTTGACCATACTTCACCAAAAGTTGCTCAGTACGGGCTGATGAACCTGGTTTCAGACATCGCTCGCCACTGATGTTAGCCGTGGTTATTGAACTGCCACTGCTCCCAACACGCCAATAAACTACAGCTACCATGTATGATAAATAATAATAATAGGGGTTTCACGCTTTCTGGCAATAAAACAACTTGATTACACCTCTTGTTAGGAATCAAGAAACTGCACGAACCACACGCACCACTTGTGGCCAACAAACACGGCTCTGATAATAACAAGAATGGACTCACCATTGTCTTTGTTGCTGCTCGTTGTTCTCCGGTCTGACACCGCTGGTGAGACAAGCCCACTAACAAGGCCGCTGCTGCTTCTGGTGAAGGCCACGCAGTTTCAAAGACGATGCATGCATCATCATCATCACCACTACTACTAATACCAGAGCCACGTTTTAGAACTTCACACGCTAAGGGACGTAAACTTGATGCCCGCTGAGAGCGGTGGTGCTGTGGTTAGCGGCGCGCTGCGCTACGAACCCGGCGATCCGAGTTCGACTCCAGCTCACGGCCACCAACGCCGGTGACGATTATCTGAACCGGTCCTGGGCTTCCCCTAGGTCGACTCAGCCTCAAAATGAGTACCCCGTGCGGCGTGTAGTAAAATCGCCACTGGGGGAGACAAAGGCGGCCGGGCGTGGTGCTGGCCACCCACCCCCTCGTGTGCCGTGCCGGCCTTCATAGGTGCTCGCTAACAGCACTTGCCCCAAAAGTCTACGAAGGCTACACGGGGAATGTTTGTTTTTGTGTGTACGTACAAATATCTGAACCGGTCCCAGGCCTCCCCTAGGTCGACTCAGCCTCAAAATGAGTACCCCGTGCGGTGTGTAGTAAAATCGCCACTGGGGGAGACAAAGGCGGCCGGGCGTGGTGGTGCTGGTGGCCAACTAACCCCCTCGTGCGCCACAGTGCCCGGCCCTCCTCCATAGGCCGCTGCTGCTCCTCGCCAACAGCGACATCACCTGAACGTGATGACAAAGAGGAATGTGTCTTTGTCCTGTCTGTCAATGAAACAGGATGTTGTCTTAAGACGTTCAAACACCCAAATCGATGTGATACACCTTTTTTGCAAGGCATCAAGTCTGTAATTGACCACGCACAGAGTACTCGTGGTAGAACACACGTGGCTCTGATGATAGTAATAATGTGATGCATTGGCTATGAATCTGTTCGGCCTCCACCAGAGAGAAAGCAGACTCCTTCACGGCCTAGACTCACCACCGGTGTTACACCGGGGAACACCGCCAAAAGGCGAACAGTAACACAGACAATGCAAGTATCGGAGCTCTCACAGCTCGCGTCGAGCAGCAGTTCTATCCATAGAAACTTCGGGACCTTTTTGCTAGCATCCAAAATAATGAAGAATAATGTGTTTATCCTTTCTGCCAATGAAACAGCAGAGTTGTGTTAAGATGTTTTAACTTAAGATGTTTTAACACAACTCGACTGTTTTATTGCCAGAAAGGGTAAAACCGATCCTTACTTGGTTCTTTCTGTAAAGTCACGTTGGTAGGTAGAAATATAACAGATCACGTGACGTTTCGATCGCAACACGAGCAATCGTCATCAGGTGGGACAACCACAGCAAGAAACTCAGCAATCGTCATCAGGTGGGACAACCACAACAAGAAACTCAGCAGTCGTCATCAGGTGGGACAATCACAGCAAGAAACTCAGCAATCGTCATCAGGTGGGACAATCACAGCAAGAAACTCAGCAATCGTCATCAGGTGGGACAACCACAACAAGAAACTCAGCAGTCGTCATCAGGTGGGACAATCACAGCAAGAAACTCAGCAATCGTCATCAGGTGGGACAATCACAGCAAGAAACTCAGCAGTCGTCATCAGGTGGGACAATCACAACAAGAAACTCAGCAATCGTCATCAGGTGGGACAATCACAGCAAGAAACTCAGCAGTCGTCATCAGGTGGGACAATCACAGCAAGAAACTCAGCAGTTTTTTTTCCTGCTGTGGTTGTCCCACCTGATGAGTATTGCTTGTGTTGCGATCGAAACGTCACGTGATCTATAATTTTTCTACCTACGTGACTTTACCGAAAGAACCAAAGAGTTTAGATTCCTACAGTCACGAAAGCTTCAAATCAAGACTCTTCTTATTTTTGAATGCTGCCAAGAACACCGCGCTCCAGTCGATTGCCACAAAAAATCCGTTAGAGGCTGCACGGGGGTAGGGGGTGGGGGGCAGGGTGGGTGGGTGGGTGGCAGGGTGGGAGGGTGGGAGGGTGGCAGGGTGGGAGGGTGGGAGGGTGGCAGGGTGGGAGGGTGTCAGGGTGGGAGGGTGGGTGGGTGGCAGGGTGGGTGGGTGGGAGGGTGGCAGGGTGGGAGGGTGGGAGGGTGGCAGGGTGGGAGGGTGTCAGGGTGGGAGGGTGGGTGGGTGGCAGGGTGGGTGGGTGGGAGGGTGGCAGGGTGGGAGGGTGGGAGGGTGGCAGGGTGGGAGGGTGTCAGGGTGGGAGGGTGGGTGGGTGGCAGGGTGGGTGGGTGGGAGGGTGGCAGGGTGGGAGGGTGGGAGGGTGGCAGGGTGGGAGGGTGGCAGGGTGGGAGGGTGACAGGGTGGCAGGGTGGGAGGGTGGGTGGGTGGCAGGGTGGGTGGGTGGGAGGGTGTCAGGGTGGCAGGGTGGGTGGGTGGCAGGGTGAGAGGGTGGCAGGGTGGGTGGGTGGGAGGGTGTTAATCTTGTGCCTGTGTGTGGCCTGCAGCAGTCTGTTACAGCCTACACAGGGGATCTTTGTCTTTGTGGGAGAGTGAGGACTTGGGGTGCGGCAGTGTAGCGGTTAGCGCGCTGCACTTGCGAACCTAGGTAGACTCAGCCTCAAATGAGTACCTGGTGCGGTGTGTAAACATCGCCACTGGGGAGACAAAGGCGGCCGGGCGTGGTGCAGGCTACCCACCTCCTCGGGCGCCGTTCTGGCCTTCGTAGGTGCTCGCGATCAGCACTTGCCCCAACTTACAGGCTATACGGGGGGTCTTTGTCTTTGTGGGAGAGTGAGGTCACTGAGACTCTCGGCTAAGCCAGAGTCACGCAGGCATGCAGAGGGGGGGGAGGGGGGTAGGGGGAGGACGGGGGGGGGGGTCCCTGCTGCAAAGTTGAATTTACTTTGTTTTGGCAGCGCTGACAGCAGCAGTGGCAGCAGCAGCAGCAGCAGGAGGAGGAGGTTGCCCGGCTGGCGGTGGGGGAGGGTTTCAACAGGGGAGGAGACGAGATCGATTAGGGAGCACGTGGTGGAGTTGCACGGGTGGGGTTGCACGTGGTGGAGTTGCACGGGTGGAGTTGCGCGGGTGGAGTTGTGCGGGTGGAGTTGCGCGGGTGGAGTTGCGCGGGTGGAGTTGCACGGGTGGAGTTGCACGGGTGGAGTTGCGCGGGTGGAGTTGCACGGGTGGAGTTGCACGGGTGGAGTTGCACGGGTGGAGTTGCACGGGTGGAGTTGCGCGGGTGGAGTTGCGCGGGTGGAGTTGCACGGGTGGAGTTGCACGGGTGGAGTTGCACGGGTGGAGTTGCGCGGGTGGAGTTGCGCGGGTGGAGTTGCACGACCTGGGTGTGGCTGTGTGGAAGGGGACGGTGGCTATGAGATGTTAACTCCCTCGCCTGCTACACAGGAGGTCGTGGGTTCGATCCCAACCCTCACGCCTGCCGCTGCTGCTGCTGTATATTTGGAGTTTGCGTCTCTCTCCCCGTGCTCGCGTGGATTTGTCTTCGGTTTCTCCGTCTTTTTCCCCTCCACATTAAGAACTACGAACGTCACCCGTTTAGAGTTATTTGGCTGCTGCTGTAAATGTCCACACGATGCTGATGAGGCCACTTCGTTGAGCTATCGTTTGTGATGGCCACGTGGCCTCTGTACAAGAACTCCACAGCTCAGTGGGACCCTTACCTGCTAAACTAAAAACATAGTTTAGTAGTCGTAAAATGTGTGGCCAGGTCGCTTCTCAAAAATAAATACCTCAGTGGGCTTCACCTGGTAAGATGAAATGTTTCGAGTTTCTTTTTATATTTTTGCAGTAAATTGTTTACCTCTCCTATAGGCATTGCTTACGCGGTGGCATTGTTTACATGGAGGCATTGTTTACATGGAGGCATTGTTTACATGGTGGCATTGTTTACATGGAGGCATTGTTTACTGCGGTGGCATTGTTTGCATGGAGGCATTGTTTACATTGAGGCATTGCTTACATGGAGGCATTGTTTACTGCGGTGGCATTGTTTACATGGAGGCATTGTTTACTGCGGTGGCATTGTTTACATGGAGGCATTGTTTACATGGAGGCATTGTTTACATTGAGGCATTGTTGATGCTCTCAAACTAACGTAGATAGCGATAGTTCATTATCCGTGCCCAGCTGTCTGTAACGGAGGGTCGGTGCCCACAGCTCGTAACAATTTTCCAATGTGAACGAAATTCCAGTGCAGTTTGTTCTCCTGTGAGGCCGCGCGGTGGGAGGAGTTTCGCTGCCGAAAGGACACCGCGTCGTGTAAAGATCGCGTTATCGTAAATAACATGGACTAGGCGGGGAGGGGGGTAAGGCGCACAGCCCGGGATCGCGCGTGAGATGCGTACGCAGGCTGAACAGAGACCGAGCGGGCGCAGGGGTAGCGTCGAGAAGCATCCAGCAGCATCCCGACGCATTCTCGCGTGACGACAGGCGGCCGTGGCAACCGCTCCGTTCAGTCGATCGCGTTGTGGCCAATTCGCGTGCCGCGTTGTGTAAACAAAAGGGCGTTCCCTAACATACAGGGTGCTTAAAAAAATGTGAACACTTACATGGGACAATCGTTTTTTACGGGAAAAAAACCCACGAATAATACACCGTAACGTGATAACAAACGTACGTTAGTAGCTTCAAAAAGTCACCACTTGGTCGCCATCGTTGTCCACACGTGGCCTGTAATCTTCCCCAGGTGGTCTCCAGAGCCTGGAGCCACATTCCTCGTGGTGTTGTTGCAAATTCTTACAAGTGTTAAAAAACTTATTTTTTTTAAGCACCCTGTACATTCACCATCGCGTCATATGCCCCAATTGGGCGTTGTGAAAACTGCGCGCGGCCTCTACAGGAGAACAGATTGTGTGAGGGCCCTAACCCCTCCCACCCCGGGAGAGAAGCGGCTGAATCGAATCAAGGGTGGGGGTCGTGTCGAGTCGAAGTGCGGATTTACACTGTGACCCGCCAGCGACCTCCACCGCTGAGAAACTCAAGAGGCAGATGGTGGCAAGGCCGACTCGCGGCGGTGGTGATGGCTTGGGGCAGAGACACATGGGGCAGAGACACACGGTGGCCGCCACGGTGGCCAGGCGATGTTAGCTACCTCGCCGGGTGCACAGGAGGTCGTGAGTTCGACCCCGTCTCGTGACGCCTACTGCCGCTGTATATGTGGAGTGTGCGGTGTGTCTCTCTCTGGCTGTGGTCGCGAGGATTGTTCTCCAGGTCCTGCGGGTTTCCCCTCCACGTTTACAACGTCACCACGCGTTTAGAGTGTTTGGCTGCTGCTATAAATGTCCACACGATGATGATGACGATGATAATGACGATGATGATGACGATGATGATGACGATGATGACGATGATGATGACGATGATGACGACGATTATGATGACGATGATGATGACGACGATGATGACGACGATGATGACGACGATGATGATGACGATGATGACGATGATGACGATCAGCCCCACTTCGTCCAGCTATCATTTAGTGATGGCTGGGTCGCTTCTGTGCGTTAGCTCAGTGGGGCCGAAGCGAGGAAAATAAAAAGTTGAGTTTGGTCGTTCATCAGTTTAGTAATACACATCGCATAATTGGCGCATTTGGTCTTCCTCTGAATACAAATGTTCTGACTGGGAAAATAATATTTACAGAAAAATATTTACACAAAGGAAGCCGGGGAAATGCAGCGAGTTTAGTTAAGAGGAGCGACGCGACCACTTGGATGCAACCGGGAGGAGTATCCAAAGCAAAATAGACGGGTTGTTTAGGGGGGGGGGGGGGGAGGGGGGGTTAGACCGCGTAAATATAATTGTGTCGTAAAACCTTCCACCAGCCGACACAGCCAATGAGCCCTTGGCTGAGTGCAAGTCAACAGCCTTCATCCGACTCGGGAGAGAGACAGATAGAGACGCAAGACAGTTCAGCGAGTTCACGCGGCAAGTCCACGCGGCAAGTTCACGCGGCGAGTTCACGCGGCAAGTTCACGCGGCAAGTTCACGCGGCGAGGATGCCGCTGCCGCTGCTGCTTGTCCGGTTGAACTTTCCTCCGGAGGGAGTTTTCTGCGCGCTGTTTGCGTGGTGGAGAGGTGGACTCTCAGAGAGACTCTCTCTGACCGCGTCCTGTTTGTTTGCCGGCTATGGGAGGGAACCCCAACGCGGGACGCGGGGGGTGGTTCACAACGCAGCCGTAGCAGTCGTGATCCTTTCGCTAGCAACGTGATCCATACGATGTTAGGTCGCGTGAAATCTGAATGTGGTGCCATTAAACCCGCCAGCACCACCACGGCCACCCGACGCACAGCCAATTAGCAAGGGGGTTGTCACGTCTACAAAACGTGGCCAATTCGTGACAAGTACAGCACTCGCGCGTTTGTCTGGGAGCGTAAACCCACCACAAGATTTACCATTGATTCCTTTGGCGTCTGAACACCTTAACAAACTCTTTTATTGTCGGAAATGGTAAAACATATTCAGAGTTTTCATACGTTTACACAATTTCGTTTGCTCTCCTCCAAAACACACGGGCGGTGAGTGCTGAAGCTACAATCGGCCGGTGGGTGGGTCGCTTTATACACCTTCATGAGCACAAAGTTTAAGTTTTAGAGAGACGAAGACCGGGAGACTGCGTTCGCCACCGCCCGCGTCTCTCCGTGCAGCCAAAAGTTCACAGCGACAGCAGCAAAAAAAACCAAAAACGTTTAATTCTCACGGGCGGGGCGAAACGAACGAAGGCAGAACGGAAGAAAAACAAATTCATTTAAATAAGAGCGACGATCCGGAACGGGTTAAAGCGATTACAATGGAGGGGGGTACAGAGTCCAATCGCTCCCTCCCGCTCGCCCGACCCACCGACCAATCCGGTGGCGACACGGCCCAGAGTGGGGCGGTGCGCCAGCGGCCGCCCTGGTTAATACTGCGGTGCGCACCGCACCCACGTCCGCCGCCACGCTTCACAGTGGTCGAGGTTTCGCTCGCTGGTCTTGTTGAGAGTCGTCAGCATCATTTCACAGCCCTTGTTTGTCCGTCCGCCCGCTGCCAGGGACGAAGCCTCCGTCAACAACGCGCGCCCGCGTTAGTCGGTCACGGTGGGGTGGAGGTACTGTTTGACCATACTTCACCACGCTCGCCCCCTCCAAGGCGGCCGTGCCTGGGCGGCCGCCACCGGTTCCGCTCCGACGCCGGGACGCGACCGGGACGGGCCGCTCGTGGCCCCGGCAGCCAAAACGCAAACGGCGACCTCCTGCCCAGGGAGGCTTCAACGTGGGCGCCAAACTAAACGTCGAGACGCCATCTTACACACGCGCGCGCGCAAAAGACCACTGTTGTTTACGCACGCGCGTTACACGTCACAAGGCGCCGTTCGGTCCGTCTGTAGGCGCGCACGCGCGAGAGAAATTGGGAGGGTCGCAGGCGCTCTGTCACGTGGGTGGTGGTGGCGGCGGTGGCTGCGAGCGTTCTCTGCCGGGGTGAGGTACCCGCGCGAATCGAGCGTTGCTTCCTCGCACGCCGCTCCAAATCGGCTTGGCTCAGGCTCGGTCTGTAAAATGTAAATCCTTGAGCGGGGGGGGGGGGAGAGCTGGGACCGTGCTCAAGATCCGGCTGTCAAGTTGGGTCTGGCTTTGAGCCGGAACCGAAGCGGAACCGAGCCAGAACCGTGCCAAAATCGAGCCGGAACCGTGCCAAAATCGAGCCAGAACCGAGCCGGAACCAAACCGGAACCGAGCCGGAACTTAGCCACGACTAAGAGCACGGACCTGGGCCGCAACATTCTCCCGCCAACCCGTCAAGAGAGCGAGAGATGGAGATGATGGGAGCGGCGGCGGCCGCTTCACCGCCGCTTGTTTGCGTGACCGACGCTTTACCGCTCCCAACAAAAAGTGACCGCCTAACGCCGAGCGGGAAACGTACGTTAATATATTATTATTAATTTCTTTAAGAAACGCGGCGAAGGTGCCTACCCGCTAATCTGCATACAAAGTTAATTTTTTTGTATCGTTTATAAGACGAGTTAGTACTTGTTATTTAAAACGGAACTCTCTTCGTTACAAAACAAGGCGAGACGAAACTCTGGTGTCGGAAACGCGATAAAAACTGGCACCGCTGGGAAATCCCTCCCCAGTGCATCATCTCGATTCTGCCGGAAAGCAACGCGAGCTTCAAACCGAACGATCGACTGACCGATCGATCAACCGACTAACCAGCCGATCGACCGATTGACTGACCGATCGATCAACCGACTGATTAACCAGCCGATCGATCGACTGACCAACCGATTGCCCAACCGATCAACTGACCAACCAATCGACGGACCGATCGATCAACCGACTGACTAACCATCCGATCAACCGATCAGCTGACCGATCGATCAACCGATTGACTGACCAACCGAATGACCAACCGATCAACTGACCAACCGATCGACGGACCGATCGATCAATCGACTGACAACCGGCCGACCGCTCGCGAATCACCGGCGACGCTTTCCCCGCCGGCGCTACCGAGCCGCTGCCGACGCCAAGTGGCGGTGCACAGTGGCTCCAAGTTTTTTGGGTTTTTTTCCCACCGACTAATTGGCTGTGTCGGGTGGTGGCGGGTTTAACGACACATTTCACAATTACGTGGCGACCCAATCCACAAAAAAACCCCTCTGTTATGGATGCAACTGCGGAACCCGTCCAGTGGTCCAGACTGTTGTTATGATGTCATATAGGGCAGTCTGTGCACAAACGCCACCCTCCCTCAGCATTTCGCTTGGGAGATCATCTCTGCCCGCTGCCTTTCCTGGTCTCAGACTCCGGATCGCCTTCAGTACTCCCACAACAGATGGCACATCAGCCAGCCACTCACAGGGGGTGACTTCTACTTCCAATATTTGAGGCACCGCAGCCTCAGCAGGGTCATCCTCACTTTGCCCCACGATGTCTTCCAGGCTGGGGGATTTCCCCTCCCCCAAGACCTCACAGAAATGCTCAGCAAATCTGCAAACCTGTTCCTGTGGGTGGGAGATAGGATCACCATTTTTTCCCCTATTGATGGCAATAGGTGTGGCACTGCAAGTTACTTTTTTAATGCTATTAAAGAGCGATTTGTGATCGCGTGCCATTGAGGCAGACTCCATCTCCTCAGCAACCCGCAACCACCACCCATCCTTGCAGCGCCTCACGGCTCTCCGAACCTCCGAGCGAAGGCTGCGGTGAGCCTCCTCATTCTCTGACGTGGTATACTGTAGACGATGAGAGTGGGCCTGTCGCTTTTTCTCAGCCAGCCTGAACACCTCCTCTGTCAGCCAGGCTCAGTGGAGGGGTCTGGACCAAGCAAACTGTGGAGCCTTGTGTCTCAATGTGTCAGTGTCTCAATGTGTCAGTGTCTCAATGTGTCAGCGTCTCAATGTGTCAGCGTCTCAATGTGTCAGTGTCTCAATGTTTCAGCGTCTCAGTGTGTCAGTGTCTCACTGTGTCAGCGTCTCATTGTGTCAGTGTCTCACTGTGTCAGTGTCTCACTGTGTCAGTGTCTCAATGTGTCAGTGTCTCACTGTGTCAGTGTCTCAATGTGCCAGTGTCTCCACGTGTCAGTATCTCCACGTGTCAGTGTCTCAATGTATCAGCGTCTCAGTGTGTCAGTATCTCCACGTGTCAGTCTCTCAATGTGTCAGCGTCTCAGTGTGCCAGTGTCTCAATGTGTCAGTGTCTCAATGTATCAGCGTCTGAATGTGTCAGCGTCTCAATGTGTCAGCGTCTCCATGTGTCTGTCTCAATGTGTCAGCGTCTCAATGTGTCAGCGTCTCAATGTGTCAGCGTCTCAATGTGTCAGCGTCTCAATGTGTCAGCGTCTCAATGTGTCAGTGTCTCAATGTGTCAGTGTCTCAATGTGTCAGTGTCTCAATGTGTCAGCGTCTCCATGTGTCAGTGTCTCAATGTGTCAGCGTCTCAATGTGTCAGCGTCTCCATGTGTCAGTGTCTCAATGTGTCAGTGTCTCAATGTGTCAGCGTCTCAGTGTGTCAGTCTCTCAATGTGTCAGTGTCTCCATGTGTGAATGTCTCAATGTGTCAGTGTCTCACTGTGTCAGCGTCTCACTGTGTCAGCGTCTCACTGTGTCAGTGTCTCACTACGTCAGTGTCTCAATGTGTCAGTGTCTCCATGTGTGAATGTCTCAATGTGTCAGTGTCTCACTGTGTCAGCGTCTCACTGTGTCAGCGTCTCCATGTGCGAGTGTTTCACTGTGTCAGTGTCTCACTGTCAGCGTCTCACTGTGTCAGCGTCTCACTGTGTCAGTGTCTCAATGTGTCAGTGTCTCAATGTGTCAGCGTCTCACTGTGTCAGTGTCTCAATGTGTCAGTGTCTCAATGTGTCAGCGTCTCCATGTGTCAGTGTCTCAATGTGTCAGTGTCTCAATGTGTCAGCGTCTCCATGTGTCAGTGTCTCCATGTGCGAGTGTCTCACTGTGTCAGTGTCTCACTGTGTCAGTGTCTCACTGCGTCAGTGTCTCACTGTGTCAGTGTCTCACTGTGTCAGTGTCTCCATGTGTCAGTGTCTCAATGTGTCAGTGTCTCAATGTGTCAGTGTCTCCATGTGCGAGTGTCTCACTGTGTCAGTGTCTCACTGTGTCAGTGTCTCACTGTCAGCGTCTCACTGTGTCAGTGTCTCACTGTGTCAGTGTCTCACTGTGTCAGTGTCTCAATGTGTCAGCGTCTCCATGTGTCAGCGTCTCAATGTGTCAGCGTCTCCATGTGTCTGTCTCAATGTGTCAGCGTCTCAATGTTTCAGCGTCTCCATGTGTCAGCGTCTCACTGTGTCAGTGTCTCAATGTGTCAGTGTCTCAATGTGTCAGTGTCTCAATGTGTCAGTGTCTCAATGTGTCAGTGTCTCAATGTGTCAGCGTCTCAATGTGTCAGTGTCTCCACGTGTCAGTCTCAATGTGTCAGCGTCTCCATGTGTCAGTGTCTCAATGCGTCAGTGTCTCAATGCGTCAGTGTCTCACTGTGTCAGTGTCTCACTGTGTCAGTGTCTCACTGTGTCAGTGTCTCAATGCGTCAGTGTCTCAATGCGTCAGTGTCTCACTGTGTCAGTGTCTCACTGTGTCAGTGTCTCACTGTGTCAGCGTCTCACTGTGTCAGTGTCTCAATGTGTCAGTGTCTCACTGTGTCAGTGTCTCACTGTGTCAGCGTCTCAATGTGTCAGCGTCTCAATGTGTCAGCGTCTCAATGTGTCAGCGTCTCACTGTGTCAGTGTCTCACTGTGTCAGTGTCTCACTACGTCAGTGTCTCACTGCGTCAGTGTCTCAATGCGTCAGTGTCTCAATGTGTCAGTGTCTCACTGTGTCAGTGTCTCACTGTGTCAGTGTCTCAATGTGTCAGTGTCTCCATGTGCGAGTGTCTCACTGTGTCAGTGTCTCACTGTCAGCGTCTCACTGTGTCAGTGTCTCACTGTGTCAGTGTCTCACTGTGTCAGTGTCTCAATGTGTCAGCGTCTCAATGTGTCAGCGTCTCAATGTGTCAGCGTCTCAATGTGTCAGCGTCTCACTGTGTCAGTGTCTCACTACGTCAGTGTCTCAATGCGTCAGTGTCTCAATGCGTCAGTGTCTCACTGTGTCAGTGTCTCAATGCGTCAGTGTCTCACTGTGTCAGCGTCTCACAAGCACAGCCGGGGTCGGCATGCTCAATCCACTGCTGGCGAACGACTCATCGGGATGGACCCTGACTCTCTGCCATTGCTCTCCGTGCTAACGGGGGTCCCCGGGGGCGTCCCCGGGGGGTCCCCGTGACCACACCTTGCCGCGCGAACACAAGCCGTGTGATCCCTACGATCCGCACGAACCCTACGATCCCTACAATCTTTGTACGATCCCTACGCTCCGTACACGCCCTACGATCCCTACAATCTGTACGATCCCTACAATCTGTACGATCCCTACGATCAGCATGATCCGTAAACGCAACAGTGGCCTGGCCCAGCACCTAACAGAGAAATCACCCACGCAACACAATACACGCAACACAATACACACAACAACAATAATAACAACAATAACAACAATAATAACAATAACAACAATAACAACAACAATAACAATAATAACAACAATAACAACAGTAACAACAGTAACAACAATAATAACAACAATAATAACAACAATAATAACAACAATAATAACAATAATAACAGTAACAATAACAACAATAACAACAATAATAACAACAATAATAACAATAATAATAACAACAATAACAATAATAACAACAATAACAACAATAACAACAACAATAACAATAATAACAACAATAACAACAGTAACAACAGTAACAACAATAACAACAATAATAACAATAATAACAACAATAACAACAGTAACAATAACAATAACAATAATAACAACAATAACAATAATAACAACAATAACAATAATACCAACAATAACAACAATAACAACAATAATAACAACAATAATAACAACAACAATAACAATAATAACAATAATAACAACAATAACAATAATAACAACAATAACAACAATAATAACAACAACAATAATAACAATAATAACAATAATAACAACAATAACAGTAACAATAACAACAATAACAACAATAATAACAACAATAACAATAATAACAATAATAACAACAATAATAACAATAATAACAACAATAACAACAGTAACAACAGTAACAACAATAATAACAATAATAACAACAATAATAACAATAATAACAGTAACAATAACAACAATAATAACAACAATAATAACAACAATAACAACAACAATAACAATAATAACAACAATAACAACAGTAACAACAGTAACAACAATAACAACAATAATAACAACAACAATAATAACAATAATAACAATAACAACAGTAACAATAACAACAATAACAACAATAATAACAACAATAATAACAACAACAATAACAATAATAACAACAATAACAATAATAACAACAATAACAACAATAATAACAATAATAACAACAATAACAACAACAATAACAATAATAACAACAATAACAACAGTAACAACAGTAACAACAATAATAACAACAATAATAACAACAATAATAACAATAATAACAGTAACAATAACAACAATAACAACAATAATAACAATAATAATAACAATAATAACAACAATAACAATAATAACAACAATAACAACAACAATAACAATAATAACAACAATAACAACAGTAACAACAGTAACAACAGTAACAACAATAACAACAATAATAACAACAACAATAATAACAATAATAACAACAATAACAACAGTAACAATAACAACAATAACAATAATAACAATAATAACAACAATAACAATAATAACAACAATAACAATAATAACAACAATAACAACAATAATAACAACAACAATAATAACAATAATAACAATAATAACAACAGTAACAATAACAACAATAACAACAATAATAACAACAATAACAATAATAACAATAATAACAACAATAATAACAATAATTACAACAATAACAACAGTAACAACAGTAACAACAATAATAACAATAATAACAACAATAATAACAATAATAACAGTAACAATAACAACAATAATAACAACAATAATAACAACAATAACAACAATAACAACAACAATAACAATAATAACAACAATAACAACAGTAACAACAGTAACAACAATAACAACAATAACAACAATAATAACAACAACAATAATAACAATAATAACAATAATAACAACAATAACAACAGTAACAATAACAACAATAACAACAATAATAACAATAATAACAACAATAACAATAATAACAATAATAACAACAATAACAATAATAACAACAATAACAACAATAATAACAATAATAACAACAGTAACAACAATAATAACAATAATAACAACAATAACAATAACAACAACAACAACAATAATAACAATAATAACAACAACAATAACAATAATAACAATAATAACAACAATAACAATAATAACAACAATAACAATAATAACAATAACAACAATAATAACAATAATAACAACAATAATAACAACAACAATAACAATAATAACAACAATAACAATAATAACAACAATAACAACAGTAACAACAATAATAACAATAATAACAACAATAACAACAATAACAATAATAACAATAATAACAACAATAACAACAATAACAACAGTAACAACAATAATAACAATAATAACAACAATAACAACAACAATAACAATAATAACAACAATAACAATAATAACAACAACAATAACAACAATAACAAAACAACAACAGTAACAACAATAATAACAATAATAACAACAATAACAACAACAATAACAACAATAATAACAACAACAACAATAATAACAACAACAATAACAAAACAACAACAGTAACAACAATAATAACAACACGACGTTTTACGTTTCTCACGCGCGTGCGATCACTCGCCAAGAGACGGTTTCGATTTTGGGGGTTGGGGGGAGGACTAAAAGGGGGGGGGGGACTGAGGGGGGGGATTGTGGGGGGAGGGCTGAGGGGGGACTAAAAGGGGGGGGACTGAGGGGGGGGACTAAGGGGGGACTGAGGGGGGGGGGTCGTGACGTCTGCAGGCACTGTGGGTGGTGGGTGAGTGGCGGACGTCTGCAAGAGGAGCCCCGAGGCAGCGCTCCCGTTGCTGCGACCCCTGCCGATGGGAATCTCCATCCCAGAGTGACACCCGGGTGACGATGTTAACGTCGTTGTTAACATCGTCACCCTGGTGATGTTAACATCGTCGCCCTGGTGATGTTAACATCGTCGCCCTGGTGATGTTAACATCGTCGCCCTGGTGATGTTAACATCGTCGCCCTGGTGATGTTAACATCGTCACCCTGGTGATGCGAACATCGTCACCCTGGTGATGCGAACATCGTCACCCTGGTGATGCGAACATCGTCACCCTGGTGATGCGAACATCGTCACCCTGGTGATGTTAACATCGTCACCCTGGTGATGCGAACATCGTCACCCTGGTGATGCGAACATCGTCACCCTGGTGATGCGAACATCGTCACCCTGGTGATGCGAACATCGTCACCCTGGTGAAGTTAACATCGTCACCCTGGTGATGCTAACATCGTCATCGTGGTGATGTTAACATCGTCACCGTGGTGATGATTATGATGACGATGCCGCCTGCTGAACCAGCAAAGCCTCAGGGTCCCTGCCAGGATTTCACAACACAAGAGGGGGCTGGAGAGGGCGCTGCTGCTACTGCTGCTGCGATCCACTATTGAGCGGGGAGCGGTGGCGCAATGGTGAGCGAGCTGCACTGCGTAATATGAATACAGTCCGAATACTGGAGGAATCTGATGAGCTGTAAAGCTCTTTTTCACAGATGTCCGGCTAGCTACAAACCGCCGCCCGGGTTCGATTCCCGCTCGCGGCCATCACCGGTGACGATTATCTGAACAGGCCCCCGGGCCTCCCCTAGGTCGACTCGGCCTCAAATGAGTACCTGGGTACGGTGTGTAGTAAACATCGCAACTGGGGAGACAAAGGCGGCCGGGCGTGGTGCTGGCCACCCACCCCCTGGCCTTCACAGCGCTTGCCCCAACAGTCTGTTAAGGCTACACGGGGGATCTTTGTCTTTGTTGACCCCCCCCCGCTGAGTAATCTGCAGGTCATCCCTCAGCGTTGGGATGTTTGGCCAATAGTGGCCACCAGACAACTCGGGCACAACAACACCACCACTACCGCCGCCACCACCACCGCCGCCACCGCCACCGCCGCCACCACCACCGCCGCCACCACCACCACCGCCACCCCCTGTCCGGGATCGAACCCAGGCGCTGGTGCCAACCGCCTGCGCCCCGACACCGCCACGGGGCACAGTCAGAGACTTGAAGCAGAGGAAGCCGCAGGCGCGTGGAGAATTTTTGTTTTGCTTGGCCCAAGGGGACGCAGCAGCAGCAGCACAAGGTGCTGTTGTTAGGTGGCTAGGAGATGTCATCTCCTTCGCCGGACATGCAGGAGGTCGTGGGTTTCGACCCCAACCCCTGACGCCTGCTGTATAATTGGAGTCTCTCTCTCTCTCTGTGGTGGCGTGGATTTTTTTTCTCCGGAACCTCCGGCTTCCCCCTCCACATTTAGAAGCAACGTCACGGCGTTTAGAGTGTTGGGTTGCTGCTATGTCTACGTCATGATGATAAGCCACTTCGTTGGGCTATCATTTGTGGCGCTGCCTGCTTGGAGGGTTACAGTTGAATGAAAGTGGCAACTCGCACCTCCGATTGGCACGGTTGGTTATGCACGGTGCGAAACAAGTTCAACATACACACACACTGCCCATAAATTAACACTACCCATAGACTCAACATTGCCCATAGACTCAACACTACCCATACATTAACACTGCCCAGACTCAACACTGCACCTCCGATTCGCACGGTTGGCTACGTACGGTGCGACAGAAGTTCACATACATAGACACCCGCGCGATGATCTTAGCCGATTTAAAACAACTGATGGGGCAATGGTCACGACAGCTCCCCTGGCTTCTCACACGATGCACAAGGGCGTCCTAGGAATGCGCTTCGAAGATAAAAAAAAAAGCCTCCGAAAACTAACCTCGGTTTCGGAGAGAACCAGAGAGTATAACCTCGGCTTGCTGTTCCTTAAACATATCGTTTGGTCACTCCGTATCCTCGCCTCTAAACACTGTAAACGGTTTCTCTACTCGGTCACCGAAACTAAAGTTACGCCGGGCCGCGAACACCGCCAGCCGGTCCTCAAGCGCGCTTCTAAACCTCCGCAGGGATCCCTTCGCTCGCACCACCACCGCCGTCGCCGCATTCGCGTGCGGTGTCGTGCGGTGACCCGCGCACGCATATTGGCACCATTGTTGACGATTATTTTTTGCAAACAGCGGATCCTTCCACCCTACCCTCGCTGCCCGCACCCCCCACCCCACCCCTGATGCCCCATCCTCCACCGGGCGCGTAGTGGAAATCACGTGACCAACGACTGCAAAATTACGACGCCGTAAAAGAGCGAAGGTCATCAATCCAATTCACACCCCAATCTCTCGCCACCACCACCAGCACCGCCGCCACCACCACCACCGCAACCACCACCGCCACCACCGCCCTTCTTTCACAACGGCTCCCCCAGGCATCAATCGCCACCGACCGTCCATCATCTTTCCGCCGACGAACTCCCCATCCCTCACCCTCCCCCACCGTGAACAACCCTCCACCAGCCAAGCCAGCATCTGTCCCCGAGACGCCGGTCCAGCCTGGCGTTCGGTGTGGTTCGGTGCGGTTCGGTCTGGCACGGTTCAGTCCGGAAAGGTGGGGGAGGAGGTGGCGACGCGCTGCCCAGGTCCCGGCCTGTGACGCACGCCGGAGTCGCCGCGGTGGCTGGAGATGTTAACTCCCTCGCCTGGTACGCAGGAGATCGTGGGTTTGATCCCGACCCTGACGCCTGCTGCTGCTGCTGTATGTTTGGAGTTTGCGGCTCCCTCTCTCCCCGCGGTCGCGTGGATTTTTCTCCAGGTCCGCCGGTTTTTCCCTCCACATTCGAATCAATGTCACGTGTTTACAATATTTGGCTGCTGCTATAAATATCCACACGATGAAGACGACAACGAGCCACTTGTCTGAGCTGCTGTCACGTGATGGCTGGGTCGCTTTGTAGCTCAGTGGGGCCGTCAGTGATGAGGCAGCGGACAGCCTGACGCTCAAGACAGTTCAACAAAGCCACCTCCGATGAGCACGGTTGGCTACGTACGGTGCCAAAGAAGTTCAACATACAGGAGTCCCTCGGTGAACGGCTTTTCGGTTAACGTTTCACCTCCCATAAGACCCCACGGTTCCGACTGAACGTTAACATGTTGACCCACGGTTCCGACTGAACGTTAACATGTTGACCCACGATTCCGCCTGAACGTTAACATGTTGACTCGCGATTCGTAGGTGGGGCTGAGCTGCACCCTCAGCCAACGCCCGTTCGTGAGCGACGAGACCTCGACCGGCTTTGTTGACATCGCGTCTTCTCTTTTGGCAGTGGAAACAGCCTCTCTTGCATACTCGGGTGATTTATATAAACTTACTTTTCATGCTTTTTATTAGATTAACGGTTACTTCGGTTGACAGAAGTTTCCGTGGGACGGATTAAAAACGTTAACCGAGTGAGCTACTGTACGTACACACAGACAAGCGGGGAGTCACGCACGTCGAGAACTCCCAAGGTGGCGGTGGTGGCAGCGGCGGTGGTGGCAGCCGCCTCGAACACGCGACGGGAGATTCATTACAAGCGTGCCGTCGCCGAGAGTGAAGAGGGCGAGAGTGTGCGGGGAATCGACGGTTCAGCCATGGATTCTCCGCCTGGACCGTCATCGTCCTCATCATCGTCCCCACCCCCGGATGGCACCGTGGAATCCGAGTCTTCTCGGGGGGAGGGGGGACACATTCAAACGTAAAATGTCGTGGGGTTTGACTCTCCAACGCGCAACCGCTAAATTGGCACGTTTTGTCTTGTGTGACGCAAACCTTTACCTGATTGGCCCTGTCACAGTGATGGGTTTCACGACACATTTTATATTCTAGGCCATCAAAACCCCCGTAACAAAACCTCTATTATGCTCAACAGTTTATTCTTTTCCAAAGTTTGTGCAATCACGCGGAATCCTTTTTGAGAAATCCGATGACCTACGAAGCTCTTTTCACCCACAGATGTCCGGCAATGGGGGGGGCGGCGGAGTGTCCCGTGGTATTTTCTGTTGCCGTGTTCCCCGAGGAGCACCGAGGAGTCGAGCGCTCGTGGGTTTTGTTCCAAGTGGTCCCGGTTCCTTTTGTAGATTCAGGTCTTTTCGCTTTCGTTTCATCGCGAGAAATTGTTTGGCGGGGATGCCGGAGGCTCGGCGGCGGCGGCTGTCCAGCCCCGGCGACCTGCAAACAACAAAGAGAAGTTTAACACGTAGGCTTTCGCGACCAATATTATTCATAATAAAGGTTTTTGGGTTAGATCGCGTTTATTTATAAATGTGTCGTAACCCTCCACCACCCGACACGGCCAATCAGCAAAAAAAAGTGTCACGTTGACAAAAGACAAATAATTCACTACTTCAGCCCACCGGTGTGTTGAAGAGTTAATCCACATTTACAGTTTGAGTACGACGTTTCGCTGGTAAATACTTCCAGCATCATCGGCAATTCGCCAGAATGGTAAAGCCCTCGCTTGCTCCCGGTTTTATATAGAGCAGCAGGGTGACGTCATCACTTAACTCATCAGGTGCAGTTATTAGAGGCGGAGGGGGGGGGTAATGTAATTATATAATCGATTAGTAATCAGTCATTGGTTATGATTAGTAATGAGTTGTAGATTAGTAATTCTTTAAATCAAAATGTAATGTGTATTATTTAATAATACGCTTCCAGGCCGCACTAAGCCGGTAGCTGTCAGAGCGATTAAAGTTATTCTTGTTCCTCTCAATTTCAATGGATTCTCTAATTAGTCTTTGCCAGTAATAATTAGTTTTACACACCACTGCAACATTGTCAAAATCAATTGAGTGTCCTTGTTGACAAGCATGTTCTGCCACTGCCGACAGTTGTGTTTGAGATAATTTAATATTTCTCTGATGTTCTTTTAGTCTTACGCTGATGTTACGTCCCGTCTGCCCAATGTAGCAGCTGCCACATGAACAATTAATCCGATATACACCTTCTGTTGATAGTTTAGGTAATGCATCTTTAGTGCAAGATACTAGTTTTTGAATTTTGTGTACTGTACCAAATCTTACTGTAATGTTTTGCTTTTGCAAAACGCGGGCTAATTTATCAGTTACTCCTGAGATATATGGAATTTTTATTGTTTTAATAATCTGGTCGCTTTCAGTAGTATTGCTTTGCGATCGTGATTTGGCATTCAGTGCTCTGTTAATTTGAGCATTATTGTAGCCATTCTGTCGTAGTGCGTCTTTAACGTGTTTAATCTCTCTCACTAGACTCTCACCATCTGACACTGTTTTTGCCCGATGTACGAGCGTCTTGATAAGAGAGGATTTTTGAGCTGGATGATGATGTGATTCTGCATTCAGATAGGCATCAGTGTGCGTTTGCTTTCTGTAAACGCTGTGTGTTATTTTACCGTTTAGGCCATGTCCAAGCAAAATATCTAGGAATGGGAGTGTGTTATTCACCTCCATTTCCATGGTGAACTGGATGGCCGGGTTTTGTGCATTGAGATGATTTAGAAAATCATTAAGTGTATCTTTACCATGTGGCCAGACAACCAAAGTGTCATCCACATACCTAAACCAAAAGGATGGTTTTAATGTGCTCGAGGCAAGTGCTCTTATTTCAAAGTTTTCCATGTACAAATTTGCTATAGCAGGGGATAAAGGAGAACCCATTGCTGCTCCTTCCTTTTGTTTAAAGAAATCTCCTCCCCATAAGAAGTAAGTGTTATTTAAACAATGGCCAGCAAGTTTCGGAATATCTTTTTGTAAACCGGTATTCTTTACTAGTGTATCAAGTAATTTAAGCGATTCGTCCACTGGAACCTTAGTGAATAGAGAAATCACATCAAAACTTACCAGAATATCATCAGGAGTAAGTTTAATATCTTTAATCACATTCACAAGATGTTCTGAATTTTTTATGAATGAAGATGTCTTACCGATGTAGGGCTGTATTTGTTTGGTTATATATTTTGCTAATTGATATGTGGCAGAGCCAATTGTACTGACTATGGGTCGTAATGGGATGCCGATTTTATGAATCTTTGGTAGCCCATAGAGTCTAGGTGGTTTTGAGGCCCTTGGCTTAATTAGGTATTGCTCATTTTTAGGGATTAATGAATTTGCAATTATTGCAGTGGTCTTACGTTCTAAAGTATTAGTTGGATCTCGTTTAATTTTAATGTAGGTACTTTCCTCTAGTAAATTTCTAATTTTATTATCATAATCGGCTCGTGACATCACTACAGTAGTGCGGCCTTTATCAGCTGCTAGGATTTGGATATCCTTATTTACACGCAGCTCTCTTAAGGCTTTTGCCTCGTTAGAGCTAATATTTACTTTTGGAACTTTGCTATTCTCAATTATTTTAGCAACCTCATGTCTAGTCATCTCTGCCTCATTATGTGGAAGGAGTCTAACTGCAGATTCTACCTCAGCAATTATCTCATCCACTGGAATTGTGCGTGGGGTAACGGCAAAGTTAAGGCCTTTAGAAAGGACAGAGACCATGTCACCGGTTAATACAGTGTTGGTCAAGTTCAGTACAGTTTTGTTTTTACATTTTTGGTTTTCAGTTGGGATTTGTTTATTATGTAGTCTAGAAAATGTATTAATTTGGTTAGTTTTTGTTAGGTTAAACACATTATCAGCCGATTGTTGTGTTATGTTATCGATTATATTCCAATAATGCATAGATACACTATTGCTTATATCTAAGTGTAACTGCTTTAGCGATTCCGAAATGTAAGATAATTCACTCCTATTGTGCTGTATTCTCTCTATTAATAATAATTCGCTAGCTTTGTGTAGTATTTGGTTAGCTTTAGAAGACTTTATGTGATGTGTTATTTTAACTGCGTTTGGTATTACCTTTGAATCTCTGCACCTTTTGAGGAACGCCAGTGAAGATATCAATTTCATCCGCTTAATGCGAAGCTTCTCCATTAGAGAATCCATTGAAATTGAGAGGAACAAGAATAACTTTAATCGCTCTGACAGCTACCGGCTTAGTGCGGCCTGGAAGCGTATTATTAAATAATACACATTACATTTTGATTTAAAGAATTACTAATCTACAACTCATTACTAATCATAACCAATGAATGATTACTAATCGATTATATAATTACATTACCCCCCCCTCCGCCTCTAATCACTGCACCTGATGAGATAAGTGATGACGTCACCCTACTGCTCTATATAAAACCGGGAGCAAGCGAGGGCTTTACCATTCTGGCGAATTGCCCGATGATGCTGGAAGTATTTACCAGCGAAACGTCGTACTCAAACTGTAAATGTGGATTAACTCTTCAACACACCGGTGGGCTGAAGTAGTGAATTATTTGTCTTTTGTCAACGTGACACTTTTTTTTGCTGATTGGCCGTGTCGGGTGGTGGAGGGTTACGACACATTTATAAATAAATGCGATCTAACCCAAAAACCTTTATTATGAATAATATTGGTCGCGAAAGCCTACGTGTTAAACTGACTAACCTCTATGGGGAGGATACTTTTCTTAAAACCAGAAAATTGGAGAAGCTTCGCATTAAGCGGATGAAATTGATATCTTCACTGGCGTTCCTCAAAAGGTGCAGAGATTCAAAGGTAATACCAAACGCAGTTAAAATAACACATCACATAAAGTCTTCTAAAGCTAACCAAATACTACACAAAGCTAGCGAATTATTATTAATAGAGAGAATACAGCACAATAGGAGTGAATTATCTTACATTTCGGAATCGCTAAAGCAGTTACACTTAGATATAAGCAATAGTGTATCTATGCATTATTGGAATATAATCGATAACATAACACAACAATCGGCTGATAATGTGTTTAACCTAACAAAAACTAACCAAATTAATAAATTTTCTAGACTACATAATAAACAAATCCCAACTGAAAACCAAAAATGTAAAAACAAAACTGTACTGAACTTGACCAACACTGTATTAACTGGTGACATGGTCTCTGTCCTTTCTAAAGGCCTTAACTTTGCCGTTACCCCACGCACAATTCCAGTGGATGAGATAATTGCTGAGGTAGAATCAGCAGTTAGACTCCTTCCACATAATGAGGCAGATGACTAGACATGAGGTTGCTAAAATAATTGAGAATAGCAAAGTTCCAAAAGTAAATATTAGCTCTAACGAGGCAAAAGCCTTAAGAGAGCTGCGTGTAAATAAGGATATCCAAATCCTAGCAGCTGATAAAGGCCGCACTACTGTAGTGATGTCACGAGCCGATTATGATAATAAAATTAGAAATTTACTAGAGGAAAGTACCTACATTAAAATTAAACGAGATCCAACTAATACTTTAGAACGTAAGACCACTGCAATAATTGCAAATTCATTAATCCCTAAAAATGAGCAATACCTAATTAAGCCAAGGGCCTCAAAACCACCTAGACTCTATGGGCTACCAAAGATTCATAAAATCGGCATCCCATTACGACCCATAGTCAGTACAATTGGCTCTGCCACATCAATTAGCAAAATATATAACCAAACAAATACAGCCCTACATCGGTAAGACATCTTCATTCATAAAAAATTCAGAACATCTTGTGAATGTGATTAAAGATATTAAACTTACTCCTGATGATATTCTGGTAAGTTTTGATGTGATTTCTCTATTCACTAAGGTTCCAGTGGACGAATCGCTTAAATTACTTGATACACTAGTAAAGAATACCGGTTTACAAAAAGATATTCCGAAACTTGCTGGCCATTGTTTAAATAACACTTACTTCTTATGGAGAGGGGATTTCTTTAAACAAAAGGAAGGAGCAGCAATGGGTTCTCCTTTATCCCCTGCTATAGCAAATTTGTACATGGAAAACTTTGAAATAAGAGCACTTGCCTCAAGCACATTAAAACCATCCTTTTGGTTTAGGTATGTGGATGACACTTTGGTTGTCTGGCCACATGGTAAAGATACACTTAATGATTTTCTAAATCATCTCAATGCACAAAACCCGGCCATCCAGTTCACCATGGAAATGGAGGTGAATAACACACTCCCATTCCTAGATATTTTGCTTGGACATGGCCTAAACGGTAAAATAACACAGCGTTTACAGAAAGCAAACGCACACTGATGCCTATCTGAATGCAGAATCACATCATCATCCAGCTCAAAAATCCTCTCTTATCAAGACGCTCGTACATCGGGCAAAAACAGTGTCAGATGGTGAGAGTCTAGTGAGAGAGATTAAACACGTTAAAGACGCACTACGACAGAATGGCTACAATAATGCTCAAATTAACAGAGCACTGAATGCCAAATCACGATCGCAAAGCAATACTACTGAAAGCGACCAGATTGTTAAAACAATAAAAATTCCATATATCTCAGGAGTAACTGATAAATTAGCCCGCGTTTTGCAAAAGCAAAACATTACAGTAAGATTTGGTACAGTACACAAAATTCAAAAACTAGTATCTTGCACTAAAGACGCATTACCTAAACTATCAACAGAAGGTGTATATCGGATTAATTGTTCATGTGGCAGCTGCTACATTGGGCAGACGGGACGTAACATCAGCGTAAGACTAAAAGAACATCAGAGAAATATTAAATTATCTCAAACACAACTGTCGGCAGTGGCAGAACATGCTTGTCAACAAGGACACTCAATTGATTTTGACAATGTTGCAGTGGTGTGTAAAACTAATTATTACTGGCAAAGACTAATTAGAGAATCCATTGAAATTGAGAGGAACAAGAATAACTTTAATCGCTCTGACAGCTACCGGCTTAGTGCGGCCTGGAAGCGTATTATTAAATAATACACATTACATTTTGATTTAAAGAATTACTAATCTACAACTCATTACTAATCATAACCAATGACTGATTACTAATCGATTATATAATTACATTACCCCCCCCTCCGCCTCTAATCACTGCACCTGATGAGTTAAGTGATGACGTCACCCTGCTGCTCTATATAAAACCGGGAGCAAGCGAGGGCTTTACCATTCTGGCGAATTGCCCGATGATGCTGGAAGTATTTACCAGCGAAACGTCGTACTCAAACTGTAAATGTGGATTCACTCTTCAACACACCGGTGGGCTGAAGTAGTGAATTATTTGTCTTTTGTCAACGTGACACTTTTTTTTTGCTGATTGGCCGTGTCGGGTGGTGGAGGGTTACGACACATTTATAAATAAACGCGATCTAACCCAAAAACCTTTATTATGAACAAAGAGAACCTCGACTTAAAGCTTTGGTTACTGCAAGAATTCATATTCTTTGGGTCTTTCGGAGAGGCACGTAGATAGAACAATAAAATACAAATAAAAATGAAGATGGTGAGATGTCAAATTTTGATTTAAAGCTTTCGTGACTGCAGTAATTCATATTTTTAGCTCTTTCGGTAAAGTCACGTTGAAGGGAAACAATAAAATATATATAAAACAAAAATTCTCACAACGTTTCGACCATTACACAAACGGTCATCATCAGAAAAAACACCTGATGATGACCGTTTGTATTATGGTCGAAACGTCGTGAGAATTGTTATTGTTTTATATATTTTATTATTTTATTGTTTCCCTTCAACGTGACTTTACCGAAAGAGCTAAGAATATGGTGAGATGTCCTTAATTAACGATACCAAGTGAGCCGAGTTAAGTACATCTGAGGAGGTCTTACCAGTGAATGGTCTCAGACAGAATCGGGCCAGTGTGTAGGTGTGTGAGTCAATGGTGGAGACGATAGGACGAAGTGGTGTGCCTTTTTTATGGATTTTTGGTAAGCCATACCAATCTGGGTAGTCTAGCAGCAGAGGGTTTTTAAAGAAAACCACTTGGTTGGTTCGAGTCAGTGATGACATTGTTGGTTTTCGTAACCAGGCGGTTGGTGGGATCTCTGTTGATTTTGGTATAGCTACCATCATAAAGTAGTGATGTTTCTATCCGACCTTCCGATGTTACCAGTTATTTTCGACTCTGATTTTACATTAACAGGTTCACACTAACACAGCCGCCGTTTACATTGACATGCTAATGTCTTACACTGGCATGCTAATATCTTACACTGGCATGCTAATATCTTACATTGACATGCTAATCTCCGAAATTGACATGCTAATGTCTTACATTGGCATGATATCTTACATTGGCATGCTAATATCTTACATTGACATGCTAATATCTTACATTGGCATGCTAATCTCTTACATTGACATGCTAATCTCTCTCACTTTAACATCAATAGCCCCGCCCACTTCGTTTATGACGCTTGGGCTACGCCCATTTCAAACCTTTAAAACAGCCGGCCTCAGCTGCTCTCCCCCTCTTCTTTCTCCTGATGATGATCGCTTCTGTTGCGATCGAAACGTCATGATAGTGTTATTATTTTTTATTCACTTCATTTTCATTTTTATTTGTATTATTTTATTGATCTACCTACGTAAAATTTACCCAAAGAACAAAGAGAACGGAAGTAGTACGTACGTTGAACTTCTCTCGCGCCCTGTACGTAGCCAACCGTGCCATTCGGAGGCACACGGCAAAGCGTTTTTGTAAACCGCGGGATAAACCACAGCGCGCGATTGGCTCACAGCGCGCTCTGACCCCCCAAAGCGGGGGGGGGGGGGGGGGGGTGGATCTCTCTCCACTGTTCTGGCAACAATCGCCCGTTGACGCCGTTTGACGTCATTCCTGGCGACGCGGCATGCTACTACCCAAGCTGTGAATGTTGTCGGTTTAACTCTCCGACACACAATCGGATGGCTGAAGTAGGCACCGATTCAAGTAGTAACTAGTTGAAGTAATTGAAGCAGTTACTCATTGAAGTGGTAACTAATTTAAGTAGCAACCAATTGTAGGAACTAATTTGTAGTAATTAGTTGAACTAGTAACTAGTTGAAGTCTGCCCCCCCCCCCCCCCCCACAGCCACAAAGCTCCAGCGTCAACGCCTCTCTCCTCCTCCTCCTCTGTCACCCCCCACCACTCCACCAGGCCCCCATTCTCAGCAGTTTTCTGTTAAATCACGAAAAGCGCCGACTGTGAACGACTTCGCTTGGGGGTGAGTGGGGGGAGGAGGGGGGGGATCTAGGAGGTGGTGGGGGGGGGGAGGCAGTGGCGCGAGAGGCCACAGCGGGAGACGACCGAGTGGGGGGGGGGGGGGGTGGGGGGGGGCTCCCCGGTCCTCCTTTGTGTTGTTCGGCCCAAGATCGGCAACGCGAATCGAGAAGCGGTGGCGGAAAGTAGTGTGGTGGTGGTGGCGGTGGTGGTGATTGCGGAGGTGCCGAAAGCGGTCGTTTATAACGGTGAAGACGACGGTCCATGGTGGCGGCGGCGGCGACGGCGGCGGTCGCGACGGTGGTTCTGGTGGTGATGGTGGTGTAATCGTGGCAAGGGGCCGTCATTATACGGCAAACACTGCCGGCGATTCACCAACGCGCCCCGTCCCCGAGCCTTGGATGAATGGAAGGGGGAAGTGCGGCCCCTGGGGTCACGGCTGGCTGACCCCCCACCCCCCGTCACAGCCACTATTTAGATCACCAGATAGGAGTGGGCGGACGTCTGTCATCGGCACGCCGTGCCCTTTCAGTGCCGGCCTGGAGCGGTGGGGCTAGGCGGGGCGCGGCCGGTGGGTGGGTTGGTGGGTGAGTGGCTTGGTAGGTGGATGGGTTGGTAGGTGGATGGGTTGGTGGAATGGTGGGTTGGTGGGTGGGATTGGTGGGTGGGTTGGTGGGTGAGTGGGTTGGTAGGTGGATGGGTTGGTAGGTGGATGGGTTGGTGGAATGGTGGGTTGGTGGGTGGGATTGGTGGGTGGGTTGGTGGGTGAGTGGGTTGGTAGGTGGATGGGTTGGTAGGTGGATGGGTTGGTGGAATGGTGGGTTGGTGGGTGGGATTGGTGGGTGAGTGTGGTGAGGTTGGTGGGTGAGTGTGGTGAGGTTGGTGGGTGAGTTGGTAGATGGGTCGGTGGGTGGATGGGTTGGTGGATTGGTGGGTTGGTGCGGTGGGATTGGCGAGTGATTTATGGGGAGTGATAGTGTGGCGGTTCGCCGCTGCGCTATGAACCCGGTGACCCAAGTACGATTCCCGCTCACGGTAAACAACAGTGAAGATTAACTGAAAAGGTACTAGGGAGACAAAGGCGGCCGGGCATGGCGCTGGCCACCCACCCCTGTGTGCCATGGCCGGCCTTCATAGGTGCGGGGGTCACGGATGGTGACGGCGGAGGTGTCGGTGGTGGTGACGGTTAGCGAGCGACTCTGCGGATGAGTGAGTCTATGGGTGGGTGAGTCTGCGTGCGAGTGAGTCTATGGGTGGGTGAGTCTACGTGCGAGTGTGTCTATGGGTGGGTGAGTCTGCGTGCAATTGAGTCTATGGGTGGGTGAGTCTGTGAGCGAGTGAGTCTATGAGTGGGTGAATCTGCGGGTGAGTGAGTCTATGGGTGGGTGAGTCTGCAGGTGAGTGAGTCTATGGGTGAGTGAGTCTGCATGCGAGTGAGTCTATGGATGGGTGAGTCTGTGGGTGAGTGAGTCTATGGGTGGGTGAGTCTGTGGGTGGGTGAGTCTGTGGGTGAGTGAGTCTGTGGGTGGGTGAGTCTGTGGGTGAGTGAGTCTGTGGGTGGGTGAGTCTGTGGGTGGGTGAGTCTATGGGTGGGTGAGTCTGTGGGTGAGTGAGTCGATGGGTGGGTGAGTCTATGGGTGGGTGAGTTTGTGGGTGAGTGCGTCTATGGGTGGGTGAGTCTGTGGATGGGTGAGTCTATGGGTGGGTGAGTTTGTGGGTGAGTGCGTCTATGGGTGGGTGAGTCTGTGGGTGAGTGAGTCTATGGGTGGGTGAGTGTGCGTGCGAGTGAGTCTATGGGTGGGTGAGTCTGTGGGTGAGTGAGTCTATGGGTGGGTGAGTCTGTGGGTGAGTGAGTCTATGGGTGGGTGAGTCTGTGGGTGAGTGAGTCTATGGGTGGGTGAGTCTGCGGGTGAGTCTATGGGTGAGTGAGTCTGTGGGTGGGTGAGTCTATGGGTGGGTGAGTCTGTGGGTGAATGAGTCTGTGGGTGGGTGAGTCTGTGGGTGGGTGAGTCTGCGGGTGAGTGAGTCTGTGGGTGGGTGAGTCTGCGAGTGGGTGAGTCTATGGGTGGGTGAGTCTGTGGGCGAGCGAGTCTGTGGGTGAGTCTGTGGGCGAGTGAGTCTATGGGTGGGTGAGTCTGCGTGTGAGTGAGTCTATGGGTGGGTAAGTCTGCGGATGAGTGAGTCTGTGGGTGGGTGAGTCTGCGGTTGAGTGAGTCTATGGGTGGGTGAGTCTGCGGGCAAGTGAGTCTATGGGTGGGTGAGTCTGCGGGCAAGTGAGTCTATGGGTGGGTGAGTCTGCGGGTGGGTGAGTCTGCGGGTGGGTGAGTCTGCGTGCGAGTGAGTCTATGGGTGGGTGAGCCTGTGGGCGAGTGAGTCTATGGGTGGGTGAGTGTGGGCGAGTGAGTCTATGGATGGGTGAGTCTACGAGCGAGTGAGTCTATGGCTGGGTGAGTCTGTGGGTGAGTGAGTCTATGGGTGGGTGAGTCTATGGGTGGGTGAGTCTACGAGCGAGTGAGTCTATGGCTGGGTGAGTCTGTGGGTGAGTGAGTCTGTGGGTGAGTGAGTCTATGGGTGGGTGAGTCTGCAGGCGAGTGAGTCTATGGGTGGGTGAGTCTGTGGGTGAGTGAGTCTATGGCTGGGTGAGTCTGCGTGTGAGTGAGTCTATGGGTGGGTAAGTCTGCGGATGAGTGAGTCTGTGGGTGGGTGAGTCTGCGTGTGAGTGAGTCTATGGGTGGGTGAGTCTATGGGTGGGTGAGTCTGTGGGTGAGTGAGTCTATGGGTGGGTGAGTCTGTGGGTGAGTGAGTCTATGGGTGGGTGAGTCTGCGGGTGAGTCTATGGGTGAGTGAGTCTGTGGGTGGGTGAGTCTATGGGTGGGTGAGTCTGTGGGTGAATGAGTCTGTGGGTGGGTGAGTCTGTGGGTGGGTGAGTCTGCGGGTGAGTGAGTCTGTGGGTGGGTGAGTCTGCGGGAGGGTGAGTCTATGGGTGGGTGAGTCTGTGGGCGAGCGAGTCTGTGGGTGAGTCTGTGGGCGAGTGAGTCTATGGGTGGGTGAGTCTGCGTGTGAGTGAGTCTATGGGTGGGTAAGTCTGCGGATGAGTGAGTCTGTCGGTGGGTGAGTCTGCGGTTGAGTGAGTCTATGGGTGGGTGAGTCTGCGGGCAAGTGAGTCTATGGGTGGGTGAGTCTGCGGGCAAGTGAGTCTATGGGTGGGTGAGTCTGCGGGTGGGTGAGTCTGCGGGTGGGTGAGTCTGCGTGCGAGTGAGTCTATGGGTGGGTGAGTCTGTGGGCGAGTGAGTCTATGGGTGGGTGAGTGTGGGCGAGTGAGTCTATGGATGGGTGAGTCTACGAGCGAGTGAGTCTATGGCTGGGTGAGTCTGTGGGTGAGTGAGTCTATGGGTGGGTGAGTCTATGGGTGGGTGAGTCTACGAGCGAGTGAGTCTATGGCTGGGTGAGTCTGTGGGTGAGTGAGTCTGTGGGTGAGTGAGTCTATGGGTGGGTGAGTCTGCAGGCGAGTGAGTCTATGGGTGGGTGAGTCTGTGGGTGAGTGAGTCTATGGCTGGGTGAGTCTGCGTGTGAGTGAGTCTATGGGTGGGTAAGTCTGCGGATGAGTGAGTCTGTGGGTGGGTGAGTCTGCGTGTGAGTGAGTCTATGGGTGGGTGAGTCTGTGGGTAAGCGAGTCTGTCGGGTGTGAGTTTAAAGTCTGCCGCCGGTACGGGGCGAGTAACTGAGGTAGCTAAGTTGGCACGGCCAATGAAGAAGATTTGCCACGCTAATCGTGGTGTGAACAGTGACATGACTAAGCTTAGTAAGGAGGATTCATAACTCGGCCACAAATAAAAAGAACTTAAACGTCGCTTCTCATAATAATTTGCCGTACTGTGTTTATACTACCACCACCACACTGCATGTCACAACACACCCTCTCACTCACCCACCCACTTACTCGCTCACTCAATCACCCACTTACTCGTTCACTCACCCACCCACTTACTCGTTCACTCACTCTCACTCACCCACCCGTTCGCTCACTCACCCACCCGTTCGCTCACTCACTCTCACTCACCCCTCTCACTCGCTCACTCACCCACCCACTTACTTGCTCACTCACTCACCCTCTCACTCAACCACCCAGACCCCCGGACCACCGTCTCACATCCCTTAGCCTAGGTACACGAATGTCCACGTGCGTAGCTGCTAACCACTGCGCCGCCACTCCCCGCTGCAGGGCGGGGGAGCTGCCCGTGGATCCGCTACCGGTGGCCTCCCCCCCTCCCTCCCCGCGTGTCTGCTCGCCGTTATCACCTCATCCGTCAAGCGCCGTCCAACGCTGGGCCGCCGTGGGGAGCACGGCGAGCGGCGGGGGACAAGGAGAAAGAGGCGGGGGCGGAGGACGACGACGACGATGATGATGATGAGGAGGAGGAAGAGCGGGAGGAGGCAGTGGATAGCCAAACAACAAAAACCCCGAGGCCCGTTAACTGTTAACTACCTCGCCCGGTACGCAGGAGGTCGTGGGTTCGATTCCTCCCACCCACCACCACCACCACCCCCACCCACCCACCCAATCCACGCGACCACGGAGAGAGAGAGAGAGAGACGTAAACTCCACTTCCGCAGCAGACGTCACACTCGGGATGGAACCCACGACCTCCTGCAGGCCGGGCGAGGCGGTTAACGTCTCGTTACCTGCACGCCCCCCCCACCCCCACCCCCCCAGTTAACGTCTCGTTACCTGCACGCCCCCCACCCCACCCCCCACCCCCCCTGGTTAACATCTCGTTACCTGCATGCCCCCCCCCACTCCCCCCCACCCCACCCCACCCCACCCCCCACCCCCCCTGGTTAACATCTCGTTACCTGCATGCCCCCCCCCACTCCCCCCCACCCCACCCCACCCCCCCAACCCACCCCCCCTGGTTAACATCTCGTTACCTGCACGCGGGGGGCGCCGCTCCCGACAGCGACCGCCGCCGCCCACCCCCCCCCCCCGGCCTCCCCCCCCACCCCACCCCCACCCCCCCCCCCGCTCAGGCCGGCAGGTGCTTCCAGGTGCTGACGAAGGCGGTGGGGATGAGCGAGTAGGGCACGCTGGTGACGCTCGCCCACGTGTCCAGCGCCGGGTCGTAGCAGTCGAGCGTCTTGCCGCGCTGCGTGCCGAAGTAGCCGCCCACGGCGTACAGCTTGTCGCCGCTGGCGGCCGCCAGGCAGCTCATGCGCTTCGCGGTGACGTCGCCGCCCACGCGGGTCCACGCCGCCGCGTCGCAGTCGAAGCGGTAGGCGGCGCCCGCCGACAGCTCCGTCTCGCCGCCCATCACGAAGATCTGCCCGCCGAAGACGGCCGCGGCCGCGTAGCGCCAGGGCTGCGGGCACGACGCCACCACGCTCCAGCGGTTCTCGCCGGGGTCGTAGCACTGCACCTGCGGCGGTGCCGGCGGACTCGATCAACCGGGGGCGGGGGCGGGGGGGGGACTCCACCGGCGTGGCGGTCAGCGCCGCGCTCGCGGCCAACGCCGGTAACGGTCGTCCGAAGCGGTCGTGGGGGCCTCGGACGAGTACCCGGTGTAGCGGTAGTGTGGAGTAAACATCGCCACTCGGGGAGGCAAATGCCTCCTCGTGTGTCGCGCCTTTCATAGGTGCTCGCTAACAGCACTTGCCCCAACAGTCTGTTAGGTCTACACAGGGGATCATTGCCTTTGTGTGGTGGTGGTGGTGGTGGTGATAGCGTTGGCGGCGGCGGTAGTGGTGCTGGTGGTGGTTGCAGTGATGGTGGTGGCAGTAGTGGTCTTGGTGGCAGTGGTGGTGGCGGTGGTGGTGCTGGTGGCGGTGGTGGTGCTGGTGGCGGTGGTGGCGGTAGTGGTGCTGGTGGCGATGGTAGTGGTGCTGGTGGCGGTAGTGGTGCTGGTGGTACTGGTGGCGGTGGTGGTGCTGGTGGCGGTGGTGGCGGTAGTGGCGGTGGTGGTGCTGGTGGCGATGGTGGTGGTAGTGGTGCTGGTGGCGGTGGTGGCGGTGGTGGCGGTGGTAGTGCTGGTGGTGCTGGTGGCGGTAGTGGTGCTGGTGGTGCTGGTGGCGGTAGTGGTGCTGGTGGTGCTGGTGGCGGTAGTGGTGCTGGTGGCGGTAGTGGTGCTGCTGGTGCTGGTAGTGGTGCTGGTGGCAGTGGTGGCGGCGGCGGTAGTGGTGCTGGTGGTGCTGGTGGCGGTAGTGGTGCTGGTGGTGCTGGTGGCGGTAGTGGTGCTGGTGGTGCTGGTGGCGGTAGTGGTGCTGGTGGCGGTAGTGGTGCTGCTGGTGCTGGTAGTGGTGCTGGTGGCGGTAGTGGTGCTGGTGGAGCTGGTGGCGGTAGTGGTGCTGGTGGCAGTGGTGGCGGTAGTGGTGCTGGTGGCAGTGGTGGCGGTAGTGGTGCTGCTGGTGGTGCTGGTGGCGGTAGTGGTGCTGGTGGCGGTAGTGGTGCTGGTGGTGCTGGTGGCGCTAGTGGCGCTGGTGGCGATGGTAGTGGTGCTGGTGGTGGTGGTGGCGGTAGCAATGCTGGTGGCGGTGGTGGCGGTAGCGATGCTGGTGGCGGTGGTGGCGGTAGTGGTGCTGGTGGCGGTAGTGGTGGCGGTAGTGGTGCTGCTGGTGCTGGTGGCGGTAGTGGTGCTGGTGGCGGTAGTGGTGCTGCTGGTGCTGGTGGCGCTGCTGGTGCTGGTGGCGGTGGTGGTGCTGGTGGTGCTGGTGGCGATGGTAGTGATGCTGCTGGTGGTGCTGGTGGCGGTAGCGATGCTGATGGCGGTGGTGGCGGTAGTGGTGCTGCTGGTGGTAGTGGTAGTGGTGCTGGTGGTGCTGGTGGTGGTAGTGGTGCTGCTGGTGGCGGTGGTGGCGGTAGCGGTGCTGGTGGTGCTAGTGATGATGCTGGTGCTAGTGATGATGCTGGTGCTAGTGATGATGCTGGTGGTGGTGATGATGCTGGTGCTAGTGATGATGCTGGTGCTAGTGATGATGCTGGTGCTAGTGATGATGCTGGTGGTGGTGATGATGCTGGTGCTAGTGATGATGCTGGTGCTAGTGATGATGCTGGTGCTAGTGATGATGCTGGTGCTAGTGATGATGCTGGTGGTGGTGGCGCTGGCGGTCGTGACGGTGTCGACTATCGAGGCCGCACCTTGGGCGCGCGCTCCTTGGTGGCACTGGAGGAGCCGCCGGTGCCGAACACGTAGAGCCGGAGCTTGGCGCTGACCACGGCGGCGTTGCTCACGCCGTCGCGCAGCGGCGCCACCATCGTCCACTTGTTCACCACGGGGTCGTAGCGCTCCACCTGGCGCCGTCGGGGGGGGCGGGCGGGCGCACGGTGGGGTACAGTCCATCAGCGCGGTCGGCTACATGGACACACGCGGCGCACGATTGCCGCGTGGGGCTAACGCGTCGCCGATATTGACCACGGAACAGCACCGGGCCGGAGTCCGCACCGCTGGAGGGGGGCGAGGGGTTTTAGATTTTCGACCCCTCTCGTCGCACCGCCACCACAAAGTTCCGCCCCAAATGCGCGGCGTTGGTGGCTGGCCACGCTTCACCACGTGGGTCACTGGGCGGGGTCGGTCAAAAGGGAAGGAGTCCAGCCTCCAGTTGAGATGTCGCTCTCCACCGGCCAGGGCCGGGAATCGAACTGCGGGCACCGCCAGTGGAGTGAACAGCTGAGACACCCTTGTCCCCCCAGTAGCAGCAGTATCAGCAGCAGGAGTAGCAGTATGAGTAGCAGTAGTAGCGGTAGCAGCAGAAGTAGTAGCAGTAGTAGCAGTGGTCGGAGCAGTAGGAGGAGTAGAAGGAGGCTTTCGTTGATCAATATTATCCATGACAGAGGGATTTCTTGAGGGTTAGATCACGTCAATTAGCAAAAGTTGTGTCACGGATAAAAATACTGACGATTTAATTTTCTGCTCCGGCACACACCGGCGTTCACAATTCGAGTAAGCTGGTGACGTTTCGCTGGCGATTGCAACAACAACAACAAAAACGACAACCACCATCACCACCGCCTCCGTCACCACCACTGTCACCATCATCGCCACCACCACCATCATCGCCACCATCATCGCCACCGGCGCCACCACCACCATCATCGCCACCGGCACCACCACCACCAACATCACCACCACTGTCACCATCACCACCATCACCACCATCACCACCATCACCACCACCACCACCATCATCACCAACACCATCCTTCATCACCCTCCCCCCCCTCTCTCCCTCCTCCCCTCTCCTCCTTCTCTCTCCACTCCCCCTCCTCACTCTTTCCATCCTCTTTCTACATTCCCAGCCAAGGCCTCTGTAGATGAATAGTAAATAAAATGGTCACGCGAATTTAATAAAGGCTAAACACAGACAAAGATCCCCCATATACCCTTGACAGACTGTCGGGGCAAGTGCTGTTAGCGAGTAGCACCTACAAAGGCCGGCACGGCACACGAGGGGCTGGGTGGCCAGCACCACGCCCGTCCGCCTTTGTCTCCCCAGTGGCGATGTTGACTACGCACCGCACCGGGTACTCATTTGAGGCCGAGTCGACCTAGGAGAGGCCGTAGGACCGATCCGGATAATCGCCACCGGAGTCGGTGGCCGTGAGCGGGAATCGAACTCGGGTCGCCAGCTTGGTAGCGGTCAGCGTTAGCGCCGACCGCCACATCACGGTGGCTAGGAGATGTTAACTACCTCGCCTGGTATGCAGGAGGTCGTGGGTTCGATCCCGACGCCTGCTGCTGCTGTATATTTGGAGTCTGCGTCTCTCTCTCTCATCATCATCATCACGGTGGCTAGGAGATGTTAACTACCTCGCCTGGTGCACAGGAGGTCGTGGGTTCGATCCCGACGCCTGCTGCTGCTGTATATTTGGAGTTGCATGTTCTCTCTCTCTCATCATCATCACGGTGGCTAGGAGATGTTAACTACCTCGCCTGGTACACAGGAGGTCGTGGGTTCGATCCCGACGCCTGCTGCTGCTGCTGTAGATTTGGAGTTGGAATGTTCTCTCTCTCATCATCATCATCACGGTGGCTAGGAGATGTTAACTACCTCGCCTGGTACACAGGAGGTCGTGGGTTCGATCCCGACGCCTGCTGCTGCTGCTGTAGATTTGGAGTTGGAATGTTCTCTCTCCACATGGTTGCGTGGATTTTTTTTTTCCCGGGTCCTCCGGTGTTTCCCCTCCACATTTAAAATCAACGCCAAGCGCCCAGAACGTTTGGCTGCTGTACATTTCCACGTGGTGATTACGATAAGCCAGAGGTCCCTTACCTGGTAAAATAAAAGTTTAATAGTTAACGACCTCGCCTGGTACGCAGGAGGTCGTGGGTTCGATCCCGACCCCGACGGCCGCCGCCGCTGCTGCTGTATATTTGGAGTCTGTTCGTGTTGTTACAGCTCCGGTGTGGGACCCGGGGGGAGGCGGTTTCTACCGAGCGGAGGAATGTCCCAAAAACCGCAGGGCCGGCGGTGAGGGGCACTCGCCGCCGCGGCAGCACCGTGCCGTGCCCGCTCGCCCGCCCGCCCGCTCGCTCGCCGCACCTTCTAACCTTTGTGTTCGTAAGCGGCAGCAGCTGGGCGGCGGCTTCGGACTATGCCCCCCACCCCCCCCCCCCGTAACGTGGAGAAGACGACCGCACCCGCACGGTGATAGCGGCAAGCACGGTGATGGCTACCCGCACGGTGATGGCTACCCGCACGGTGATAGTGGCACGCACGGTGATGGCTACCCGCACGGTGATAGTGGCACGCACGGTGATGGCTACCCGCACGATGATCGCTACCTGCACGATGATTACTACACGCACGATGATTGCTACCCGCACGGTGATGGCTACCTGCACGATGATGGCTACCCGCACGGTGATAGCGGCAAGCACGGTGATGACTACCCGCACGGTGATTACTACCCGCACGGTGATGGCTACCCGCACGGTGATTACTACCCGCACGGTGATGGCTACCCGCACGGTGATAGCAGCAAGCACGGTGATGGCTACCTGCATGGTGATGGCTACCCGCACGGTGATAGCAGCAAGCACGGTGATGGCTACCTGCACGGTGATTACTACCTGCACGGTGATGGCTACCCGCACGGTGATAGCAGCAAGCACGGTGATGGCTACCTGCACGGTGATGGCTACCCGCACGGTGATAGTGGCACACATGATGATAGCTACCCGCACGGTGATTACTACCCGTACGGGCGGAAGGCGAAATGAACGCCGTGGTCACAGCGTCGGGCAGCAGTGCAGCGGCCACGGCAGGCCAGGCTGAGTTATTATTTATTGTTTACAGGCCGGGCGATTTAAATATCCCACGTGTGCATATCTATTTATTTATTTATATAATAACCCACCGCTTTGTTTGGATCCCTGCCAGAAAGCAGCACGTATGTGTGTGTGTGCCCGTGTGCGTGCGCCCAGGTGTGTGCGAGTGTGTGTGCATGTGTGCGAGTGTGTGTGCGTGTGCGTGCGTGTGCACATGTGCGTGTGTGCCCAGGTGTGTGCGCGTGTGCCCAGGTGTGTGCGAGTGTGTGTGCGAGTGTGTGCGAGTGTGTGCGAGTGTGTGTGCGAGTGTGTGTGCGAGTGTGTGTGCGTGTGCGCGCATGTGCCCAGGTGTGTGTGTGTGCGTGTGTGCCCAGGTGTGTGTGTGTGTGTGTGCGTGTGCCCAGGTGTGTGTGTGTGCGTGTGTGCCCAGGTGTGTGTGTGTGCGTGTGTGCCCAGGTGTGTGTGCGTGTGTGCGCGTGTGCCCAGGTGTGTGTGTGTGTGCCCAGGTGTGTGTGCGTGTGTGCGCGTGTGCCCAGGTGTGTGTGTGCGCGTGGCTTCCTGTGGCGGTTTGACGACTCCCACCAGAAACAAAGTGGTCATGGAGAGCTCCAAAAACAGGCCACCACCACCACCGCCGCTACCACCACCACCGCCGCTACCACCACCACCACCGCCGCTACCACCGCTGCTACCACCACCACCGCCGCCACCACCACCGCCGCCGCCACCACCACCACCGCCGCTACCACCACCACCACCGCCGCCACCGCCACCACCACCGCCGCCGCCACCAATCACCACCACTGCCACCACCACCCACCACAACCGCCACCGCCACCCTGGCAACCTGGTGGGAACGTGGTGACCGGGCGGTGAGCAGCCCCCCGACGACAGGGTAGAAGAGTGGGACAGCGGGTCAACAGGGCGGGCGAGAGGGTGGACACCAGGGCGAGTGAGCGGGTGAGAGCGCGGAAGGTCAGAAGGTAGGCAAGCTGGTAGGTGAGAGTGGGTGGGTGAGTTGGTGGGTGGGTGCATGAGTGGGTAGGTGGATGAGTGGATGGATGAGAGTGCGAGTGGGTGGATGAGTGTGTGAGTGGGTTCATGAGTGGGTGGGTGGATGAATGGGTGGACGAGTGGGTGGACGAGTGTGTGAGTGGGTGGATGAGTGGGTGGGTGGATGAGTGGGTGGATGACAGCGTGCGTGAGTGAGTGAGGGGTTCGAGGGAGAGAGTTAAAGCCAGGACAGCGAGTGAGTGAGCGAGCGGCCGGGCGAGCGATCGCAGCAGCAGCAGCCGCCTCTCACAGCACCTGCTTGAGGGAGACGGAGGGCGACGCGGGGTAGACGCCGGCGGTGGACGTGTGGCCGCCCACGGCGTACAGGCAGTGCTCCAGCTCGGCGGAGCCGTGGCCGAATCGCGCGATGAGCATGGGGGCCGCCTTGGACCACTCATCGTGCACCGTGTCGTACACCCACACGTCCTGCGAGGCGGCGGTGGTGGTGGGGGTGGTGGTGGTGGTGACACACACAATCAGAATTTATACCGCAGGAGGAGGAATCCGATGAGCTATGAAGCTCTTTTTTACCAGATGCCCAGGAAGGGGGGCACGGGGTCAGAACGTTACAACAACAAACGATACAAAAATACGAAAGGAGTGCGTGGTGCAAGAAAGAAAAACGAATCGCCCAGAAACATTAAGAATACTCACTAAACCATCCCCATCCTACCAGGCAAAGCCCGCTGAAGTATTCACTTCGTTTTCAAGAAGCGACCTGACAACCACGAATGATACCTCGACAACCAAGGGACCCGGGGGAATCGAACTCGGGACGCCGATTTCAGAGGGCGGCGCACCAACCCCCGCTGGGCGAGCGTGCGCACACACACACACACAAAAACACACACACACACAAAAACACACACAAACACAAAAACACACACGCGCACACACACACAAAAACACACACGTGCACACACACACAAAACACACACATGCACACACACAAAAACACACATGCACACACACACAAAAACACACGTGCACACACACACAAAAACACACACATGCACACACACACACAAACACACACATGCACACGCACGCACGCGTGCACACACACACAAAAACACACACATGCACACGCATGCACGCGCGCACACACACACAAAAACACACGCATGCACACGCATGCACGTGCATGCACACGCACGCGCACACACACACAAAACACACACACGCCGAGCTGCCGCTCCGCGTGAGCCACGCAGCAGTAGGGATGATGGAGAGATCAAAACGATTATATCATCGTCACCGTCGCCGTCGCCGTCGTCATCGTCGTCACCCTCGTCATCGTCACCCTCGTCGTCGTCATTGTCATTATCGTCCCCCAGCTACCCCCCCCACTCACCCACTCACCACTCCCTCCTCCACTCACCCCAGCTCCCCCCCCAGTCACCCCTCCTCCCCCCCGCTCACTCCGGCCCCCCCGCTCACCCCCAATCTCCCCCTTGCTCCCCCCCCGCCCCGCTCACTCCACCCGCCCCCCGGCTCTCTCCCCGTGGCCCATCCAGTTGGTACGGTCCGTCTCTGTGTGATGTGCGTGGCCCGTCCAGTTGGTACGGTCGGTCTCTGTGTGATGTCCGTGGCCCGTCCAGTTGGTACGGTCGGTCTCTGTGTGATGTCCGTGGCCCGTCCAGTTGGTACGGTCCGTCTCTGTGCGATGTGCGTGGCCCGTCCAGTTGGTACGGTCGGTCTCTGTGTGATGTCCGTGGCCCGTCCAGTTGGTACAGTCGGTCTCTGTGTGATGTCCGTGGCCCGTCCAGTTGGTACGGTCCGTCTGTGTGATGTCCGTGGCCCATCCAGTTGGTACAGTCCGTCTCTGTGCGATGTGCGTGGCCCGTCCAGTTGGTACGGTCGGTCTCTGTCTGATGTTAACTCCCACGCCTGGTACACAGGAGGTCGTGCTTTCAATCCTGACCCTAATGCCTGCTGTATATTTGGAGTTTGCATGTTCTCCCCGTGGTCGTGTGGATTTTTATGCAGGTCCTGCGGTTTTTCCTTCGACATTCAGAATCGACGCCGCGCGCTTTGAGAGTAATTCGGCTGCCGCTACACATTTACACACAGCGAGGACATCAGCCACTTCGTTGAGCCATCACAGGTGATGAGCCGTCACCTGTGATGAGCCATCACCTGTGATGAGCCATCACAGGTGATGGCTCATCACCTGTGATGAGCCGTCACCTGTGATGAGCCGTCACCTGTGATGAGCCATCACAGGTGATGAGCCGTCACCTGTGATGAGCCATCACCTGTGATGAGCCATCACAGGTGATGGCTCATCACCTGTGATGAGCCGTCACCTGTGATGAGCCGTCACCTGTGATGAGCCGTCACCTGTGATGAGCCGTCACCTGTGATGAGCCATCACAGGTGATGAGCCATCACCTGTGATGAGCCATCACCTGTGATGAGCCATCACAGGTGATGAGCCATCACCTGTGATGAGCCATCACCTGTGATGAGCCATCACCTGTGATGAGCCATCACCTGTGATGAGCCATCACCTGTGATGAGCCATCACAGGTGACGGGTTGCTTCTGAAGATAAAAAAGAGCTCCACATCAACTCAGTGGGGCCTGACACTGGGTAAAATAAAAAAATAGTTTTGTTAGTTTCCTGAAAGGCGAAGAGCGAAACACGTTTCTAAGCAACAAGGTGGGAGGGAGGAAGGGAGGAGAGGGAGGAAGGGAGGAGAGGGAGGGTGGGAGGGTGGGGAGGGATGGTGGGAGGGTGGGGAGGGAGGTGGAGGGAGGGTGGGAGGGTGGGAGGGAGGGAGGGTGGGAGGGAGGTGGAGGGAGGGTGGGAGGGTGGGAGGGTGGGTGGGAGGGTGGGAGGGTGGGTGGGAGGGTGGGGAGGGAGGGTGGGTGGGAGGGTGGGGAGGGAGGGTGGGTGGGAGGGTGGGGAGGGAGGGTGGGAGGGAGGGTGGGAGGGAGGGAGGGTGGGAGGGTGGGTGGGGAGGGTGGGAGGGTGGGAGGGAGGGTGGGAGGGAGGGTGGGGAGGGAGGGAGGGTGGGGAGGGAGGGAGGGAGGGGAGGGAGGGAGGGAGGGTGGGAGGGAGGGAGGGAGGGAGGGAGGGTGGGAGGGAGGGAGGGGACGTGGTTGAGAACCGTGCTGCAGGCCGCTGAAGCAGCCTGCGTGGGCCTGCCATCGCGTTCTCATTTCGTTCGGGAGACAATCTCGGCGCTGCACAACTCAGCCGAGCCCTTACATCTGGTGAGGTCAAACAAAACCGGTTCAGTTCAGAGTTTAGTTTCCACCCCCGCCCCCCCGACCAGCGGGCAGCCCTCACCTTGGACACACCGTTCTCCGAGCCGCGGCCGCCCATCACGTAGACCTTGCAGCCCACGGCGCACGCGCTGAACTCCTTGCGCGGGCTCGGCAGGTCTGCCTTGGGCAGGATCTGCTGCGCCTTGAGGTCCACCAGGTAGATCTTGTCGCACATGAACGTCTGCCCGGCGAGCAGGAGCAGCGCGTGGCCGGACTTGCGGGGCCTGGCGCAGGGGCTGGTCACGACGCCGTCGTTCCTCAGGATCTTCAGCTTGCAGCCCATGGCCTCCTCGACCATCTCGCGGCTGCGCGCCTGCCCGCGGATCAGCTCGTCGCCGGCGACCTCGGCGAGGAAGACCAGCGGCAGCATGGCGAGCCGCAGGCCCGCCAGCAGGCGGGGCAGGTGGGCCGCCCGGGTCCCGGGGTCGTGGCTCACCCAGCGCATCGCCGCCTCGTAGGCCACGCGCTCGTCCTCCACCTCCAGCTCCTCGCTGGAGACCAGCTCGGCGAGCTTGTCGCACGGCAGCGACAGGAAGTCATCGGCGAGCGCCAGGGCGCCGAAGTTGGCGAGGCACATGCGCCACGAGAGGTCGTGGAGGCGACGGCACTGGTGCGCCTCCGACAGCAGCATCATGCCCAGGCAGTTGGAGGGGTGGAGGTTCTTCTCGAGGAACTCGGCGCAGGCGTCACGAACGTCGTGAAACTCGAGCATGTCGCCCGCCTCCAGCAGGGACTCGGCGTTCTCCTCGTTGATCATCACCCTGCGCGCGCCCCACGGGGGTGGAGAGACGTCAGCCACCTCGCCTGACAAGCATGAGGCTCGCGAGTTCGAACCCAACCCCCCCCCCCCCTCCCGAGGCGCTGCTGTTCTCTGCTCTGACGCCGGTGGTGAGACAAGGCCCTAGAGAAGGCTTGTGGCTGGTGTAGGCCAATCAGTTTCAAAGACAACGCATCAAACATTACCAGCGTGTTTGTCTGCATGGTCAATGCAGACTCGAATCCCTTGCAAAGGGTTTATAGTTGGTGTTTGAACATCTTCACACCTCCTGTTGTATTGCCAGAAAGGGTAAAACACCGATTGCTTATTGTTGCCAACCCCAGCGTTTGTCTGCGCGAGAAATAAACTGAGACTTTGCAAATGCAAAGAGTTCCGTGGGTTTCACGCCCTCCGTTTTATTTTCCCCCTCCGCGTTCAGAATCGACGTCACACGTTCAGCGTATTTGGCTGCTATAAATGTCCACGAGATGATGATAAGCCACTTCTCGTTGGGCTATCATTTGTGATGGCCAGGACGCTTCTGAGAAAGAATTACGCATCTCACTGGGGCCTGACCTGCTGAAATAAAAAAAAGTTTCGTTTTAAGGGGCTTGTGCCACGGTGCCAAGGAGATGTTAACTCCATCTCCTGGTATATTTGGAGTTAGTGTGTCTCTCCCTCTCTCACCGTGGTCGCGTGGAATTATTTTCCTCTGGATCCTCCGTCGGTTTGTCCCTACAAATTTAGTTAACTATGCTTAGAATATTTGGAACATTTTACCGCCATAAATTTCCACTTTATAAGCCACTTTGTTGAGCTATCATTTGTGGCCAGGTCGCTTCTGAAAAAATAAGTTAATACCTCGGCGAGCTTTGGCCTGGTAGGATGCGAAAGATTTAGTTTTATGGGTGTGTGATATGTTACCTTTATAGTACCACGTACTCTCCTGTCGTGTGTTCGTGTTGTTTTTTGTTGTGACGTTGGAAATGCTTAGCAGCAGACAATTACTCTAAACGCGTGACGTCGATTCGAAACGTGGAGGGGAAAAAACCGGAGGACCCGAAGAAAAATCCACGCGGCTGCGTGAGCCGAGCCAGGAGCGTCCTTCGCCGCCTGAGTGAGACGCTCCGGGCCCCGTTTGTATTCCCCAGCTGCCTTTGTTTGTTAAACGGGCAAACTGTTGGGCCCCAGTTTCAGGTTTTTCCCCTGAGAGTCGCGTGCCTGAAATAACCGAACGACGCCGTTTCACGTGGGTGAGACGGGCCCGTTGCGTGCGTTTGCCGTCGTGTTCACCGTCGGTGAGCTGTGGTGCGGCGGTCAGCGAGCCGCGCCACGAACCCGGCGACCCGGGTTCGATTCCCACTCGAGGCCCAACACTGGTCTCGATTGTCTGAACTGGTTCCTGGGTCTCCTCCGAGGTTGACTCGGCCTCAAAATGAGTACCTGGTGCGGTTTGTTAAAAATTGCCACTGGGCAAGGTTGAGTCTATGAGCAGTGTTAGTCTATGGGCAGTGTTAGTCTATGGGCAGTGTTAGTCTATGGGCAGTGTTAGTCTATGGGCAGTGTTGAGTCTATGGGCAGTGTTGAGTCTATGGGCAGTGTTGAGTCTATGGGCAGTGTTGAGTCTATGGGCAGTGTTAGTCTATGGGCAGTGTTAGTCTATGGGCAGTGTTAGTCTATGGGCAGTGTTAGTCTATGGGCAGTGTTAGTCTATGGGCAGTGTTGAGTCTATGGGCAGTGTTGAGTCTATGGGCAGTGTTGAGTCTATGGGCAGTGTTGAGTCTATGGGCAGTGTTGAGTCTATGGGCAGTGTTAGTCTATGGGCAGTGTTGAGTCTATGGGCAGTGTTGAGTCTAAGGGCAGTGTTGAGTCTATGGGCAGTGTTGAGTCTATGGGCAGTGTTAGTCTATGGGCAGTGTTGAGTCTATGGGCAGTATTAGTCTATGGGCAATGTTAGTCTATGGGCAGTGTTAGTCTATGGTGCAGTGTTGAGTCTATGGGCAGTGTTGAGTCTATGGGCAGTGTTGAGTCTATGGGCAGTGTTGAGTCGATGGGCAGTGTTGAGTCTATGGGCAGTTTTGAGTCTATGGGCAGTGTTAGTCTATGGGCAGTGTTGAGTCTATGGGCAGTGTTGAGTCTATGGGCAGTGTTAGTCTACGAACTATGTATTGTGTTGAACTTCTTTGGCACCATACACAGCCAATTGCAGGTGCCGAAGTGACAGCAGCAAAAGCAAATGAAATAAAAGCACGGCAAGGATGCAAATCGATCATCCTAACGAAAATAAAAACAATTTGCACCACCTGAGAAATCGAAAACATTGCACAAACGCAAATCAATATGACATCAACGCCAAATAAGAAATTGCGTGCGGCGCAAACATGGGTCGGGCAGATGACCTCTAGACTGATCGCAGCGCAAATGACGAAACGCAAATGACAAACAGATATCGGTTGACAGTGGTAGCAATGTGTGACCAAGCAGGGGTGTTACAGAGTGGGCAGGGAGACAGGAATCTGAGTACGGTATCTCTTTTAGACATGATCAAGGTTTGAAAAAAATCACAATTGGTGCGTTTACCCTGCCTGGCAATAAAACAGCAGTTGTGTTAAGACGTTCAACCACGCACAGAGATGATACACCTATTGCAAGGAATCAAGTCTGCATCAACCACACGTACACGTGGTAAAACAAGCAAACACACTTGGCTCTGATGGTAATAATAATAATGATGTACACATCGTCTTGGCCGGCACCACCGGCGTTAAACCACGGAACAACGCCAAAAGGCCAACAGCAACAAAGGGTTATGGGTGGGGGTGGGTGGTTGAACGCAGCCCGCATCGAAGGACGCGGCCAATCTGACAGAAAACACCCGCTGTTGTTGCAATGGGCGGAGGAGCTATCTAGGGGCGAATGTCACGGGAACAATGCCCGCGGTCGATACTCGAGATAATCGAGTGATAAGGAAGTGACTGTGAACAATGGTCAGAGAGAGAATGAGTTGAAAGTGATTGTCGGTTTTAGCATCTCGACTTCTGGACGCCCAGTCAGTCGCACGTGTAGAGAACACCTGTGTCCTGTCCTCAGAATACCAGGCGAGTTCAGGGGTGGGCCTGCCGCAGTTGGGCACCATGGTAGATAGGAGTTGGTATCTTCCTCGCCCGACATGCACGAGGTCGTGGGTTCCGATTCCGACCCCCGAGACCTGCTGTATATTTGGAGTTTGTGTGTTCTCTCTCTCTCTCTCTTAGACTTACGATAGTTGACTTGCGATGGGGTCGTCATAACTCATCCCCATCGCAAGTAGAGGACTACCTGTATTTGGAGTTTGCGTGTCTCTCTCTCTCATCATCATCATCACCGTGGCTAGATGTTAACTACCTCGCCTAGTATACAGGTGGCCTGGGTTCAGATCCCGACCCTGACGCCCGCTGTATATTTGGAGTTTGCGCGTCTCTCTCTCTCTCTCATCATCATCATCACGGTGGCTAGGAGATGTTAACTACCTCGCCAAGTATACAGGTGGTCCTGGGTTCAGATCCCGACCCTGACGCCCGCTGTATATTTGGAGTCTGCATGTCTCTCTCTCTCTCTCTCCCCGTGGTCGCGCGGATTTTTCTCCGGGTCCTCTGGTTTTTCCTCTCTGCATTCAATATCAACGTCACGCGTTTAAAGCATTTGGCTGCTAAAAATGTCCACGTGTTCATAATGAGCCACTTGGTTGAGCTATAATTTGTGACGAGGTCGCTACTGAAAAATAACTATACAGCTCAAGTGGGCCTTACCTGGTAAAATACAAATACAGCCGGTTCTCCTATAATGCCGCAGTAGCCGTAGTTCTGGCATATACGATAAAGTGCAGTCTGCGATAGCACGTGAGATGCGCACGAAGGCTCAACAAAGACTGAGGGCGTGGGATAGCTTCTAGAAGCATCCAGCAGCATCCCAGTGCCTCGTGTGATGCTACGCGGAGGAAGCCGTACAAACCGCTTATTCCTACTCACGCTGCGACATGGTTCCATTCACTCTATCGCGTACTCGAATTGTAGATGTTGTGGCTTTATTCTCCAACACACAACTGGTGTGCTGAACTAGTAACTAATTGCCATGTGTTGTTTACGTGACAAACCTCACTAATTGGCTGTTTTGGGTAGTGGCGGGTTTAATGACGCATTGATATTTACGCGATCAAACCCAAAAAACCTCTATTATGGATAATATTGGTCGCGAAAGCCTACTCCTACTACTACTGCTACGCCTAAAAACCGGGTGAGTGAGTGGGTGAATGAGTAAGTGGGTGAGTAAGTGGGTGAGTGAGTTGGCTAAAATACGAGTGATTGAGTGAGTGGGTGCATTAGTAGGTGAGTGGTGGAGGGTTTAACGACCCCTCTATTATAGAGTGTAGTTTAGGTTGGATGGTATTCCATTAAAAGTTTAAATACCCTCAACCAGAGCGAGGCTCTCGAGACCTTCCTTGAACTGAGACCCTCTTCCACCAGCAGATACGCGAGAGGGAACTTGCAAGCCTGCGCCTTTGCCTCCGCGTGTGAATTCCGGGGGTGGTTTGGCCAACGGTCGGGGGGCATTGCTGGGGCGCAAGGCCACGGTAACTGCGAGTGTGCGAGTTCAAACCCCCGGTCGCCTCGGGGCAACGGTTCAAAGCAGGCAACGCTCGCTCAGCCGGTGGGAAGTTAACCGCAGATATCACGCGAATTAATTCGCCCCCCCCCCGCCCGCCACCCCCACCACCACAGGAATGTGGAATTTCCACCGCAGGGCTCGGGCCTGTGTAACGGGGTGGGGGGGGGGGCATCTCCCCAGTGTTTCGCTACAAAATGGGACCATTTTTGCCAGTATCAAAGTATGAAAAAATAAGAATAGCTTTTACCCTTTCCGGCAATGAAAACAGGTGGTGTTAAGATGTTCAAATACCAAACAGAAACTGCATTGACCACACAAAGTACTTGTGGTGAACATTCAAACAAACATGCTCCGATAAAATATGATGCATTACATTTGAAGCATCTTAACACCTGTTTTTTTGCCGGAATGTGTAAAACCTGTTCTTATTTTTTCATACTTTGATCCTGCCAAAAAGGTCCCAATTTGTAGCTGCTCACCCCGAGCTATAAACGCCCTGATAGTGGCATTGTCCTTGTACTAGTCGCCTTGTGGCGTTCTCTGCTCTGACGCTGGTGGTGAAACAAGGCCCTAGAGAAGGCTGTCTCTGGTGTAGGCCAATCAGTTTCAAAGACAATGCATCAAACATTACCAGCGTGTTTGTCTGCATGGTCAATGCAGACTCGAATCCTTGCAAAGGGTTTATAGTTGGTGTTTGAACATCTTCACACCTCCTGTTGTATTGCCAGAAAGGGTAAAACACCAATTGCTTATTGTTTCCAACCCCAGTGTTTGTCTGCACGAGAAATAAACGGAGACTTTGCAAATGCAAAGAGTTCTGTGGGTTTTATGCAAGTTCAAGTTTACATCTCGTCATCGTCATCTCGTCATCGTTACATTTTACCCTCTAGAGGAGAGCCTCCTTCCGCCAGCTTTCAGCTCAACCAAGAGGCTATCATCGTCATCATCATCACCGCGATGTTGATTCTAAATAGGGAGGGGAAAAAAAACGGAGGACCTGGACAAAAATCCACGCGACCACGGGGAGAGAGAGACGCAGAAAACTCAAAATATACAGCAGCAGGCGTCAGGGTCAGGATTGAACCCACAACCTCCTGCATACCAGGCGAGGTAGTTAACATCTCCTAGCCACCGTGATTGATGATGATGAGAGAGAGAGACGCAGAAAACTCAAAATATACAGCAGCAGGCGTCAGGGTCGGGATTGAACCCATGACCTCCTGCATACCAGAAGAGGGAGTTTGCTGAAACTAACACCCAACTATTTTTATTTTTATTATTCTTGGTTCTTTCAGTAAAGTCACGTAGAAGGGAAACAATAAAATAATAAAAATATAAACAAATATTTTATTGTTCCCCTTCTACGTGACTTTACCGAAAGAACCAAGAATATGAATCCCTGCAGTCATGAAAGCTTCAAATCTAAATTTATTTTTATTTTACCAGGTAGGGCCCTCTGAGCTATGAAGCTCTTTTTCAGAAGTGACCTGGCCATCACAAACGACAGCTCAATGAAGTGGGCTGATAGTCATCGTGTGGACATTTCTGGCAGGCAAACACTCTAAACGTGTGATGTCAATTCTAAATATGAAGGGGAAAAAACCGGAGGACCCAGATTTAAAAAATCCATGCGACCACGGAGAGAGAGAGAGAGACGCAAACTCCAAATATACAGCAGCAGCAGGCGTCAGGGTCGGGATCGAATCCACGCCCTCCTGCATACCAGGCGAGGGAGTTAACATCTCCTTGCCACCGTGGTACACAGGGGAAGCAATTGCAGAGCCGCACATTCACCTCCTAGCCTCTTGGTTTCCACGTTTTGGAGTTGACCTTCAGGAGAAAACCCTGCGCGTTGGCTGATTGACGCAAACCGTTTCAAGCCTGCGCCTCTCTCGCCCACAAACGAAGCCGAGGCGACTTCTCGTCAACCACCAATGACACAGCGGGGAGCGGTGGGCCGCAGCGGCGAGCGCACTGCTGCTGCTGCTGATGATGATGCTGATGCTGCTGATGATGCTGCTGCTACTGCTGCTGCTACTGATGCTGCTGCTACCGATGCTGCTGCTACCGATGCTGCTGCTGCTACCGATGCTGCTGCTGCTACCGATGCTGCTGCTGCTACCGATGCTGCTGCTGCTACCGATGCTGCTGCTGCTACTGCTGCTGCTACTGATGATGCTGCTGATGATGGTGCTGATGATGCTGCTGATGATGCTGCTGCTGCTGATGATGCTGCTGATGATGCTGCTGCTACTGATGCTGCTGCTACTGATGCTTCTGCTGCTACCGATGCTGCTGCTGCTACTGATGCTGCTGCTGCTACTGATGCTCATGCTGCTGCTGATAATGATGCTGCTGCTGATGCTGCTGCGCCGCGAACCTGACAACGCCCGAGTTTGAGTTCCGGCCAAGGAGATGGTCGGTGGTGACTCCGCGTCGTGCGTACAAAGTACAAACCACACCCGGGCTGGAGCGCCCCAGTCCCGAGTGCTCACACCACTCTCTACCATTCACCCGCTCACCGACAGTAACAGCCCCCCCCCCCCCCCCCTTAGCGCTCTTTTATCGCTGCTACCAAACTAAACAATTAAAACATATATTTACCACGCGAGGCCCCAATGAGCCGCGAAACGTAGCGGCTCTTCATCAGAAGTGACCTGGCCATCACAAATGATAACCCAACGAAGTGGGCTTATCATCGTCACGTGGAGATCTACAGCAGCAGCCAAATACTCTAAACGCGTGATGTTGATTCTAGATGTGGAGGGGAAAAACCGGAGGACCTGGAGAAAAATCCACGTGACCCACAGAGAGAGAGACACACAAACTCCAAATGCAGGTAGTCCTCTACTTACGATGGAGATGCGTTACGACGACCCCATCGTAAGTCAAAAATATCATAAGTCGAAGATGGCCTTAGCCTACCCAGGAGTCTATAAGAATGGTGATAATTTAGCAAAACAGAGCAATTTACAGTACCGTACTGTATAAACTATATACTGCATGCATTTATTAATTACAATACTGTATTGCACAGTAGAAAAAAACAAGGTAAATTCCTACCTATATGAACTGCAATTTGATAAAAACTTTTTTCAGCAAACAATCCAATCTGCTATAAAAAAAAAACTTTTAAAATGCATTGAACGTGTTGTTCGCTGCTGCGTTTGCCTACCGCGCAAAATTTAAAATATTTAACAATTTTGTCGTATCGCTATCGCCATCGTAAAATCGAAATATCGTAAGTCGGACCACCGTAACTCGGGGACTATCTGTATACAGGAGGAGTCCGGGTCAGGATCGAGCCCACAACCTCCTGTATGCCAGGCGAGGTAGTTAACATCTCCAGCCACCACGGTCAACTACCATGGTGACTTGTTCCTGTGAACCTCGCTCGTTGATTCCTCCACCACCCGTGCTGAGATCACCCGCTGCCTCGACCACACTGTCTCTAGCCACCATCACAGCAGGTCACTGCAGCACACTCACCCACTTACTCACCCACTTACTCACCCACTTACTCACCCAGCCACCTACTCACCCAGCCACTTACTCACCCAGCCACTTACTCACCCAGCCACTTACTCACCCAGCCACTTACTCACCCAGCCACTTACTCACCCAGCCACTTACTCACCCAGCCACTTACTCACCCACCCACTTACTCACCCAGCCACTTACTCACCCAGCCACTTACTCACCCAGCCACTTACTCACCCAGCCACTTACTCACCCAGCCACCTACTCACCCAGCCACCTACTCACCCAGCCACCTACTCACCCAGCCACTTACTCACCCAGCCACTTACTCACCCAGCCACTTACTCACCCAGCCACTTACTCACCCAGCCATTTACTCACCCAGCCACTTACTCACCCAGCCACTTACTCACCCAACCACTTACTCACCCAGCCACTCACCCACCCACTTACTCACCCAGCCACTTACTCACCCAGCCACTTACTCACCCAGCCACTTACTCACCCAGCCACTTACTCACCCAGCCACTTACTCACCCAGCCACTTACTCACCCAGCCACTTACTCACCCAGCCACTTACTCACCCAGCCACTTACTCACCCAGCCACTTACTCACCCACCCACTTACTCACCCAGCCACTTACTCACCCAGCCACTTACTCACCCAGCCACTTACTCACCCAGCCACTTACTCACCCACCCACTTACTCACCCAGCCACTTACTCACCCAGCCACTTACTCACCCAGCCACTTACTCACCCAGCCACTTACTCACCCAGCCACTTACTCACTCAGCCACTTACTCACCCAGCCACTTACTCACCCAACCACTCCCCCAGCCACTCACCCAACCACCCATTCCCCCACCCAGCCACTCAACCAGCCTACTCACCCAACCACCCACTCCCCCACCCAGCCACTTACTCACCCAGCCACTTACTCACCCAGCCACTTACTCACCCAGCCACTTACTCACCCAGCCATTTACTCACCCAGCCACTTACTCACCCAGCCACTTACTCACCCAACCACTCACTCACCCAGCCACTCACCCACCCACTTACTCACCCAGCCACTTACTCACCCAGCCACTTACTCACCCAGCCACTTACTCACCCAGCCACTTACTCACCCAGCCACTTACTCACCCAGCCACTTACTCACCCAGCCACTTACTCACCCAGCCACTTACTCACCCAGCCACTTACTCACCCAGCCACTTACTCACCCAGCCACTTACTCACCCAGCCACTTACTCACCCAGCCACTTACTCACCCAGCCACTTACTCACCCAGCCACTTACTCACCCAGCCACTTACTCACCCAGCCACTTACTCACCCAGCCACTTACTCACCCAGCCACTTACTCACTCAGCCACTTACTCACCCAGCCACTTACTCACCCAGCCACTTACTCACCCAGCCACTTACTCACCCAGCCACCTACTCACCCAGCCACCTACTCACCCAGCCACCTACTCACCCAGCCACTTACTCACCCAGCCACTTACTCACCCAGCCACTTACTCACCCAGCCACTTACTCACCCAGCCACTTACTCACCCAGCCACTTACTCACCCAGCCACTTACTCACCCACCCACTTACTCACCCAGCCACTCACCCACCCACTTACTCACCCAGCCACTTACTCACCCAGCCACTTACTCACCCAGCCACTTACTCACCCAGCCACTTACTCACCCAGCCACTTACTCACCCAGCCACTTACTCACCCAGCCACTTACTCACCCAGCCACTTACTCACCCAGCCACTTACTCACCCAGCCACTTACTCACCCACCCACTTACTCACCCAGCCACTTACTCACCCAGCCACTTACTCACCCAGCCACTTACTCACCCAGCCACTTACTCACCCAGCCACTTACTCACCCAGCCACTTACTCACCCAGCCACTTACTCACCCAGCCACTTACTCACCCAGCCACTTACTCACCCAGCCACTTACTCACTCAGCCACTTACTCACCCAGCCACTTACTCACCCAACCACTCCCCCAGCCACTCACCCAACCACCCATTCCCCCACCCAGCCACTCAACCAGCCTACTCACCCAACCACCCACTCCCCCACCCAGCCACTCACCCACCAACCCGACCACTCGCTCGCCCACCGGGTGAGTGGGGTGGGTGACGGCGAGCGACTCACTTGGCCGTGTAGGCGAAGTCGAGGAGGAGCTCGAGCACCTCGGGGTGGATCGCCTCGTGGAAGTCCACCTCGCCGTCACGGCTCTCGCGCAGCCCGCCGGCGAACATCGCCTCGAAGTAGCGGCTGCACGCGGCCAGCACGGCGCGGTGGCACGGGAAGTCGCGCTCGCCCGCCCGCAGCACCACGTCCGTGAAGAGCGAGCGCTTGCGCAGGGCGCAGAGGCGCCCCAGCACGCAGTCGGCGTGGCCTGGCTTGTGGAAGAGCGCCAGGTTCATGGAGCCCGTGCTCGCGCGCGACTTGCGGTTCTCGTGCACCGACACCGACATCGTGGCGGTTTTGGTGGTGGTGGCGGCGGCGAACGAACGAAGGTGGCGGCGGTGGCAGTTGCGGTTGTGACGGTGGTGGTCGTGGTGGTGGTGGTGGTGACAGTGGCGAGGGTTGTGGTGAAGTTGGTGGTTGTGACAGTGCTGGTCGTGGTGGTGGCGAGAGTAGCGACGGTGGTAGTTAAGTTGGTGTGACGGTGGTGGCTGTGAAGGTGGTGGTTAAGTTGGTGGTTGTGACGGTGGTGGCTGTGAAGGTGGTGGTTAAGTTGGCGGTTGTGACGACAGTGGTGATGATGGTGGTTAAGTTCGTGGTGATGGTGGTGGTTGTGACGGTGGTGGTTTTGGTGGCGACAGTGGCGAGGAGACGGTGGTTAACTTGGCGATGGTGGTGGTGGTGACGTCTGTTACCCTCTTCTCCACCCCCACAGTCCTTCGAGAGCCCTTCGCCTCCCTTGCCCGTGTCACCGAAGCTGTAAAACATCGTCAACAGTTTGTTTGTTTCGGTGATTTACATGAACAACCACGACAACAAGAGTGGAGTTTCCCGTTTCGTTTCACACACAGGAATTGCCGACCACAGGACCCAAAGGCCAGCAACAAACAGCACGATCAAAGGGGTGCCGTGTTGGCTGGGAGATGTTAACTACCTCGCCTGGTATACAGGAGGTCGTGAGTTCGATCCCGACTCTGACGCCTGCTGCTGCTGTATATTTGGAGTTTGCGTCTCTCTCTCTCTCATCATCACGGTGGCTGGGAGATGTTAACTACCTCGCCTGGTATACAAGAGGTCGTGAGTTCGATCCCGACTGATGCCTGCTGCTGCTGCTGTATATTTGGAGTATGCGTGTCTCTCTCTCTCCCCGTGGATGTTTTTCTCCGGGTCCTCCGTTTTTTCCCCTCCACAGTTAGAATCGACATCGCACGTTTCAAGCATTTTTACAAATGCAATGTCAAGGCCAGGTCACTTACGCCGCCCACCAAACATCAGACCACCTCCCTCCTCCCCTCCCGAGCAGAATATTGGGGCGAGTGCTGTTTAGCGAGTAGCACCTACGACACGTACGAGGGGGTGGGTTGTCAGCACCACGCCCAGCCGCAATGCTTACACACCGCACCAGGTATTCATTTAAGGCTGAGTCTATCTAGGGGAGGCCCAGGACCGGTGCAGATCATTGTCACCGGTGTTGGGCCGTGAGCGGATATCGAACTTGGGCCACCGGATGCAGAGCACAGCGCACTAACCGCTACGCCACCGCTCCTCAACAGACTCACATAGAGACCCATAAGACTCGCGTAGAGACGCATAAGACTCGCATAGAAGTGGGCCTATCACCACGTGGGAATTTATAGCAGCAGCCAAACACTCTGAACGCGTGGCGTCGATTAAAAAATGTGGAGGGAAAACTCGGGAGGGGGAACCCGGATTAAAAATCCACGCGACCACAGGGAGAGAGAGAGACACGTAGACTCCCAATATACAGCAGGAGGTGTCAGGGCGGGATTGAACCCACGACCTCCTGCCGGCCCCATGTGGTCACGTGGGTGGTGTTGAGGAGGAGGTGGGGGGGCAATGACATTTCAAGAGCCCTGCGGCCTCGGATAGGTTTTATTTTATTGACGGTTGCGGCGGAGAGAGAGATTGGCACCGCGCCAACCGCCGTAGCAGTGCACCCACGGACTGGGGAATAGCCATCCACGGTGGCTATGAGATGTTAACGACCTCACCTGGTATACAGGAGGTCGGTTGTGCCTTCAATCCCAACCCCTGACGCCTGCTGTATATTTGGAGTTTGCGAGTGCGTGTGTCCGTCTCTCTCTCCCCGTGGTATCGCGTGGATTATTCTCCGTGTCTTCTTTTCCCCCTCCACATTTAGATTGAAACGTGCGCTTGGAGTATGTGGCTGGTGTACAATTCCACGTGGTGATGATAAATCCACCACTTCGCTGAGCTATCATTTACGATAGCCAGGTCGCTTCTAAAAAAGAGCGACATAGCATATCAGTGGGACCGTACCTGGTAAAATAAAAATAGTGTTTTAGTGTGTGTGGGTGTGAGTGTGCTCATCCCTTTAATAGACAGAGGAGGCTGCTGACAGCCAGGGTTCAAATTCCAGGTGGCAGGCGCCTGTGATTAAACCGGGTTGTGTAGCGTAGAGACCCACAGACTCACAAAGAGACCCATAGACTCGCATAGAGATCCACAAACTCACAGAGAGACCCATAGACTCACATAGAGACCCACAGACTCAAATAGAGACCCATAGACTCGCATAGACACATAGACTCAAATAGTGACCCATAGACTCACTTAGAGACCCATAGACTCACATAGTGAGCCATAGACTCACAGAGAGACCCATAGACTCACATAGAGACCCACAGACTCAAATAGAGACCCCCCATAGACTCGCATAGACTGAGTTGTGATTAAACCGGATTCTCAAATGTCGTGAGTTTATGGTCCCCAATGCACCCACAAACCCCCATCAAATTAAATTTAGTTTCGCACTTAATTTGGCCAAAATGGCACCTCTGAGAATTACAATGTCGGTTGGACTTGTCACACGACGACTCACGGCGTACTCGTACGGCGGAGCGGCTGGGAAAGAGCTGCCCCCCACCGTGGATGTGGACCGGAAGGGCCTTAGAGGTAGCTCTATGACATCTGCTTCTGTGGGATCCGTTCTCTAACACGTAGGAGGAGGGGCGGAGTTGTGGCGCTGCCCTGCGAGATTTCCCAATGGATCCTCCGCCTCGTGACGGCCACGCTGGCGCTGCGCGATGCCGCAGAGACATTCAGCGGCGTGCAGCGGAGCGAGCGACTTGTCGGGATGAGCCCCCACTCGCTAACATCACCGCTCCACTCATTGTCGCTGCTCCCTCGTTACCGCCGCGTTTCGTGGATGACGGGGGGTGGTGTGTGTGGGGTGGTGTGTGTGGTGGGGGGTGGTGTGTGTGGTGGGGGGTGGTGTGTGTGGGGTGGTGTGTGTGGTGGGGGGTGGGTGGTGTGTGGGTGGGTGGCGTGTGGGTGGGTGGCGTGTGGGTGGGTGGGTGGCGTGTGGGTGGGTGGCGTGTGGGTGGGTGGGTGGTGTGTGGGTGTGTGGGTGGGGGGTGTGTGGGTGGGTGGCGTGTGGGTGGGGGGGTGGTGTGTGTGTGGGTGGGTGGTGTGTGGGTGGGTGGCGTGTGGGTGGGTGGTGTGTGGGTGGAGTGTGGGTGGGTGGCGTGTGGGTGGGGGGGGGTGGCGTGTGGGTGGGTGGTGTGTGGGTGGGTGGGGTGTGGGTGGAGTGTGGGTGGGTGGCGTGTGCGTGTGTGGGTGGGTGGCGTGTGGGTGGGGGGGGGGGGTGGTGTGTGTGGTGGGTGGGGGGTGGTGTGGGGGGTGTGGGGGGTGTGGGGGGTGTGGTGGATGTGTGTGGGGTGTGTGGGGGGTGTGGGGGGTGTGGGTGGCGTGGGGGGGGTGTGGGTGGCGTGTAGGGGGTGTGGGGGGTGTGGGGGGTGTGGGTGGCGTGTGGGGGTCGGCTTCACCGTGGAAGTGTAAATTGGGTGTCTCGCGCCGGCGTCTGCTGAGCAAACGACGTCATCGATCGTCTTACTCCCCCCCACCAAACATCCCCCACTCCCCCCACCAAACACCCCCCCCACTCCCCCCACCAACAAAAGCGGCGGTGGGTGGCGGTCGGAGTGGGGGGCTTGGGGAGCGTGGGGGGCTAAGGGGGCGAAGGGGGCGTGGGGGGCGAGGGGGCATGGGGAGCATGGGGGGCGTGGGGGGCGTGGGGGGCTTGGGGGGCGTGGGGGGCGTGGGGGGCGTGGGGGGCTTGGGGGGCGTGGGGGGCTTGGGGGGCTTGGGGGGCTTGGGGGGCGAGGGGGGTTGCGAGGGGGCGGGTAGCGTTGGGATGGGGTTGTGTGGGCGGAACAAAATCAATGGGGATCGATACGAGCGCAGGTGCCAGCGCGTGTGTGCGTGTGTGTGTGTATGTACGTGTGTGTACGTGTGTGTGTGTACGTGTGTACGTGTGTGTGCGTGTGTGTGTATGTGTCGTATCAGCGGCGGTGCCCACCACCACCCCCCACCAAGCACCACCATCTGGTCGCCTTTCGCAGCTGGCCATGAAACAAAGACGGAGGCCGCCGCCTCGCACGGCGCTTTCTGTACGCGCTCCCGCGCCGTCTGGAACGTTCTGCCCTTACCGATATTGAGGAATCCGCTAGGAGCTGTGGCACTTTTAAATCATCTGGATCTCTACTATACACTATATACTACACTACTATACATTACACTATACACTCCACTACGATACATTACACTACTATATACTACACTTCTATATAAACTACACTACTCTACATTACATGATATACGACACTACTAAACATTACACTACACCATACACTACTATACATTACACTATACACTCCACTACTATACATTTCACTATGCACTACTATATACTACACTACTATATAAACTACACTACTATACATTACACAATACACGACACTACTAAACATTACACTACACTATACACTACTATACATTACACTATAGACTAGACTACGATATATTACACTATGCACTACTATATACTACAACTCTATATAAACTACACTACTATACATTACACGATACTACTAAACATTACACTACACTATACACTACTATACATTACACTATACACTCCACTACGATACATTACACTCTGCACTACTATATATTACACTTCTATATAAACTACACTACTATATATTCTTAGCTCTTTCGGTAAAGTCACGTTGAAGGGAAACAATAAAATAATAAATATATATAAAACAATAAAAATTTTCACGACGTTTCGACCATAACACAAACGGGCGTCATCAGGTGTGTCGGTTCGCATTAATTTATTTATTTTAAAACGCTGTATTTATTTACTTATTAAAAACGTCAGCGCCACACGCAGCGATTTGGCAGTTTATTTAGAAGGACTAGTCCATCTATGTTCTGAAAAGAGGAGGGGGGAGAGGAAAAATTAATGTATGCTGTCTGAAAGCCACTGTAAGCGTGAACAATCAATTAAGACCTGAAATGGTTTATCAAATCTTTCCAATGATTGCTAAGCCAGAATCCATCTTCTCAGTTGAAATTGTCTCTGTGCTTGTATATGTGGATAGCCTCATGAACGAATCTCTCATGATAGCCAGATGGCTTACAAAGAACCTCTGTCTTGGAAAAGTCAATGTCATGTGAGCCTACTGAATTATAACAATGATCTGCCACGGCCGAGGTGTTGGTCCTACCGTGTTTAAGGTCTGCTTTGTGTTCACGAATGCGGTCCGAGACATGGCGTTTGGTTTCGCCAATGTAACTACTACCACAGAGGCAACTTAGTTTGTAGACACCAGGGTACTGTATGTCCGGAATCACATCTTTTACAGACGGAACCAGATCACGGATTTTATGTAATGTGTTGAAACGGACCTGGATCTTGTGTTCATTCAAGATTTTGGAGATCTTTTTTGTGATCCCCGCAATGTAGGTTAAAGTGAAAAAAGTTTGGTGACCCCTGCATTAGACGATACACGACACTACTAAACATTACACTACACTATATACTACTATACATTACAATATACACTCCACTACGATGCATTACACTATGGACTACTATATACTATACTTCTATATAAACTACACTACTACACATTAGACGATACACGACACTACTAAACATTACACTACACTATACACTACATTTTTGGCTAACCATCGGAGACAGATGGTGGTCACCGTATCGCGCGGCGCGTTCAGATTCGCTACTGCGGCCGTCTGGAACGCTCTTCCTGCCGATATTAGGAAGCCACTGGGAGCGATGCACTTTCACATTGTCATCGTCTAAAATGACAAACTAATTTCTTTAGAATTGCTGCTTGTTGTTGTGTTAAGTTTGTTGTCCTTCCCCCCCCTCCCTCCCATTAGCAGTTGGCTGCATACGGTGCAAAAGAAGTTCAACACTGCCCATAGACTCAACACTACCCGTAGACTCAACACTGCCCGTAGACTCAACACTACTCATAGACTCAACACTACCCATAGACTCAACACTACCCATAGACTCAACACTGCCCGTAGACTCAACACTGCCCGTAGACTCAACACTGCCCGTTGACTCAACACAGCCCATAGACTCAACACTGCCCATAGACTAACACTGCCCATAGACTAACACTGCCCATAGACTCAACACTGCTCTATGTGAGTCTGTGGGTATCTATGTGAGTCTGTGGGTCTCTGTGTGAGTCTGTGGGTCTGTGTGTGAGTCTGTGGGTCTGTGTGTGAGTCTGTGGGTCTCTGTGTGAGTCTGTGGGTCTCTGTGTGAGTCTGTGTGTGAGTCTGTGGGTCTCTGTGTGAGTCTCTATGTGAGGAGGAGGGACACAAAGAGAGAGAGAGCAAAGATTGAGACGTAGAGGGCGAGAAGGCGACAGAGGAAGGTAAAAGAAGGGCAAGACACGAAGGGATTTGTACGCCGGAGTGATCCGGCAAAAATGTCCGTGGCCAAGAAAAGCACCGCGCGCTCTGCACTCCAAGTTGCCGAGTCAGCGCCCCCACCATCCCCCCTTTAGTTGATAGCCAGCACGCACGCAGGCAGGGTTGGTAATCGTGACACTAAGTGAGATGCACGCCGCACTGATATTGCACCAGGGTCCTCCTACGATTTGCTCAGAACTGAGAAGCAACGAGAGAGGAACGGCGCGCTGGCTCTGCCCACATGTTTTCAGAAAGCGGTAGAGATAATGTTTCTAATGGGTGCACGACTGGCTACCTCTCCCCTCTCATCTCACTCCACTCCCCTCCACGCACTCTCCTACCTCTCCCCTCGCTCCACTCCCCACCACGCTCTCTCCTGCCTCTCCACTCTCATCTCACTCCATTCACCTCCACGCACTCTCCTACCTCTCCCAACTCATCTCACTCCACTCCCCTCCACGCACTCCCCTGCCTCTCCCCTCTCATCTCACTCTACTCCACGCACTCCCCTTCCTCTCCACTCTTATCTCACTCCACTCCCCTCCACACACTCTCCTGCCTCTCGTCTCACTCCACCATCTCGTTCCACACAGACCCTGCTCCAGAAGCCAAGGCGTTCTGTCACAGGTCCACAGCCAGCCCTTCCACTTCGTGTGCGAGGTCATTCATTCCTCCTCTGCTGCTCCCCCCCACGGTCTGGAATTCCCTTTGTTGTATGTTTGACACCACGTAAATCAAAATCTCCATTTCCTCCCCCGCCCCCACAGCCATCTGGGATGTAAGCTCCTTGCCCCTGTTGCAGTCCAGGCTCGAGGCCTTCCCCCTCTGCGCCGATGATACGACCGCCCCTCGCCCTGCAGAGCAAACGCGCGCCCGGCGGTTTCTGTACAGAATGTTATTAAGGCCAGAGGTGCGTCTCTCCTCCGATGTTGGCCGGGCCATCCCGAAAGCAACGCAACAGAACACCGAAACGAGATTTGTCCGTCCCCGCGTGAATTGCCACTGTCGTTCTCGCGAGAGCGAGAGGGACATCGGTGCGAGTCTCGGGAGCATCGGCTTTCATCCAGCAGTGGATCGATCGTGGCCGCTGCCGCTGATGATTACGCAGAAGCGGCATTTGCCAACCGAGCCACACACAACCACAGGCACGACACCCCTCCAGTAGAGACCACACACAACCACAGGCACGACACCCCCCCAGTAGAGGCCGATTAGCACGGTTGGCTACGTGCGGCGTGAAAGAAGTTCGACATACGTACACACGTACGTACGCAGCGACACATCGAGCCAACTATTATCTGGGGCGATGGATGGTGGGAGGGGTGGCCCGGATAATCTGAAATTCCAAACACACGTAAATTCGACTTAACAACAACAAACGTATTTAACCGTTTACAGCAAGCGGAATTGTGTGCGCGGTTGTGGAACGTGATCATGGTTGTGGAACGTGATCGTGGTTGCATCTTTGCCGAGTGCAATCACCAACGGACGGATGACATCGCAACCAAAGTTTAACACCGAGTAGTAGTAGGATTTCGCGACCGATATTATCCACAATAGAGGAGGGGGGAGGTTAGATCGAGTAAATATAAGTATCATTAAACCCTCCACCACCTGGAAATTCTGGATAATCGCCTAATGAGGCTGGTTGTTGTCACGGCTACACGAATTGTCAACGTTGTTGTGGGTTATTATTGTAAGAGCTGGGAGGGTGGGTGGGGGGCAGGGGTGTGGGGGGAACGAGACGACGGAGAGGGAATTCCAAAGTTGGCCAGAGGAGAGGAGCAGAAAGAGAAGCGTTGTGATCCTGCAGTCCGGTGGGTGGGTGAGTTGGTGGGTGAGTGGGTGGGTGAGTGGGTGGTTGGGTGGTTGGGTGAGTGAGTGGTTGGGTGAGTGAGTGGTTGGGTGAGGGGGTGGTTGGGTGAGTTGCTGGGTGAGTGAGTGGTTGGGTGAGTGGCTGGTTGGGTGAGTGGGTGGTTGGGTGAGTGGGTGGTTGGGTGAGTGGGTGGTTGGGTGAGTGAGTGGTTGGGTGAGTGATTGGGTGAGTGGCTGGTTGGGTGAGTTGCTGGGTGAGTGGGTGGTTGGGTGAGTTGCTGGGTGAGTGGGTGGTTGGGTGAGTTGCTGGGTGAGTGGGTGGGTGGGTGGTTGGGTGAGTTGCTGGGTGAGTGAGTGGTTGGGTGAGTGAGTGGTTGGGTGAGTGGGTGGTTGGGTGAGTGAGTGAGTGGTTGGTTGGGTGAGTGGGAGGTTGGGTGAGTTGACGGGTGAGTGGGTGAGTGAGTGGTTGGGTGAGTGGGTGGTTGGTTGGGTGAGTTGCTGGTTGGGTGGGTGAGTGAGTGGTTGGGTGAGAGGGTGAGTGGGTGAGTGAGTGGGTGAGTGAGTGGTTGGGTGAGTGGGTGAGTTTCTGGTTGAGTGGGTGAGTGGGTGGTTGGGTGAGTGGGTGGTTGGGTGAGTGGGTGGTTGGGTGAGTGGGTGGTTGGGTGAGTGGCTGGTTGGGTGAGTGGCTGGTTGGGTGAGTTGCTGGGTGAGTGGGTGGTTGGGTGAGTTGCTGGGTGAGTGGGTGGTTGGGTGAGTTGCTGGGTGAGTGGGTGGGTGGGTGAGTGGTTGGGTGAGTTGCTGGGTGAGTGAGTGGTTGGGTGAGTGAGTGGTTGGGTGAGTGGGTGGTTGGGTGAGTGGGTGGTTGGGTGAGTGAGTGGTTGGTTGAGTGGGAGGTTGGGTGAGTTGTTGGGTGAGTGGGTGAGTGAGTGGTTGGGTGAGTGGGTGGTTGGGTGAGTTGCTGGTTGGGTGGGTGAGTGAGTGGTTGGGTGAGAGGGTGAGTGGGTGAGTGAGTGGGTGAGTGAGTGGTTGGGTGAGTTTCTGGTTGAGTGGGTGAGTGAGTGGTTGGGTGAGTGGTTGGGTGAGTGAGTGATTGGGTGAATTACTGCTTGAGTAGGTGAGTGGTTGGGTGAGTTGCTGGGTGAGTGGGTGAGTGAGTGGTTGGGTGAGTGGGTGGTTGGGTGAGTTGCTGGTTGGGTGGGTGAGTGAGTGGTTGGGTGAGAGAGTGAGTGAGTGGTTGGGTGAGTGAATGGTTGGGTGAGTGGGTGAGTTTCTGGTTGAGTGGGTGAGTGAGTGGTTGGGTGAGTGGGTGAGTGGTTGGGTGAGTGGGTGAGTGAGTGATTGGGTGAATTACTGCTTGAGTGGGTGAGTGGTTGGGTGAGTTACCGGTTGAGTGGGTGAGTGAGTGGTTGAGTGAGTGGTTGGGTGAATTACTACTTGAGTGGGTGAGTGAGTGGGTGAGTGAGTGGGTGAGTTGATGGGTGAGTGAGTGGGTGTGCTGTTGTGACCTGCAGGGTGGTGGGTGGGTGAGTGAGTGGGTGAGTGAGTTGCTGAGTGAGTGGTTGAGTGAGTTGCTGAGTGAGTGGTTGAGTGAGTGGTTGAGTGAGTGGGTGAGTGAGTGGTTGAGTGAGTGAGTCAGTTGCTGGGAGCGTGAGTGGGTAAGTTGTTTGGTGTATGAGTGGGTGTACTGTTGTGATCTGCAGTTTGGTGACTGAGTGGGTGTGTTGTTGTGACATGCAGGGTGGTGGTTGTGTGAGTGTGTATGTTGGTGAGTGTGTGCACGAGTGGGTGGGTGGTTGGGTGAGTGGGTGTGTTGTGACAGGAGCGGAAGTGTAGCGGTTAGTGCGCTGCGCTATGAACCCGGCGACCCGGGTTCGATTCCTGCTCACGGCCAACACCCAGTGACGATTATCTGAAGCGGTCCTGGGCCTCCCCTAGGTCGACTCAGCCTCAAATGAGTACCTGGTACGGTGAGTAAACATCGCCACTGGGGAGACAAAGGCGGCCTGGCGTGGTGCTGGCCACCCACCCCCTCGTATACCGTTCTGGCCTTTATAGGTGCTCGCTAACAGCACTTGCCCCTACAGTCTGTTAAGGCTATACGGGGGGTCTTTGTCTTTTGACATGCAGGACGGTGGTTGTGAGTGGACGTGTGGGTGAGTGGACGTGTGGGTGAGTGGACGTGTGGGTGAGTGGACGTGTGGGTGAGTGGACGTGTGGGCGAGTGGACGTGTGGGTGAGTGGACGTGTGGGCGAGTGGATGTGTGGGTGAATATATGAATGAGTGCGTGGGTGGTTGGGTGAGTGGTTGTGTTGTTGTGGCCCTGTAGTGTGGTAGCGGTGGTTGAACACAAGTGTGCAGGACGAGACCAACACAGTCCGTGTCCGGCAACGAGCGAGTCCTCGACAGACGTTGAGGGGTAGCCACCGTGCTAAGATCACTGCCACAGTAACCACGGTGCCCGTGACGACCCAGCACTCCCGTCCTACTGTACTATGTACACAGACGTCCACGTGGGAGCAACAACAACCACGTCCTACACCCACCATCCCCATCGGAGGAGGTCTCGTGGGGGTTGTCCACAATCATTCAGCGAGTTGTCCGCACATTGGCCCAGAGTGGGGCGGTTGTTGCCCTGCACTACGCTGACGGCCGCGGTATTGAACGAGGTCTACGACAGTCGACTGAACCAGCGAATTACGTCGCCTGTAACACAGGCCGTGTCGCCTGTGACACAGGCCGTGTCGCCTGTAACACAGGCCGTGTCGCCTGTGACACAGGCCGTGTCGCCTGTAACACAGGCCGTGTCGCCTGTGACACAGGCCGTGTCGCCTGTAACACAGAGCGTGTCGCCTGTAACACAGGCCGTGTCGCCTGTAACACAGGCCGTGTCGCCTGTAACACAGGCCGTGTCGCCTGTAACACAGGCCGTGACGCCCGTGACACAGAGCGTGTCGCCTGTAACACAGGCCGTGACGCCTGTAACACAGGCCGTGTAGCCTGTAACACAGAGCGTGTCGCCTGTAACACAGGCCGTGACGCCCGTGACACAGAGCGTGTCGCCTGTAACACAGGCCGTGACGCCTGTAACACAGGCCGTGTAGCCTGTAACACAGGCCGTGTAGCCTGTAACACAGGCCGTGTCGCCTGTGACACAGGCCGTGACGCCTGTAACACAGGCCGTGACGCCTGTAACACAGGCCGTGTAGCCTGTAACACAGGCCGTGTCGCCTGTGACACAGGCCGTGTCGCCTGTAACACAGAGCGTGTCGCCTGTAACACAGGCCGTGACGCCTGTAACACAGAGCGTGTCGCCCGTAACACAGACCGTGTAGCCTGTAACACAGAGCGTGTCGCCTGTAACACAGAGCGTGTCGCCCGTAACACAGACCGTGTCGCCTGTGACACAGAGCGTGTCGCCCGTGACACAGGCCGTGTCGCCCGTAACACAGAGCGTGTCGCCCGTAACACAGAGCGTGTCGCCTGTAACACAGAGCGTGTCGCCTGTAACACAGAGCGTGTCACCTGTAACACAGGCCGTATCGCCTGTAACACAGGCGACCACACAACACACACACCACACACAATATACCACACAACAACAACAATCGCCATTCGCCACTAAGTGGCGGTGATGTCACCACAATGCTTGTGCCAGGCTATGCGCACCTTGAGGCCACGTGAAGTGTCGAACGCCCGCGGGCAGGAGGTCACGGGGCAGACCCAGGTGCCACGGGTCGACTGACTGAGATGATTGGCTGGTGCACCACCTGTGCCCCCTACTGTGCCAACCTGCTGTGCTTTAGCCACCCGGCGCTCCGCTCGTTGTTGTGAGCGTCGCTCCTCCGCCCTCCATTGTTGTTGGAGGGCGACTGCCTCCAACTGCCCAGTAGCGTCCTTCACGAGCCTCTTCCACAGAGGCCGATCTTGACGCCGCTGGTACCAGTCATCGGCAAGTCCACTCAGCTCCACGTCCTCCTGTACCACGTCACTCCATCTCTTCTCTAGCCCGTGCCGCGCCCGTTTAGCCCCCTCGATCCGGCCGAACAAAAGCTGTTTCGGCATGCGGTGGCTGGGCATGCGGGCTACATAACCCAGCCAACACAGCCTTGCCTGCCGGAAGAGCTCACCGATGGGACCTTGCCCAGATCTTTCAAGGATTTTTGAGCTCCTCGCACAATCCAGCCTGGTTAAACCCAGGATGGAACGTCGGCAGGCCAGCCTAAATGTTTCCAATCGGCGAAGATGTTCCATTAAGGGGGTCCACGTTTCGCAAGTGTAGAGAAGGGAGGGAATGACCGTGGCCGAGAAGACCTGAAGCTTAGTGCGGAGCGACAGACCAGGTAGCTTCCACACAGCGTTACGCAACCGATGAAAAGATATTGCCGCTCGACTGATTCAGAGTGAGACCTCTGCTGTTAAACTGGAGCCAGTCAAAAGCACACTGCCCAGGTATGGGAAACTCTCCACAACTGCCCCATCACCAATTGGGAGTTGTGGGGGTGGGGTGTCCGATGGTACAAAATACCCATGCAGGTGCTTAGTTTTGGTGGGGCTGATGGTAAGGCCCCATCTCTTAGTGGCACGCTCCAGTCTCAGCAGCAGCATCTCCAACTCCTCCGAATGAGCAGCTATTACCAAATCATCAGCATACGTAACGTGGTTGAGCAATAGGGAGCCATCCCTTGACCGCACCCGGGCATCGATCAGCCTCCCATTATATCTGTACCAAATGGAGATTCCCCCGGTACAGCTATTGAAGGCTTCACGAACTATGTGGTAAAAATAGATGTTAAATAATGTGGGAGCCAGAGGACATCCCTGTCGCACCCCAAGGAGTACAGGGAATGGCTCTGACTCCGGCCACCTAGTTTTACCTGGGCCCGCTCACCATTATGAAGGTCCTTAATGATCGTGAGCAGAGGGTCAGGGACTCCAAAAGCACGAAGATCAACCCAGAGCCCAGGCCTATTGATGGTATCATAGGCCTTGACCAGGTCAATAAAACAGAGATGTAGGTCTTGTTGGAATTCCCTACACCTCTGCTGTAGCAGACGGACAGAAAATATGGCATCTGTGCAGGACCGCCCTTTCCTGAAACAGCATTGGGACTCCTCAAGCCTCTCCTCAGCGTGCCTGGCGAGGCGATGTTGAATAATCCTTGCTAGGACCTTTCCCGGCACACTGAGGAGTGAGATGCCCCTGTAGTTGTTACAGTCTGTGTGGTCCCCCTTCTTAAAGAGGGGAACCACCAGGGCATCCTTCAAATCCTGCGGAACCCGTCCAGTGGTCTAGACTGTTGTTATGATGTCATATAGGGCAGTCTGTGCACAAACGCCACCCTCCCTCAGAATTTCGCTTGGGAGATCATCTCTGCCCGCTGCCTTTCCTGGTCTCAGACTCCGGATCGCCTTCAGTACTTCCTCAACAGATGGTACTTCAGCCAGCCACTCACAGGGGGTGACTTCTTCCAATATTTGAGGCACCGCAGCCTCAGCAGAGTCATCCTCGCTTTGTGCCACAATGTTTTCCTGGCTGATGGATTTTCCCTCCCCCAGGACCTCACAGAAATGCTCAGCAAATCTGCAAACCTATTCCTGGGGGTCGGAGATTGGATTACCGTTTTTTCCCCTAATGATGATAATAGGTGTGGCGCTGCAGGTTACTTTTTTGATGGAGTTAATTAGAGATTTGTGATCGCGGGCCACTGAGGCAGACTCCATCCCCTCAGCAACCCGCGACCACCACCCATCCTTGCAGCGCCTCACGGCTCTCCGAACCTCCGAGCGAAGGCTGCGGTAAGCCTCCTTATTCTCTGACGTGGGATTCTGTAGCCGATGACAGTGGGCCTTTCGCTTTTTCTCAACCATCCACACACACATCACACTACACATCACACACACCACACACTACACACACATCACACACACACTATACTACACACACAACACAACACACTACACACGCCACACACACTACACATCACACACAACACAACACACGCCACACACACACTACACACACATCACACACACACTATATACACACTACACACACATCACACTACACAACACACACACTACACACACACCACACGAGTAATCGTGCCACGTGTGTTTCTATGCGTGCAGCCATTCTGCCGATCCACTGCTGGATGATGAGGAAGGTAGAGGAGGCGCTCAATCCCCACGTCGAGTGACGGCTGTTTGACCATACTTCACCCCGCTGGTCAGCGTGAGTTGGTGAACATTGTGGTAATGGTGGTGATGATCCTAATTACTGGTGATTACTTTATCTGAAGGGAATAAACTAGAAAGCAGAATCCATTGCGTGGGCAATAAAAACGTCGCCTGTCGTGTTCACGCCTGCGGACAGGACCCACAGAGAGAGGCCGCAGGGCTGGCTAAGAGAAACTTCAACACAACTACAACAACAACTACCACAACAACACTAGCACAACAACTACAACAACTACTACAACTACCACAACTACTACAACACTACCACAACAACGACAACAACACTACCACAACAACTACTACGACAACAATTACAACAACTACGACAACAACACCACAACTACTACAACACTACCACAACAACTACCACAACAACAACTACTACAATAAATACTACAATAACAACTACTACAACTACTACAACACTACCACAACAACTTCAACACAACTACTACAACTACTACAACACTATCACAACAACTTCAACACAACTACTACTACAACAACTATAACAACACTATCACAACAACAACTACCACAACTACTACGACAACAACTACGACAACAACAACACCATAACAACTACCACAACTACTACAAGAACACTACCACAACAACTACTACGACAACAACTACGACAACTACTACAACTACCACAACAACTACAACAACACTACCACAACAACAACTACGACAACAACTACAACAACTACTACAACATCTACCACTACTACAACACTACCACAACAACTACCACAACAACTTCAACACAACTACTACAACAACTACAACAACACTATCACAACAACAACTACGACAACTACGACAACAACACCACAACAACTACCACCACAACAACACTACCACAACAATTACAACAACACTACCACAACAACAACTACTACAACAACTACCACAACACTACCACAACAACTTCAACACAACTACAACTACTACAACAACTACTACAACACTACCACAACTACTACTACAACACTACCACAACAACTACTACAACAACTACTACAACAACTAAACACTACCACAACAACTACAACACAACTACTACAACTACCACAACTACTACAACACTACCACAACAACTACTACAACACTACCACAACAACTACTACGACAACAATTACAACAACTACGACAACAACACCACAACAACTACCACAACTACTACAACACTACCACAACAACTACCACAACAACAACTACAACAACTACCACAACTACTACAACAACTTCAACACAACTACTACAACTACAACAACACTATCACAAAAACTACTACAACACTACCACAACAACAACTACAACAACTACAACTACTACAACAACTACCACAACTACTACAACACTACCACAACAACTTCAACACAACTACTACAACACTACCACAACAACTTCAACACAACTACTACAACTACAACACTATCACAACAACTTCAACACAACTACTACAACTACTACAACAACTACAACAACACTATCACAACAACTACTACAACACTACCACAACAACAACTACTACAACTACTACAACAACTACAACAACACTATCACAACAACTACAACAAGACTACCACAACAACTACTGCAACTACTACAACAACACTACCACAACAACTACTATGACTACTACTACAACAACTACTACAATAACAACTAGGACAACTAATACAACAACTACTACTACGACAACAACTACTACAACACTACCACAACAACTACTACAACACTACAACTACTGCAACAACTACAACAACTACTACAACTACGACAACAACAACTACTACAACGACAACAACTACTACGACACAACAACTACTACAAAACTACAACAACTACTACAACTACTACAACAACTACTACAACACCTACAACTACTATAACTACTACTATAACAACTACAACTGCAACTACTCCAACAACTACTCCAACAATACTACAACTACTGCAACAACTAACTACCACAACTACTTCTACAACAATACTACTACAACTACCACAACAACTACTACCACACTACAACTACAATAACTACTACTATGACAACTACTAATTCAACAAATACTACAACTACTTCAACAACTACTACTACACCTACAAAAACGACTACTACAATAACTACTCCAACAACTACTACAACAACTGAAACTACTACAACAACTGCAACTACTACAACAACTACTGCAACAACTACTATAACTACCACTACAACAACTGCAACTACAACAACTACCACAACAACTACCACAACAACTACTACTACTACAAGACCACAACTACTATTATAATAACTGCAACTACTACAACTGCAACTACAGCAACTACAACTCTTACAACTACTACAACAATACTACTACTACAATACTACAACTACTGCAACAACCACGGCAGCAGCCGCCATATCGCCCGCCACTAACATCATCAAACACCACAGAGCCTGTCCGTGCCAGGCTAGGTGCACTTACGAGTGTGGACGCGGGGGATGAGGGGGATACAAACCCTCCCCCCAGGGCCATTGCCCGAAACGTCGCCTGATATATATTGTTGTTCCGATTAAGGCTTCGTACGCCAACGCAGTCCAAGTCGCACACACAGAGAGCTTCACACACACAGTTACACACAGAGTTACACACACACAGAGCTTCACACAGAGAGCTTCACACACACAGTTACACACAGAGTTACACACACAGAGCTTCACACACACACAGTTACACACAGAGTTACACACACACACACAGAGCTTCAAACAGAGAGCTTCACACACACAGTTACACACAGAGTTACACACACAAAGCTTCACACACACACAGTTACACACAGAGTTACACACACACACAGAGCTTCACACAGAGAGCTTCACACACACAGTTACACACAGAGTTACACACACACACAGAGCTTCACACAGAGAGCTTCACACACACAGTTACACACAGAGTTACACACACAGAGCTTCACACACACACACAGTTACACACAGAGCTACACACACAGTTACACACAGAGCTACACACACAGAGCTTCACGCACACACACAGTTACACACAAAGCTACACACACACAGAGAGCTTCACACACACACAGAGCTTCACACACAGTTACACACAGAGCTACACACACACAGAGCTTCACACACACAGTTATACACAGAGCTACACACACACAGAGAGCTTCACACACAGAGAGCTTCACACACACACAGTTACACACAGAGCTACACACACAGAGAGAGCTTAACAACACACAGAGAGCTTCACACACACACACAGTTACACACAGAGCTACACACACAGAGAGTTACACACAGAGCTACACACACACAGAGAGCTTCACACACACAGTTACACACAGAGTTACACACACAGAGATTCACACACACACAGAGCTTCACACACACAGTTACACACAGAGTTACACACACAGAGATTCACACACACACAGAGCTTCACACACACAGTTACACGCAGAGTTACACACACAGAGCTACACACACACAGAGCTACACACACACAGTTACACACAGAGCTTCACACACACAGTTACACACAGAGCTACACACACAGAGAGATTCACACACAGTTACACACAGAGCTACACACACACAGAGAGCTTCACACACACAGTTACACACAGAGAGCTTCACACACAGAGAAAGCTTCACACACACAGAGCTTCACACACACACAGTTACACACAGAGCTACACACACAGAGAGCTTCACACACACAGTTACACAGAGCTACACACAGAGAGTTACACACAGAGCTACACACACAGAGTTACACACAGAGAGCTTCACACACAAAGAGAGCTTCACACACACGCACGTACCGTGAGAGGTGCGCGCCGCTCCGACCGTACGCTGCCCCGCCGCGGGAACGTCGACTTTCCAAGTGGGCAGCAGGAGACTCGGAAGCAGGGCGCAGGCGAGGGCGCAGGCGAGGGCGCGAATCCCCGCGAGACGAATCCCGCCGGGGTTGTCGCCTCCCCCACCCCCAACTTGTAACTTTGAACCGCCTCGAACGCCTCCTCCTGCTGCTGCTTGAACCACCTTTAACACCTATTGTATGAACCACCTTGAACGCCTATTGTATGAACCACCTTGAACGCCTATTGTATGAACCACCTTCAACGCCTATTGTATGAACCACCTTGAACACCTATTGTATGAACCACCTTGAACACCTATTGTATGAACCACCTTGAACGCCTATTGTATGAACCACCTTGAACGCCTATTGTATGAACCACCTTCAACGCCTATTGTATGAACCACCTTTAACACCTATTGTATGAACCACCTTTAACACCTATTGTATGAACCACCTTGAACGCCTATTGTATGAACCACCTTTAACACCTATTGTATGAACCACCTTTAACACCTATTGTATGAACCACCTTGAACGCCTATTGTATGAACCACCTTTAACACCTATTGTATGAACCACCTTGAACGCCTCCTGCTTGAACCACCTTTAACACCTATTGTATGAACCACCTTTAACGCCTATTGTATGAACCACCTTGAACGCCTATTGTATGAACCACCTTGAACGCCTATTGTATGAACCACCTTGAACGCCTATTGTATGAACCACCTTGAACGCCTATTGTATGAACCACCTTTAACGCCTATTGTATGAACCACCTTTAACGCCTATTGTATGAACCACCTTTAACGCCTATTGTATGAACCACCTTGAACACCTATTGTATGAACCACCTTGAACGCCTATTGTATGAACCACCTTGAACGCCTATTGTATGAACCACCTTGAACACCTATTGTATGACCCACCTTTAACGCCTATTGTATGAACCACCTTGAACGCCTATTGTATGAACCACCTTTAACGCCTATTGTATGAACCACCTTGAACGCCTATTGTATGAACCACCTTTAACGCCTATTGTATGAACCACCTTGAACGCCTATTGTATGAACCACCTTGAACGCCTATTGTATGAACCACCTTGAACGCCTATTGTATGAACCACCTTTAACGCCTATTGTATGAACCACCTTCAACTCCTATTGTATGAACCACCTTGAACGCCTATTGTATGAACCACCTTGAACGCCTATTGTATGAACCACCTTTAACACCTATTGTATGAACCACCTTGAACGCCTATTGTATGAACCACCTTCAACACATATTGTATGAACCACCTTTAACGCCTATTGTATGAACCACCTCGAACGCCTATTGTATGAACCACATTCAACACCTATTGTATGAACCACCTTCAACGCCTATTGTATGAACCACCTTGAACGCCTCCTGCTTGAACCACCTTCAACGCCTATTGTATGAACCACCTTTAACACCTATTGTATGAACCACCTTGAACGCCTATTGTATGAACCACCTCTAACGCCTCCTGCTCGCGAGACTTTTTCGCCATTTGAGGAAACACGTGCTGGTGAACGAGCGACCACCACCCCCATTCACACACCCCGACTTGCACCCCCCCCCCCGGCTCGCTCCGTCCCTTCCCTGCGAGTCCCCTCGCTCCCTAACCCTCGAACCCCCTCCTGCGCACCCGCAGATCCCCCTCGGCGGATGATCGATCCCCCGACTCCGATGTGGGTTCTGTTCACGAGCCCACCACTCGCTCGCACTGATCGATAATCATCAACCGCGCACACCCCCCCCCCCACTCCTCACCCTGCCGATCCCTCTCCCCAACCACCCCCTTTGGACCCTACAAACTGATCGATACCCGATGGGGGTTCACCAACACCCCCTGGACCCGACCGATCTCCCACCGCTCCCCGATGGGGTTCACCAACACCCCCTGGACCTGACCGATCAACCAACGCGGTATCCCCACCCCCTTTTCACAATCCCTAGTGCGGATAAGAGGGGGCGCCCAATGAGGCGACGGTCGGCGTGGGGGGGGGGAGGCCCCGCGTGCATTCCCGGGCGCCAGCCAATGGGCGCCGGGCACGTCGCCCTATCCGCTGTAGGGAATTCGAGTCAATGTTAAGTCAATGGGAGGGAGGGGGTGGGGGTGGGGCGCGGAGAGAACCGGATTCTGGTGCCTCTTAGCTTTTTGGCCGTTGTTGTTGCTGGATTATAAGACGCACTCCAATGTAAAGTTACACAAATCTGATGACGAGTACCGGATTATAAGACGCACCCCAATGTAAAGTTATGTAAATCTGGTGAAACGTACCGGATTATAAGACGCACTCCAATGTAAAGTTACACAAATCTGATTACGAGTACCGGATTAGAAAACGCACCCCAATGTGAAGTTCTACAAATATGGCGACACACGTACCGGATTATAAGACGCACCCCAATGTAGGTTCCATAGTTTAATTTATTTGGTACAGCCCTGTGAGCCATTCGGCTCTTGAATCGGATGCAACTGCAAGAAACACAAAAACATGAACAAGAAAAACATCTTAAAGTGACTTTGTGTGACTGTGCAAACAGAAAATCCAGGAATAAAAACATCAAAATATTCCTGAAATAGCAGCGTACACCAACGCTGTGTGCAAAAATCCCAGTGGGATGCAAGTCAAACAACAACAACAAGAAGAAAACTTTGATTAAGGCCATCAGTCTAACTCCGTACTACAATAAACAAAAACATGGCCAAACCAAAAAACTTTTAGAAATCACCAAAATAAAGCCATAAATGTAATGTAACAGTGATCATAGGAACTGTGGTGTAAAGTTCTACAAATCTGGATAAACGTGCCGGATTATAAGACGCACCCCAATGTAAAGTTACACAAATCTGGTGACACACGTACCGGATTATAAGACGCATCCCAATGTAAAGTTATCCAAATCTGGCGACACACGTACCGGATTATAAGACGCACTCCAATGTAAAGTTATCCAAATCTGGCGACACACGTACCGGATCATAAGACGCACCCCAATGTAAAGTTCTACAAATCTGGTGACACACGTACCGGATTATAAGACGCACTTCCAACGCCAACTGTGAACGCAGGGCAAGGGGAGAGAGTTGTGAAGTGTCTTGCAATGCGGAGAATGCGGGAATGTTGTTGAGCCAGTTTAGTTTTCATCAACATTTAAAATGACCGAACTTTAACGGGGTCCCTTTCAGAGTTGACTGCTCCATGCTTTTATACATCTTGGTGACAATTCCCGATCGTCAAATCTATTTTATGTTTTGTTGTTGTTGTTGCTATGGATTGACCGTGGCCCATGATCGGTGACGAAGTGGAGATTTATTATTTTTCGATCGGCAATCCGTTAATATTTTAACAATGATTCCTGGAGATAAATGTGTCATTATTTTGAGATTGAGCTACGTATTAAACGTTCATTACAATTTCGAACACATTTACCTCACGAAAGTAACCGAAGTTGTAATTATTACCTCGTCGGGACGCAAGCGCCACAAAGCCGCGTCACCAAACTACGAGGGATAATTTCCCGCCTAAAATCCCACTTAATTACAACACGCACATTTAGCAATTACCTCAGGCGCGCGACAGCTAACACCATGGGAACTGGCATTATACACAACGATTTTACCTTCTGACCCATACAATTACCACTGTCCTGCAGCGAGACAAGGTTTCCCTCGTACTAAACCATTAGTAAGGGCCCTCGCTGAGCTACCAAGTAAGACGCGACCTGGCCATCACCAATGATCGGCTCAACTAAATTGGGCCTCTCCATCGTCGTCACCACCATCAGGGCGAAATGTCTCATCATCATCATCATCGGCATCAGCAGCAGCCAGGCAACTCGAAACGCCGTGTCGTTCATTCTCAACGCGGGGGGAATACACCGGAGGGACAGGGAGAAAAATCCACGCGACCACGGGGAGAGAGACGCCTCAAACTACAAATATACAGCAGCAGCAGCATCAGCAGCAGGCGAGGTCGTTAACATCTCATAGCCACCTGATGCCCTGGTACATTGGGGGGCTGTCCGTAAATGACGTCACGTACTTGGGGGGGGGGGGGGGGGGGTCAGAGATTTGTGACGATGTGTGACGAGGGTGGTGGGGGGGGAGTTTGAGAAATGTGACGTCACATCAAAATTCGCAATTTTAAATAAATATAGACACCACGTTCTACTTAATTAAATAGACTTTTTAATAAATGTTTCGTCCTACAACATCAGAGTGCAGCGCCACATTAAAAACGCACTACAATGACAATAGTTTAAAGCGATTTGAAGCATGTTTTATTTTGTTGGGGGGGGGGGGCAGAGCTTTGTGACGTCATATTTGAGGGGGGAGGTCTGATTTTTTGTGACGCCGTGTGACGAGAGAGGGGGGGGTCAAAAATCGTCCAAAATCGCGTGACGTCATTTATAGACGGCCCCTTGACCACCACGGTGAAGTATGGCCAAATAACCCCCATGCCCCACTGATTGGCCACCGGTGTTAGAACAACGCCAAAAGGCGAACCGGACACGTATGTTATGAGAGCCACGTGTGTTTGCATGTTTTGCCACATGCACGTGTGTGGTTAACTACAGACTAGATGCCTTGCGTACAGGTGCATCACATCTATTTTGGTGTTTGAACATTTTAACACAACATCCTGTTTTATCGCCTGAACAGGGTACCAAACCTCTTCTTACTCTTCATCATTGTGAATACTGCCATGAAGTTCCCATCGATATCGCTGCTGCTCGACCAGAGCCGTGAGTGTTCTTATAGACCGGCATTGTCTTTGTTGCTGTTCGCCTTGAGGCGTTGTTCTCTGGTGTAACACCGGTGGTGAGACAGGGCCTTGAAGAAGGCCGGTGGAGGCCACTCATTATTATTACTGCCAGAGCCATCCATGTGTGTTTGCTTGTTTTACCACAAGTACTGTGTTTGGTTAATTACAGACTTGACGCCTTGCGAAAAGGTGCATCACATCTGTTTGGGCGTTTGAACATCCGAGCACAACATCCTGTTTCTTTGCCAGGACAGGGCATCAAGCCTCTTCTTACTTTTCATTGTTTTGGATGCTGCCAAAAATGAAATGTCCTCCCACCCACCCCCGTCGATGTGGCGAATGCGAGCTGGAGAGACGGGGAGTGTTGCAGTGCGTGCAGGAGAGAAGAAGATGAGGAGGGGGAACTCGAGCGAGCAATTCTCATGGCAGGGACGAGTGGTCGTGGGGAAGGGCGTGAGAGTTGAGTGTTCATGGGGAGATCATCATGGATTCCTGTTGACGAAGGACAAGTTCAAAGGGCTCGCATAATGCACAATGTACATAATGCACATTGTACATAAATGCACATTGTACATAATGCACATTATACACAATTCACATGCACAATGTACATAATGCACATTGTACATAAATGCACATTGTACATAATGCACATTATACATAATTCACATGCACAATGTACATAATGAACATGCCCAATGTACACAATGCACATGCACAACGTACATACTGCACATGCACAATGTACGTGGCCTCTGTCATCCCACCACATTGCGCGAGAGAGCAGAAGGGGTGATCACCACATCTACGCCTCTTTATAAGGAACGAAACAGGTGGACTTCTCCACACATCTGGCTGTCGCCTGATGAACCTAGTTGTAATTACTGGCGAAACGTCGTACTCAGATTGTGAATGTTGCGGCTTGTCACTCCAACACAACCGGTTAGTGCTGTACTAGTGACGAATTGGCATGCTCTGTTTACGTGACAACCCTTACTAGTTGGCTGTGTCGGGTGGTGGCGGGTTTTAACGACACATTTATATAGTTACACGATCTAACCCAAAAACGGACACCACCATCCCCATGTTCTCGGCGTCGGTGTGGAGAATGTAACTTCATACAGCACAGACACGCAGATGATGTCTGCTTCGCATTTCCCTCTCTGCAGATGCATAAATAAAAGTTACCAACCGTGCTCGTCCGAGGTGCGGGGGAAAGTCAACAACAACAACTGTTTTTAATGTTTGTACACAACCCATGGGGGATTGTGTGAGTGCTGTACGAGTTGAGAGAGGCGTCCATTCCGTGCAAACTCCAGAAGCAACCCCCCCACCCCGCACCTCCGATTAGCACGGTTGGATACGTACGGTGCGAAAGAAGTTCACCACACATACACACTGCCCATAGACTAACACTACACATAGACGTACGGTGTGAAAGAAGTTCAACACATCTACATACTGCCCATAGACTAACACTGCACATAGACGTACGGTGTGAAAGAAGTTAACCACACATACACACTGTCCATAGACTAACACTGCACATAGACGTACGGTGTGAAAGAAGTTCACCACACATACACACTGTCCATAGACTAACACTACAGATAGACGTACGGTGCTAAAAAAGTTCACCACACATACACACTGTCCATAGACTAACACTACACATAGACGTACGGTGTGAAAGAAGTTCAACACACATACACACTGTCCATAGACTAACACTGCACATAGACGTACGGTGCGAAATAAGTTCACCACACATACACACTGTCCATAGACTAACACTGCACATAGACGTACGGTGCGAAAGAAGTGGATCATACAGACACAAACATTCTGAGAGACACACAGACGCGCAGGCGTAAGGGCCAAGTGCGCATGCAAGGATACCCTACTCTTCGTTGGTTCTTTCGGTAAAGTCACGTAGAATGAGAATAAAATAATAAATTGATCAAATAAAATAACACAATAATATTTTATCAATTTATTATTTTATTCTCATTCTACGTGACTTTACCGAAAGAACCAAAGAAGATGAATCCTTGCAGTCACGAAAGCTTTAAATCGAGATATCCTACTCGCCAAGCGGGGCTGCAATTTAGCTTGAGCTGTCCGAGGCAGAGCTCCGGAAAATAGTAGGGTCCAGGCGGGTTCATAAGTATGGCCCATCCATTCAGGTGTAATATGGCAGTGCATCCAGCGCTGGTGGTCGCGACAAGGCTGGCAGCATTGTACACACTACGGTGGTCACGTGCTAATGCACGCAAGGCAAATGGATTGGACTCGTGCCTTCTGCTGTTTGTGAGCAGCACACCTTTGCATGTAGTTAAATCTCCACACTCACCCACCCACCGATAACTCGCTTGCTCAATCACCTACTCACCCCCCCCCCTCACTCAACCCACCACTCACCCACTCACGTGTTCAGTCAACTACTCACCCACCCACTCACCCAATCACTCATCTTCCCACCCACTCACCACATCACTTACCCAACACTCACCCAACCTACTCACCCACTTTCTCACTCGCCCACACACTCACCACATCACTTACCCACCACTCACCCAACCTACTCACCCACTTGCTCACCCACCCACACACTCACCAACACCTTGCATGTCGTGATTCCTGTTGTTCCCAGCCTGCACGACGCATTCTCCTTTTGTGGAGGGTTTTTTGTTTCATCATTTACACGCAGCGATGGGTCTCTTGCCTGTTTTTACGCATGCCATGCCAGACGCCACCCAGGCTCAACCCCTGCATGGCTTCCGATATACGACGGCCCATTCCGGGTGGTTTGCTCGTAGGCCGAGGACCATTGGGTGGAGGTGGCGAAGTCTGGCTCAGCTTTGCCATCGCGTGGATTTACACGCGCGCGCACACACACAGAGGTCAGTCGAGTCACCCGCCTCTGGCGTCTCAGCCCAGTGTCGCAATGGCTCCACAAATGAGGTGACACGTTCCGTCCTTGGTCGCCCGCATCCCGAGCATGTCACGGCGGAGTGCGTGCAGAAAGTCGACGGCTCTGTTCACTCGTCAGCCCGGAGAGGAAGCCTGGGCACTGCTGATGAGACGCTGGATTTTAAAGTGATATCAGAAGGCGACTCTGCTAATGTCAACATCTGTCCAGAGGTTGATTGTGTTGAACCGGTGCTGCTGGAGAAGGCCGTGCGGCTGATGGGATGTGTATACAAGTACCGTACGCCTAGTTATTGTGTGGAGGGACAGATTTGTGACGGTGGCGAATTGGCTTCTGATTTTCTCTTTGGGCAGTGACGCGACCCACGGTGGCTAGGAGATGTTAACGACCTCGCCTGCTATACAGGAGGTCGTGGGTTCGATCCCGACGCCTGCTGCTGTATACTTGGAGTTTGCGCGTCTCGCTCTCTCATCATCATCATGGTGGCTAGGAAATGTTAACGACCTCGCCTGTTATACAGGAGGTCGTGGGTTCGATCCTGACGCCTGCTGCTGTATATTTGGAGTTTGCGTCTCTCTCTCTCTCTCATCATCATCACGGTGGCTAGGGAGATGTTAACTACCTCGCCTGGTCTGCAGGAGGTCGTGGGTTCCATCCCGACTCTGACGCCTGCTGCTGTATATTTGGAGTTTGCGGTGTCTCGCTCTCTCATCATCACGGTGGTTAGGAAATGTTAACGACCTCGCCTGCTATACAGGAGGTCGTGGGTTCAATCCCGACGCCTGCAGCTGCTGTATATTTGGAGTTTGCGTCTCTCTCTCTCTCATCATCACAGTGGCTAGGAGATGTTAACGACCTCGCCTGCTATACAGGAGGTCATGGGTTCGATCCCGACGCTGCTGCTGTATATTGGGAGTTTGTATGAGTGTGTGTGTCTCTCTCCCCGTGGTCGCGTGAATTTTTTCCCGGGTCCTCCGGTTTTTTTCCTTCCACCTTTAGAATGAACGTCACCACGCGTTTAGAGAGTTTGGCTGCTGAACATGATGATGAGTCCACTTCGTTGAGCTATCATTTGTGATGGCCAGCTCGCGACGTAGCAGCTCAGTGAGGCCTTAGCTGGTAAAATAAAAATAGTTACATTTTTTTCAAAAGTCGTTTGTTGCAGAAGTTCACAGTTCACGAAATCCAGCGGTCTCCAAGATTATCACCGTGGGGTTGAATGACCACAGACTGACTGCTTCAACAACAACAAAAACACACAATCTCGTGACGCCGTTTGCAAGAGGAGGCCATTGTTGTCATGGAGCCATAGCCCAACAATTTGCCAAATGTGTCAAAGCAAACAAACGCGCACGCAAAATGTCCCTACCCCTTGCACACGTTTTTACTGTTGAATCTGCAGAGCGGCGACCATCGCCCCCTACTGCTACAAAATGTTTTGGCAGAGACCCATCCTGAAACAGGTTCGGGAGACCTCAAGCATGTTCATGCAGTGAATAATCGATTATCCGGCGGCTTGGGATAACATAATTATTTTTTTGCACATTCGTGCATGACGTTATGTGCTTTTTAGGCGTTGTGTATTTTTTTTCAGTGTTATTACATTTGTTTACGGTATTAAATAGGCATTACTGGGAGAACAAGTTACCGTACTGACTGTTTACTTTCCACTGCAATCTCCAAGTCCCTCTGCATCACGGGGTGATGCTGTACGTGCGACTACGCTCTTGTTTCAACAACAACAACCACCACCACCACCACGTGTGTGACGATCGCCGGACTGATGGGAACGCCGTATGACACGACTCACTTTTCGACGGATCGCCCCGTGTGTGGGGGCGTCCATAAATGACGTCACGCACCTGGGGGTGGGGGTCAGAAATTTGTGACTTTGTGACGAGGGGGGGGGGGTTGAGAAATGTGACGTCACATCAAAATGCGCAACTTTAAATACATATAGACAACACGTTCTACTTATATTCATATTCTTAGCGCTTTCGGTAAAGTGACGTTGAAGGGAAACAATAAAATAATAAAATATATATAAAATAATAAAATTATCACGACGTTTCGACCATAACACAAACGGTCATCATATGAATTACTGCAGTCACGAAAGCTTTAAATCAAAATTTAGGTTCTACTTAATTAAATTAACTTTTTAATAAATGTTTTCTCCTACAACATCAGAGTGCAGCGCCACATTAAATACGCCGCACTACAATGACAATAGTTTTAAGCGATTTGAAGCGTGTTTTATTTTTTTGGGGGGGGGGGGGGGGGCAGAGCTTCGTGACGTCATATTTGAGGGGGGGTCTGACTTTTTGTGACGCCGTGTGACGAAGGGGGGGGGAGGGGCAAAAATCGTGTGACGTCATTTATGGACGGCCCCTTTGTTCATTTTCTGTTTGTATTAACCGGAGTTATTGGCCATGAAGAATGTACACGCGTGCTGTATTGTCATCGTCACAGCTGTACGTGCTGTGTCATGTACCTCAATGTAATAATGTTAGACACTTTAATGGAGCGATTTTGGCGATTTGGCCGGATCGGCCCTGAACCGCCCGAGAAGCGATAAACAACTCTCTTTATTTATACTGCAGCAGCAGGAGGAATCCGATGAGCTATAAAGCGCTTGTTCACAGACGTCCAGTAGGGGCACGGGGTAAGAACGTTGCAACAACAATAAACCGCCACTTTTTTCAAATGTTCTTGCTGTGGTTTTCACACCTGATGATGATTGCTTGTGTTGCAGTCGGAACGTCGTGAGAATTGTATTGTTTTATATTTTTATTATTTTATTGCTTCCCTTCTACGTGGTGACTTTACCGAAAGAACCAAGAATATGAATCCCTGCAGTCACGAAAGCTTTAAATCGAAATTTAAAACAACAACACAAACAAATCACCAAAACACAAACAAACACAACACTAAACCATTCCCATCCTACCAGGCAAAGCCCACTGAGGTGTTCACTTATTTATCAGAAGTGACCTGGACACCACAAATGATAGCTCAACAAAGTGGCTTATCATCACGTGGACATTAATTCATAATCAACTCGTTTATTTTTGGCGACTCCGTCCCACCACGCACATAAAACGCCGCGACCCGCCTGGCGCGGATCGTTCTGTTGTCGTGTCCAAGCGCAGCGATGAGGACGAATGCGCAGAAGAAACAAAACTTTTAAACTTTGATGAGCGCGTCGCGTGGAGCTCGCCGAGAGGAACAGATCGCCGTGTCGTTCGCCTTCGACGGACATAAAATGACGTCGCAAACGCAGTTCATGCGAGAGCCGGGGGCTCATGGGACCCCGGGGTCAAGCCATGAGATTCATTTATAGCGGCTAAATAATCTCAATAATCTAAACGCATGTTTCTAAATGTGTGGGGGGGGGGAGGGGGAGAAAGTCTTAGTAGACTGAATTAACCTTCGAAATCGCGTCAATCTTGGCGACGGGGTCAATTTAAAACTGATAAAGAACAAACTTTACTGATTTAATTAGTTAATTTTAGACGGGTTTTATGAGGCTCGATGCGTTACGCTGCACCGTGCCGCCAACGCGTCCGTTAGGAGTTAGCCCAGAGAGCCAAAAGTGCGTCTCTCCTCCAGCACACACGAGGGGTGTCCTCAGTAGACACCACAGCACACACGAGGGGTGTCCTCAGCAGACACAGTACACACGAGGGGTGTCCTCAGTAGACACCCACAGTACACACGAGGGGTGTCCTCAGCAGACAGTACACACGAGGGGTGTCCTCAGTAGACACAGTACACACGAGGGGTGTCCTCAGCAGACACAGTACACACGAGGGGTGTCCTCAGCAGACACAGTACACACGAGGGGTGTCCTCAATAGACACAGTACACACGAGGGGTGTCCTCAGTAGACACAGTACACACGAGGGGTGTCCTCAGTAGACACAGTACACACGAGGGGTGTCCTCAGCAGACAGTACACACGAGGGGTGTCCTCAGCAGACAGTACACACGAGGGGTGTCCTCAGCAGACACAGTACACACGAGGGGTGTCCTCAATAGACACAGTACACACGAGGGGTGTCCTCAGCAGACACAGTACACACGAGGGGTGTCCTCAATAGACACAGTACACACGAGGGGTGTCCTCAGCAGACAGTACACACGAGGGGTGTCCTCAATAGACACAGTACACACGAGGGGTGTCCTCAGCAGACACAGTACACACGAGGGGTGTCCTCAGTAGACACAGTACACACGAGGGGTGTTCTCAGCAGACAGTACACACGAGGGGTGTCCTCAGTAGACACAGTACACACGAGGAGTGTCCTCAGCAGACAGTACACACGAGGGGTGTCCTCAGTAGACACCCACAGTACACACGAGGGGTGTCCTCAGCAGACACAGCACACACGAGGGGTGTCCTCAGTAGACACAGTACACACGAGGGGTGTCCTCAGTAGACACAGCACACACGAGGGGTGTCCTCAGTAGACAGTACACACGAGGGGTGTCCTCAGCAGACACCACAGTACACACGAGGGGTGTCCTCAGCAGACACAGCACACACGAGGGGTGTCCTCAGCAGACACAGTACACACGAGGGGTGTCCTCAGCAGACGCCCACCGTTATTCAAGGGCCATGGCTGATGGGGAAAAGTGATGGAATTTGAGTGTTGGTGGGTGGCAGTGATGGCAAGCAAGGGTGATGATAGCGAAAGGGGGGGGGGGCGAGGTGAGGAAGGGGGAGGATGGTGTCGGTTTTAAGGATGAGTAGTCGAGGGATACCGCCAACATCAGCTACATTGTGTGTGGGTTTTAATTTTATTTCGCTATGGGAAGGAGGAGACCGGAGAACCCTGGAAGGGAAACCCCCACACTCGCACACGGATGAGAACGGACAAACTGCACAGCGATTTATTTCTATTTGACCAGGTAAGGCCCCACTATTTGACCAGGTAAGTCCCCACTATTTGACCAGGTAAGGCCCCACTATTTGACCAGGTAAGGCCCCACTATTTGACCAGGTAAGGCCCCACTATTTGACCAGGTAAGGCCTCACTATTTGACCAGGTAAGGCCCCACTATTTGACCAGGTAAGGCCCCACTATTTGACCAGGTAAGGCCCCACTATTTGACCAGGTAAGGCCCCACTATTTGACCAGGTAAGGCCCCACTATTTGACCAGGTAAGGCCCCACTCTTTGACCAGGTAAGGCCCCACTATTTGACCAGGTAAGGCCCCACTATTTGACCAGGTAAGGCCCCACTATTTGACCAGGTAAGGCCCCACTATTTGACCAGGTAAGGCCCCACTATTTGACCAGGTAAGGCCCCACTATTTGACCAGGTAAGGCCCCACTCTTTGACCAGGTAAGGCCCCACTATTTGACCAGGTAAGGCCCCACTCTTTGACCAGGTAAGGCCCCACTATTTGACCAGGTAAGGCCCCACTCTTTGACCAGGTAAGGCCCCACTATTTGACTAGGTAAGGCCCCACTATTTGACCAGGTAAGGCCCCACTATTTGACCAGGTAAGGCCCCACTATTTGACCAGATAAGGCCCCACTATTTGACCAGATAAGGCCCCACTATTTGACCAGGTAAGGCCCCACTATTTGACCAGGTAAGGCCACATTATTTGACCAGGTAAGGCCCCACTATTTGACCAGGTAAGGCCCCACTATTTGACCAGGTAAGGCCCCACTATTTGACCAGGTAAGGCCCCACTGAGTTGCTACGTAGCTCTTTTTCAGAAGCGACCTGGCCATCACAAATGATAGCTCAACCAAGTGGGCTTATCGTCATCATCATTATCATCAAGTGGAAATGTTTAGCAGCCAAATACTCTAAACGCGTGAGGTTGATTCTAAACGTGGAGGGGGAAAGTGGAGGAGCCAAAGAAAAATCCACGCGACGACAGAGAGAGAGAGAGACTCCAAATATACAGCAGCAGGCGTCAGGGTTGGGATCGAACCCACGACCTCCTGTGTACCAAGCGAGGTAGTTAACATCTCCTAGCCACCGTGATGATGATGAGAGAGAGAGAGAGACACCGCAAACTCCAAATATACAGCAGCAGGCGTCAGGGTTGGGATCGAACCCACGACCTCCTGCGTACCAGGCGAGGTAGTTAACATCTCCTAGCCACCCTGATGATTATGAGAGAGAGAGAGAGAGACACCGCAAACTCTAAATATACAGCAGCAGGCGTCAGGGTTGGGATCGAACTCACGACCTCCTGCGTACCAGGCGAGGTAGTTAACATCTCCTAGCCACCCTGATGATTATGAGAGAGAGAGACAGACAAACTCCAAATATACAGCGGCAGCAGCAGGCGTCAGGGTTGGGATCGAACCCACGACTTCCTGTGTACCAGGCGAGGAAGTTAACATCTCATAGTCGCCCGAGGTTTGGATTAAAACCCAGACACTTCTAGCTGTGAGGCGCAAGCGTCAGCAGTGCGCCGCCAGGCAGGTGGCTGCATTGAGGTTACAGCCAACTCTCGATTTTGTCATAAATTAATAACTCGTGGATTTTCCCTGAAGCCCAAATTAATCATCTAAAAATAGTTGTAGATTGATAGTTGTAGATTGATATTCTTGTAACTGTTTATGATGAGTCACACGGTGCTTAAACCGAACAAATGTGTTGCTCCGGTTAACCTGAAAGCCACGTGATCGCCCCTACAGTACAGTAGTTGCAATATATTTACAACGGTGGGTGGAGTTTGATTGATTTAGATTGGCGTGGCTCTGCTATCCACTTAGTGGCTGGAATATTCTGCACTTTAGTAATGAAACAATATAAATATATTCTTCACTACAATTTTTTGTTTTGTTGATTAACAAACTAATTTTTCTTAGGTTAAACACAATTTATACCTGTATATTAGTGGTTTTTGGCATAGAGATCCGCGGAAAGTGGTATTTTTTTTGGTTTATCCGCGATTTTTAGCTCTCCATAGCCACGCTGTCCATCATTAGCACCGATAGTCGACTCTAGGTTATATTATTTAGATTATTGAGATTATTTTGCTGCAATAAATATCCAAATGATGATGAGCCACTTCGTCGACCTATCATTTGTGGTTGCCAGGTCGCTTCTGAAAAATAAGTTACTACCTCAGTGGGCGATTCCTGATAGGATGTGGATGGTTTAGTGTTGTATTGGTATTTGTGTTGGGTGATTTGTTTATCTTCCTTGTACCACCCACTCATATCGTGTTTTTATTGTTTTTGTTGTTGTTTGTTGTTGTGACGCTCTTACCCCGTGCCCCGATTGGATATCCGTGAAAAAAAGAGCTTTATAGCTCATCGGATTCCTCCTGCTGCAGTATAAATACACATTCAGATCTGGATTCTGAGGCTTTAAATTGATTTCCAAATACTCTCTCCGCCGAGATGTCTGGCGTTTGTCAAACGTCGACGCGACCTTGTTCACGTGACAAACCCAGAAACCTTTATTATAAATCCACTGCTTCATTGTAGCTGGGTTTGTCGGGTATTATATTTAGCTGTCATATATTGAAATATATTTATATATAAATGTTTTATATATAAATATATTTCTATGTAACCTTTTTCCCAGTATCAAAAATTATGAAAAATAAATCATCGGTGTTTTTACCCTTTCTTGCAAAAAATCTGAAGTTGTGTTAAGATGTTCAAACACCAAATAGATTGGGGGCCGTCCATAAATGACGTCACGCACCTGGGGGGGGGGGGGGGTCAGACATTTGTGACGATGTGTGACGAGGGTGGGGGGGGTTTGAGAAATGTGACGTCACATCAAAATTAGCAACTTTAAATAAATATAGACAACACGTTCTACTTAATTAAATATACTTTTTAATAAATGTTTTCTCCTACAACATCAGAGTGCAGCGCCACATTAAATACGCACTACAATGACAATAGTTTAAAGCGATTTGAAGCATGTTTTATTTGGGGGGGGGGGGGGGGGGGCAGAGCTTTGTGACGTCATATTTGAAGGGGGTCTGACTTTTTGTGACGCCGTGTGACGAAGGGGGGGGTAGAACATCGTCCAAAAACGTGTGACGTCATTTATGGACGGCCCCTTATACCTTGAACAAAGAATCAAATCAGCATTAACCGTGAGAATATGGGTCTCTGTGTGAGCCTGTGGGTCTCTGTGTGAGTCTATGGGTCTCTGTGTGAGTATATGGGTTTCTGTGTGAGTCTATGGGTCTCTGTGTGAGTCTATGGGTCTCTATGCGAGTCTATGGGTCTCTGTGTGAGTCTATGGGTCTCTATGCGAGTCTATGGGTCTCTGTGTGAGTCTATGGGTCTCTATGTGAGTCTATGGGTCTCTGTGTGAGCCTGTGGGTCTCTATGTGAGTGTGTGGGTCTCTATGTGAGTCTATGGATCTCTATGTGAGCCTGTGGGTCTCTATGTGAGTGTGTGGGTCTCCATATGAGCCTGTGGGTCTCTATGTGAATCTATGGGTCTCTATGTGGGTGTGTGGGTCTCTATGTGAGTGTGTGGGTCTCTATGTGAGTGTGTGGGTCTCTATGTGAGTCTATGTGTCTCTATGTGAGCCTGTGGGTCTCTATGTGAGTGTGTGGGTCACTATGTGAGTGTGTGGGTCTCTATGTGAGCCTGTGGGTCTCTATGTGAACCTGTGGGTCTCTATGTGAGTGTGTGGGTCTCTACGTGAGTCTATGGGTCTATACGTGAGTCTATGGGTCTCTATGTGAGTGTGTGGGTCTATATGTGAGTGTGTGGGTCTCTGTGTGAGTATATGGGTCTCTGTGTGAGTCTATGGGTCTCTATGTGAGCCTGTGGGTCTCTACGTGAGTCTATGGGTCTCTATGTGAGTCTATGGGTCTCTATGTGAGTGTGTGGGTCTCTATGTGAGTGTGTGGGTCTCTATGTGAGCCCGTGGGTCTCTATGTGAGTGTGTGGGTCTCTATATGAGCCTGTGGGTCTCTATGTGAGTGTGTGGGTCTCTATGTGAGTGTGTGGGTCTCTATGTGAGTGTGTGGGTCTCTATGTGAGCCTGTGGGTCTCTATGTGAGTGTGTGGGTCTCTATGTGAGTGTGTGGGTCTCTATGTGAGTGTGTGGGTCTCTATGTGAGCCTGTGGGTCTCTATGTGAGTGTGTGGGTCTCTATGTGAGTGTGTGGGTCTCTACGTGAGTCTATGGGTCTCTATGTGAGTGTGTGAGTCTCTATGTGAGCCTGTGGGTCTCTGTGTGAGTGCGTGGGTCTCTATGTGAGTGTGTGGGTCTCTATGTGAATCTATGGGTCTCTATGTGAGTCATCGGTGACTGCGCTGAGACCGGCTTATGCACGGGCAGCTGAACTCTGGACTGAGACCTTTGTGTTCGCGTTGCCGCCTCTGATGTTAACTTGTAATCCACAGCATACGAAGGGTGACCCCCCTCACCCCTCTTCACCACCACCGCTATCACCACCGGGTAATCTCATTCCCGGCAGGCCACGGGGAGGTGGGGGGTTGTCTGCTGGCTTAGGGATGGGGTTCACGATTGGGGAAGACGGGGTCAGAGATCAGAGGTCAGTCAGTGGTGGTGGTGCCGGAGTGTGAGTGCTGTTGTCACCTGCAAGCCGATACAAAAACAGAGCACACAAACACGTGTACAGCACACACGCGCACACACACGTGCAGCACACACACGTGTACAACACACACCACACACACGTGTACAACACACACCACACACACATGTGCAACACACACACGCGCAACACACACACACACGTGTACAACACACAGCACAGCACACACGTGCAACACACACACACACACACGTGTACAACACACAGCACAGCACACGTGCAGCACACACACGTGTACAACACACAGCACAGCACACGCACACACGTGCAAAACACACACACACGTGCAGCCCATAAACACTCCCCATCAACACGTGCAGCTCACCCACACACAATGACACGCGTACAGCGCACACAGGCCGTATCTGGTTTCTTTCTCCGCAGCCATGCAGTAACAATATGACGTGCTGTGTTTGTCAATCTCGCGAGCTGAATGAAATGTGGTGTGAACTCCCATCATCAGGTGCCAAACCACGCGTGAATTAACTCCAGCATCAAGCAGTCACAGCAGTAGAAGCGGCCCGAGCTGAACAAGCTCTCAGGACATGGTGCGAAACGTCGGACAACACAACCCCGCCTCCCCGAAAACGCGTGGGAGATAGCCGCACGGGACAAAACCAACGTGGCGATAACGTCTTGCACCCACCCCCTCAGTGACTCTTCGTGATTCTCACGAAGAGTCCAGGGCAGGTGGGTGGCCAGACGGCTCTGGGGGGCAAGGGGTGGGGGGGGGGAGAGTTTCCTTCACTAGACCCCCCCCTCTCTCTTCCTTAGCCCTGAGCAGACCTCCAAGTGTCACAGCCTCACGCCGGTTCTCTGCAGGTCGCCCCCTCGGTGTGGAACGGGGCACCACAGTGGCTAGGAGATGTTTACTTCCTCGCCCGGTGCACAGGAGGTCGTGGGTTCAATCCCGACCCTGACGCCTGCTGCTGCTGTATATTTGGAGTTTGCGTCTCTCTCATCATCATCATCACGGTGGCTGGGAGATGTTAACTACCTCGCCTGGTATACAGGAGGTCGTGGGTTCGATCCTGACCCTGACGCCTGCTGCTGTATATTTGGAGTTTGTGTGTCTCTCTCATCATCATCATCATCACGGTGGCTGGGAGATGTTAACTACCTCACCTGGTACACAGGAGGTCGTGGGTTCCATCCCGACCCTGATGCCTGCTGCTGCTGTATATTTGGAGTTTGTTTGTCTCTCTCCTCGTGGTCGCGTGGATTTTTATCCGGGTCCTCCGGTTTCTTCTCTCCACGTTTAGAATCAACATCACCACGCGTTTAGAGTCTGTGGCTGCTGCTATACATTTCCACGTGATGATGATGATGATACGCCCACTGCACCTGGCTATCAATTGTGATATCCAGCTCGCTTCTGTAATAGAGCTACATAGCTCAGTGGGCCTTACCTGGTAAAATAAAAAATAAAAACTGCAGTAGTTTAACGTGCGTTTAGAGTAAATTCCCACTTGACAAGCTACTTGGTTGAGCTGCTATAACTTGTGATGGCCAGGTCACTTCGAAGAAAAAGAGCTGCGTAACACAGTGGGGCCTGACCCGGTGAAATAAAAATAGATTGTCGTTTTGTTTTAGCTGCATATCCCTTTAAACACCCGCAACATCAAATGCACTCTGACTACTTTTGTAGTGACATAGGATTGGCCACTAGGCAGCACAGCGCTTGCTGCTGGCAGGGAAGGGGATCTGCAGAGTGAAGCAGCCCTGACGTCAGCAGGCCACGTGATAGACCCGCGAGGGATCTAGGGTAAAGGTTACGGAAGGGACACGTCGAGAGCCCCGCTCGTAGCTTCCAGAAGGGGGGCGTGGCCAGGGCGGGGCGAGGCCACGCTAACAGGATAAAAGGGGACCCCGAGCGGGAGATTGGGGCCGTCGTTTGGAGTGGGATCCCCGTCGTCGTCGTCGCCGTTGAAGATCGTCGCCAACGCTGCTGCCGTCTCGTGCCTTCGTGGCTGTCGTCGTTGCGCTGCTAAACGTAGTTGCGCTGTCTCAGTTCAGCGCCGTCAGTGTCAGACGGCGAGCGTTGTGTTGTAGGCTGGCAACCAGTGTAGAGTTGCGTTTAAGTGAGAGAGACAGAGAGTAACAGTGTAGGGTCTGTGCTCCGTGTTTAATTAAAGGATTGCCTCCAAGAGGTTACGTCTCCAGGTCAGTCACTACACTTTGAAGAGACATGAAACACTCCTCTCTACCTGTCTGGCTCAGGGCTGTCGAGCAGCCCTGTGAGCTGGGCCCCGTGCCTCTCAGTCCATTGACTTTTGTCTGCAAAATCTGGCGCGTTATAGACGTCATCGTCATTGTTAGGATTATTATCATTGTTATTATCATCATTGTTATAAGAATTGTTATTATTATCATTGTTAGCATCATTGTTATCATTAATGTTATTATTATCATTGTTATCATTAATGTTATTATTATCATTGTTATTATTATCATTATTATCATTGTTATTAGTATTATCATTGTTAGTATTATCATTATTATCATTGTTATTATCATTATTATTTTAATAATTGTTATTATCATCAATATTATTATTGTTATTATCATTATTGTTATTATCATTATTGTTGTTATCATTATTGTTGTTATCATCGTTATTACCATCATTATTATCATTGTTATTATTATCATTGTTATTATTGTCATCATCATTGTTATTATTATCATCATTATTATAATTATTGTTATTACCATCATTGTTATTATTGTTATTATTATCATCATCAGTGTTATTATCATCATCATTATAATTATTGTTATTATTATCATTGTTATTATCATTGTTATTATTATCATTGTTATTATCATCATTGTTATTATCATTGTTATCAATATTATTATCATCATCATCAGTGATTGCCATTACAAAGGAGGAGATTTGCCAACTCTCCATCGCACCTCCAGGCAACGCGTTTGGCTGGAGGTGGCCGATGAGAGGATTTTGACTCTCTGCCCCTCGGCTGTCTAGCGGCATCCCTAGCTGCTTTATAATTTAACGAGTAACTAAGCTGTATACATTTTATTTAAATCTTAACTTAAAGCTTTCGTGACTGCAGGAATTCATATTCGTGTGGGTCTTTCGGTAAAGTCACGTAGATAGAAAAATATAATAACAATCTAGTTTAAATCAGAGCTCCGAATGAAACTAGTTTAAAAGATTTGAAGCTTTCGTGACTGCAAGGATTCATACTCTTTGGTTTTTTCGGAAAAGTCACGTAGGTAAAAAATCATTAAAATAAATGAAAACAACTTAATTAAATCACGACGTTTCGGGCGCAACACAAGCGTCCGTCATCAGGTGGGGACAAACACAGCCAAGACAGTTGCTGAGATATGTCAAAGAGATTGCTCTGACACGGGTTTATATAGCTGAGGAGGGTGAGGGGGGAACGAGGGGCAGGGTGGGTATGGGGGCGGGCCGTGGGCTGGTGGAGCAATTCCCAAAGATGTAGATACAGCTCAAGTACTACACGATTGGAAAGCTACATCTCAAATTTCCTAGTGATGTGCCAGGCTGGGAGTAAAAGACTGGTGATGTGGATATGAATATAAACTCTTAAGGCAGCTAGAGTTTAACTTGGTTAATAGCAATTTGAATCCATCTTCTCGGTTGAAGTTATGTCTATGTTTGTATATCTGGATGGCCTCATGGACAAAACTTTGGTGGTATCCAGACGGCTTGCAGAGCACCTTGGCCTCAGAAAAGAATATCATGAGAACCCGCTGTGTTGAAACAATGATCAGCCACGGCCGAAGAATTCGCACTGCCGTGTTTTAAATCTGATTTGTGTTCGCGAATTCGGTCAAAAATATGTCGTTTCGTCTCCTCGATATAGCAGTCACCACAGGTACAACTCAATTTGTAAACGGCAGGGTACTGTAAGTCAGGAATGACATCCTTTATGGATGGGATCAGATCACGGATTTTGTGTACTGTATTGAACCGGACCTGGATCTTGTGTTTGTTTAGAATTTTGCAAATCTTTTTGGTAACACCTGCTCTGTATGGTAACGTGATGATTTTTATCGGAGTTTCAGGTGGTTGTTTCTGTCTGGTGGGAGAAACAGCTTGGCGGATAGTACGATCAGAGTATCTGTCCATCTTGAGGGCCAGATGTACATGTTTTAATTCACTGGCCAGGTGGTGTTGGTCAGAGATGCAATGAACCCTATGGTAGAGTGTTTTAATGAGGGAATTATTTTGAGCCATCCAGACATCCACCCTTCTTCCTTCCCTGTGGAAGAGATATGTGGATGACACTTTCGTCATTTGGCCACGTGGCCTCCCAGCATTGAGCTATTTCCTAGACCACATCAATTCCAGACACCCATCCATTAAATTCACCATGGAAGTGGAGAAAGATGACAAGTTGCCATTCTTAGATGTTCTGTTTGAGAGGATGACTGATGGCTCTTTGGGACATTCTGTTTACAAGAAGGCCACCCACACATTCCTACTTGAAGCCTGATTCCCACCATCACCCGGCTCCTCGCGGTGCCGGACGGGCAACTCTGTCGTGGACAGTGCTGTGGGGGGAGGGCCAATTCCGATTGGCTCCTCCCCTCATGGCGTCTGTGACCACCACAGGGGCTAAACGGGGGCTCTGGACGGGTGCGAAGGGCTGGTAACCCCTCCACCTTCAAAAAATTACCACTAAACTACGACTTAAATATATAACTAATAAGCATGTGCCGGAGGCCCCGGGGAGACAGACGTCTATGACGTCTCCTGGCCAAACCTCAATGGGCAGAGCCAGGAGATTGAATCTCTACCCTCGGGGCTCCTCCAAAAACAACAAAAAGCCACTTCGTGTGGCCACGTGGAATGTTCGAACGCTCACTGCGGAGGAGAGACTGCCACTCCTCTGTCGGGAGCTGGACCGGTGCCGCCTAGATCTCTGTGGCATTCAGGAGGTCCGGTGGACCGGTTCTGGCTCCTGCCACCATGAGGGGTGGACAGTCCTCTACTCGGGGCAGCAGACTGCCAAACAACAGGGTGTGGCTCTTCTTTTTAACAAAAGAATAAAGGGGGCGTGGGAGCGTGGCGGTGAGGTGTGGGAAGCTGTAAGCCCCAGGCTACTTTGAGCCCATGGGCTTGTAATTACCAACACGCTGTTCTGGCATCGGTGCATCCACACAACATCATGGATGCATGCCGGGTCCAAGCAAGAACATCTGCTGGACTACATAGTGACGGACCAGCGGATGCGAGCCCATGTCCTAGACACCAGGACCTACCGTGGAGCTGATCTGCCCTCTGACCATCGACTAGCCATCTGTAAGATGCACCTGCCATTCTTCCACTCCGGTGGTGGGTGTACACCCAGGACCCCATTCTAACCTAAAGTGGCCTGGTCTCAGTTATCTGATGAAAGTTGCAAGCGAGAATTTCATCATCGCTTGCGGCTGGGATTTGCATCGTCCCCGACTCCTCCTGATGTCGAGGGTAAATGGGCGAGATTTAGGACTGTCACTCATGCAGCTGCAATGGCTGCTTTGGGTACGCGGTCCAGACCTCCCCAGAGACCCTGGCTGACAGAGGAGGTGTTCAGGATGGTTGAGAAAAAGCGACAGGCCCACTGTCATCGGCTACAGAATCCCACGTCAGAGAATGAGGAGGCTTACCGCAGCCTTCGCTCGGAGGTTCGGAGAGCCGTGAGGCGCTGCAAGGATGGGTGGTGGTCGCGGGTTGCTGAGGAGATGGAGTCTGCCTCAGTGGCCCGTGATCACAAATCTCTATTTAACTCTATCAAAAAAGTAACCTGCAGCGCCACACCTATTACCATCATTAGGGGAAAAAACGGTAACCCAATCTCCGACCCCCAGGAACAGGTTTGCAGATTTGCTGAGCATTTCTGTGAGGTCCTGGGGGAGGGAAAATCCCTCAGCCAGGAAAACATCGTGGCACAAAGTGGGGATGGACCCTGCTGAGGCTGCGGTGCCTCAAATATTGGAAGAAGTCACCCCCTGTGAGTGGCTGGCTGAGGTGCCATCTGTTGAGGAAGTACTGAAGGCGATCCGGAGTCTGAGACCAGGAAAGGCAGCGGGCAGAGATGATCTCCCAAGCGAAATGCTGAGGGAGGGCGGCGTTTGTGCACAGACTGCCCTATATGACATCATAACAACAGTCTGGACCACTGGACGGGTTCCGCAGGATTGGAAGGATGCCATGGTGGTCCCACTTTTTAAGAAGGGGGACCGCACAGACTGTAACAACTACAGGGGCAACTCACTCCTCAGTGTGCCAGGAAAGGTCCTGGCAAGGATTATTCAACATCGCCTTGCCAGGCACTCTGAGGAAAGGTCATTCCCTCCCTTCTCTACGCTTGCGAAACGTGGACCCCCCTAATGGAACATCTTCGCCGGTTAGAAACATTTAGGCTGGCCTGCCTACGATCCATCCTGGGTTTAACCAGACTGGATTGTGTGAGGAGCTCACAAATCCTTGAAAGATCTGGGCAAGGTCCCATCGGTGAGCTCCTCCGGCGGGCAAGGCTGCGATGGCTGGGTCATGTAGCCCGCATGCCCAGCCACCGCATGCGGCACGGGCTAGAGAAGAGATGGTGTGATGTGGTACAGGAGGACGTGGAGCTGAGTGGACTTGCCGATGACTGGTACCAGCGGTGTCAAGATCGGCCTCTGTGGAGGAGGCTCGTGAAGGATGCTACTGGGCAGTTGGAGGTAGTCGCCCTCCAACAACAACGGAGGGCGGAGGAGCAATGCTCAGAACAACGAGCGGAGCGCCGGGTGGCGAAAGCACAGCAGGTTGGCACAGTAGGGGACACAGTAGGGGGCGTTCGACACTTCACGTGGCCTCAGGGTGCACATAGCCTGGCACAAGCGTCGTGGTGACGTCACCGCCACTTAGTGGCGAATGGCGGTTGTTGTAGAGTGAGTGAGTGTGAGTGTGTGTGTGAGTAAGTGTGTATGAGTGAAAACAACCCCCTACCTCCTCGCGGTGCCGGACGGGCAACTCTGTCGTGGACAGCGCTCTGGGGGGAGATCCAATTTTGATTGGCTCCTCCCCTCATGGCATATGTGTCCACCACAGGGGCTAAACGGGGGCTCTGGACGGGTGCGAGGGGCTGGTAACCCCTTCACCTTCAATTAATTACCACGAAACCACGAATTAAACTGAAATATGTAACAACTAAGCTTGTGCTGGAGGCCCCGGGGTGCCAGGCGTCTATGACGTCTCCTGGCCAAACCCCAATTGGCGGAGCCAGGAGATTGAATACCTACCCTCGGGGCTACTCCAGAAACAACGAAAAGCCACTACGGGTGGCCACGTGGAATGTTCGAACGTTCACTGCAGAGGAGAGGCTGCCACTCCTCTGTCGGGAGCTGGACCGGTACCGCCTGGATCTATGCGGCATTCAGGAGGTCCGGTGGACCGGCTCTGGCTCCTGCCACCATGAGGTGTGGACAGTCCTCTACTCGGGGCAGCAGACTGCCAAACAACAGGGTGTGGGTCTTCTTTTGAACAAAAGAATGAAGGGGGCGTGGGAGTGTGGCGGTGAGGTGTGGGAAGCTGTAAGCCCCAGGCTACTTTGGGCTCGCCTTCCCATCAACCGGAGGCGAGGAATGGTGGTCGTGGTTACTTATGCCCCCACCGAAGATGAACATCCGTGGAGGGATGCAGGCAAAGCCGATGAGTCAGATGCCTTCTATGACCTGTCACAGGTGCTGGCTAAAGTGGCCCCTCGGGATAGAGTCATCTTGTTGGGTGACTTCAATGCCCGAGTTGGTCATGATGCTAGCACCTGGTCTGGAGTGATTGGAGGGCATGGGCCAGATCAGCTTAATAACAACGGTAGGAGACTGCGAGATTTTTGTGCAGCCCATGGGCTTGTAATTACCAACACGCTGTTCCGGCATCGGTGCATCCACACAACATCATGGATGCATGCCGGGTCCAAGCAAGAACATCTGCTGGACTACATAGTGACGGACCAGCGGATGCGAGCCCATGTCCTAGACACCAGGACCTACCGTGGAGCTGATCTGCCCTCTGACCATCGACTAGTCATCTGTAAGATGCACCTGCCATTCTTCCACTCCGGTGGTGGGTGTACACCCAGGACCCCATTCTAACCTAAAGTGGCCTGGTCTCAGTTATCTGATGAAAGTTGCAAGCGAGAATTTCATCATCGCTTGCGGCTGGGATTTGCATCGTCCCCGACTCCTCCTGATGTCGAGGGTAAATGGGCGAGATTTAGGACTGTCACTCATGCAGCTGCAATGGCTGCTTTGGGTACGCGGTCCAGACCTCCCCAGAGACCCTGGCTGACAGAGGAGGTGTTCAGGATGGTTGAGAAAAAGCGACAGGCCCACTGTCATCGGCTACAGAATCCCACGTCAGAGAATGAGGAGGCTTACCGCAGCCTTCGCTCGGAGGTTCGGAGAGCCGTGAGGCGCTGCAAGGATGGGTGGTGGTCGCGGGTTGCTGAGGAGATGGAGTCTGCCTCAGTGGCCCGTGATCACAAATCTCTATTTAACTCTATCAAAAAAGTAACCTGCAGCGCCACACCTATTACCATCATTAGGGGAAAAACGGTAACCCAATCTCCGACCCCCAGGAACAGGTTTGCAGATTTGCTGAGCATTTCTGTGAGGTCCTGGGGGAGGGAAAATCCCTCAGCCAGGAAAACATCGTGGCACAAAGTGGGGATGGACCCTGCTGAGGCTGCGGTGCCTCAAATATTGGAAGAAGTCACCCCCTGTGAGTGGCTGGCTGAGGTGCCATCTGTTGAGGAAGTACTGAAGGCGATCCGGAGTCTGAGACCAGGAAAGGCAGCGGGCAGAGATGATCTCCCAAGCGAAATGCTGAGGGAGGGCGGCGTTTGTGCACAGACTGCCCTATATGACATCATAACAACAGTCTGGACCACTGGACGGGTTCCGCAGGATTGGAAGGATGCCATGGTGGTCCCACTTTTTAAGAAGGGGGACCGCACAGACTGTAACAACTACAGGGGCAACTCACTCCTCAGTGTGCCAGGAAAGGTCCTGGCAAGGATTATTCAACATCGCCTTGCCAGGCACTCTGAGGAAAGGTCATTCCCTCCCTTCTCTACGCTTGCGAAACGTGGACCCCCCTAATGGAACATCTTCGCCGGTTAGAAACATTTAGGCTGGCCTGCCTACGATCCATCCTGGGTTTAACCAGACTGGATTGTGTGAGGAGCTCACAAATCCTTGAAAGATCTGGGCAAGGTCCCATCGGTGAGCTCCTCCGGCGGGCAAGGCTGCGATGGCTGGGTCATGTAGCCCGCATGCCCAGCCACCGCATGCGGCACGAGCTAGAGAAGAGATGGTGTGATGTGGTACAGGAGGACGTGGAGCTGAGTGGACTTGCCGATGACTGGTACCAGCGGTGTCAAGATCGGCCTCTGTGGAGGAGGCTCGTGAAGGATGCTACTGGGCAGTTGGAGGTAGTCGCCCTCCAACAACAACGGAGGGCGGAGGAGCAATGCTCAGAACAACGAGCGGAGCGCCGGGTGGCGAAAGCACAGCAGGTTGGCACAGTAGGGGACACAGTAGGGGGCGTTCGACACTTCACGTGGCCTCAGGGTGCACATAGCCTGGCACAAGCGTCGTGGTGACGTCACCGCCACTTAGTGGCGAATGGCGGTTGTTGTAGAGTGAGTGAGTGTGAGTGTGTGTGTGAGTAAGTGTGTATGAGTGAAAACAACCCCCTACCTCCTCGCGGTGCCGGACGGGCAACTCTGTCGTGGACAGCGCTCTGGGGGGAGATCCAATTTTGATTGGCTCCTCCCCTCATGGCATATGTGTCCACCACAGGGGCTAAACGGGGGCTCTGGACGGGTGCGAGGGGCTGGTAACCCCTTCACCTTCAATTAATTACCACGAAACCACGAATTAAACTGAAATATGTAACAACTAAGCTTGTGCCGGAGGCCCCGGGGTGCCAGGCGTCTATGACGTCTCCTGGCCAAACCCCAATTGGCGGAGCCAGGAGATTGAATACCTACCCTCGGGGCTACTCCAGAAACAACGAAAAGCCACTACGGGTGGCCACGTGGAATGTTCGAACGTTCACTGCAGAGGAGAGGCTGCCACTCCTCTGTCGGGAGCTGGACCGGTACCGCCTGGATCTATGCGGCATTCAGGAGGTCCGGTGGACCGGCTCTGGCTCCTGCCACCATGAGGTGTGGACAGTCCTCTACTCGGGGCAGCAGACTGCCAAACAACAGGGTGTGGGTCTTCTTTTGAACAAAAGAATGAAGGGGGCGTGGGAGCGTGGCGGTGAGGTGTGGGAAGCTGTAAGCCCCAGGCTACTTTGGGCTCGCCTTCCCATCAACCGGAGGCGAGGAATGGTGGTCGTGGTTACTTATGCCCCCACCGAAGATGAACATCCGTGGAGGGATGCAGGCAAAGCCGATGAGTCAGATGCCTTCTATGACCTGTCACAGGTGCTGGCTAAAGTGGCCCCTCGGGATAGAGTCATCTTGTTGGGTGACTTCAATGCCCGAGTTGGTCATGATGCTAGCACCTGGTCTGGAGTGATTGGAGGGCATGGGCCAGATCAGCTTAATAACAACGGTAGGAGACTGCGAGATTTTTGTGCAGCCCATGGGCTTGTAATTACCAACACGCTGTTCCGGCATCGGTGCATCCACACAACATCATGGATGCATGCCGGGTCCAAGCAAGAACATCTGCTGGACTACATAGTGACGGACCAGCGGATGCGAGCCCATGTCCTAGACACCAGGACCTACAGTGGAGCTGATCTGCCCTCTGACCATCGACTAGTCATCTGTAAGATGCACCTGCCATTCTTCCACTCCGGTGGTGGGTGTACACCCAGGACCCCATTCTAACCTAAAGTGGCCTGGTCTCAGTTATCTGATGAAAGTTGCAAGCGAGAATTTCATCATCGCTTGCGGCTGGGATTTGCATCGTCCCCGACTCCTCCTGATGTCGAGGGTAAATGGGCGAGATTTAGGACTGTCACTCATGCAGCTGCAATGGCTGCTTTGGGTACGCGGTCCAGACCTCCCCAGAGACCCTGGCTGACAGAGGAGGTGTTCAGGATGGTTGAGAAAAAGCGACAGGCCCACTGTCATCGGCTACAGAATCCCACGTCAGAGAATGAGGAGGCTTACCGCAGCCTTCGCTCGGAGGTTCGGAGAGCCGTGAGGCGCTGCAAGGATGGGTGGTGGTCGCGGGTTGCTGAGGAGATGGAGTCTGCCTCAGTGGCCCGTGATCACAAATCTCTATTTAACTCTATCAAAAAAGTAACCTGCAGCGCCACACCTATTACCATCATTAGGGGAAAAACGGTAACCCAATCTCTGACCCCCAGGAACAGGTTTGCAGATTTGCTGAGCATTTCTGTGAGGTCCTGGGGGAGGGAAAATCCCTCAGCCAGGAAAACATCGTGGCACAAAGTGGGGATGGACCCTGCTGAGGCTGCGGTGCCTCAAATATTGGAAGAAGTCACCCCCTGTGAGTGGCTGGCTGAGGTGCCATCTGTTGAGGAAGTACTGAAGGCGATCCGGAGTCTGAGACCAGGAAAGGCAGCAGGCAGAGATGATCTCCCAAGCGAAATGCTGAGGGAGGGCGGCGTTTGTGCACAGACTGCCCTATATGACATCATAACAACAGTCTGGACCACTGGACGGGTTCCGCAGGATTGGAAGGATGCCATGGTGGTCCCACTTTTTAAGAAGGGGGACCGCACAGACTGTAACAACTACAGGGGCAACTCACTCCTCAGTGTGCCAGGAAAGGTCCTGGCAAGGATTATTCAACATCGCCTTGCCAGGCACTCTGAGGAAAGGTCATTCCCTCCCTTCTCTACGCTTGCGAAACGTGGACCCCCCTAATGGAACATCTTCGCCGGTTAGAAACATTTAGGCTGGCCTGCCTACGATCCATCCTGGGTTTAACCAGACTGGATTGTGTGAGGAGCTCACAAATCCTTGAAAGATCTGGGCAAGGTCCCATCGGTGAGCTCCTCCGGCGGGCAAGGCTGCGATGGCTGGGTCATGTAGCCCGCATGCCCAGCCACCGCATGCGGCACGGGCTAGAGAAGAGATGGTGTGATGTGGTACAGGAGGACGTGGAGCTGAGTGGACTTGCCGATGACTGGTACCAGCGGTGTCAAGATCGGCCTCTGTGGAGGAGGCTCGTGAAGGATGCTACTGGGCAGTTGGAGGTAGTCGCCCTCCAACAACAACGGAGGGCGGAGGAGCAATGCTCAGAACAACGAGCGGAGCGCCGGGTGGCGAAAGCACAGCAGGTTGGCACAGTAGGGGACACAGTAGGGGGCGTTCGACACTTCACGTGGCCTCAGGGTGCACATAGCCTGGCACAAGCGTCGTGGTGACGTCACCGCCACTTAGTGGCGAATGGCGGTTGTTGTAGAGTGAGTGAGTGTGAGTGTGTGTGTGAGTAAGTGTGTATGAGTGAAAACAACCCCCTACCTCCTCGCGGTGCCGGACGGGCAACTCTGTCGTGGACAGCGCTCTGGGGGGAGATCCAATTTTGATTGGCTCCTCCCCTCATGGCATATGTGTCCACCACAGGGGCTAAAAGGGGGCTCTGGACGGGTGCGAGGGGCTGGTAACCCCTTCACCTTCAATTAATTACCACGAAACCACGAATTAAACTGAAATATGTAACAACTAAGCTTGTGCCGGAGGCCCCGGGGTGCCAGGCGTCTATGACGTCTCCTGGCCAAACCCCAATTGGCGGAGCCAGGAGATTGAATACCTACCCTCGGGGCTACTCCAGAAACAACGAAAAGCCACTACGGGTGGCCACGTGGAATGTTCGAACGTTCACTGCAGAGGAGAGGCTGCCACTCCTCTGTCGGGAGCTGGACCGGTACCGCCTGGATCTATGCGGCATTCAGGAGGTCCGGTGGACCGGCTCTGGCTCCTGCCACCATGAGGTGTGGACAGTCCTCTACTCGGGGCAGCAGACTGCCAAACAACAGGGTGTGGGTCTTCTTTTGAACAAAAGAATGAAGGGGGCGTGGGAGCGTGGCGGTGAGGTGTGGGAAGCTGTAAGCCCCAGGCTACTTTGGGCTCGCCTTCCCATCAACCGGAGGCGAGGAATGGTGGTCGTGGTTACTTATGCCCCCACCGAAGATGAACATCCGTGGAGGGATGCAGGCAAAGCCGATGAGTCAGATGCCTTCTATGACCTCCTGTCACAGGTGCTGGCTAAAGTGGCCCCTCGGGATAGAGTCATCATGTTGGGTGACTTCAATGCCCGAGTTGGTCATGATACTGGCACCTGGTCTGGAGTGATTGGAAGGCATGGGCCAGATCAGCTCAATAACAACGGTAGGAGGCTGCTAGATTTTTGTGCAGCCCATGGGCTTGTAATTACCAACACGCTGTTCCGGCATCGGCGCATCCACACAACATCATGGATGCATGCCGGGTCCAAGCAAGAACATCTGCTGGACTACATAGTGACGGACCAGCGAATGCGAGCCCATGTCCTTGACACCAGGACCTACCATGGAGCTGATCTGCCCTCTGACCATCGACTAGTCATCTGTAAGATGCGCCTGCCATTCTTCCACTCCGGTGGTGGGTGTACACCCAGGACCCCATTCCAACCTAAAGTGGCCTGGTCTCAGTTATCTGATGAAAGTTGCAAGCGAGAATTTCATCATCGCTTGCGGCTGGGATTGGCATCGTCCCCGACTCCTCCTGATGTCGAGGGTAAATGGGCGAGGTTTAGGACTGTGACTCATGCAGCTGCAATGGCTGCTTTGGGTACGCGGTCCAGACCTCCCCAGACACCCTGGCTGACAGAGTAGTTGTTCAGGATGGTTAAGAAAAAGCGGCAGGCCCACTGTCATCGGCTACAGAATCCCACATCAGAGAATGAGGAGGCTTACCGGAGCCTTCGCTCGGATGTTCGGAGAGCCGTGAGGCGCTGCAAGGATGGGTGGTGGTCGCGGGTTGCTGAGGAGATGGAGTCTGCCTCAGTGGCCCGTGATCACAAATCTCTATTTAACTCCATCAAAAAAGTAACCTGCAGCGCCACACCTATTACCATCATTAGGGGAAAAAACGGTGATCCAATTTCCTACCCCCAGGAACAGGTTCGCAGATTTGCTGAGCATTTCTGTGAGGTCCTGGGGGAGGGAAAATCCCTCAGCCAGGAAAACATCGTGGCACAAAGTGAGGATGACCCTGCTGAGGCTGCGGTGCCTCAAATATTGGATGAAGTCACCCCCTGTGAGTGGCTGGCTGAGGTTCCATCTGCTGAGGAAGTATTGAAGGCGATCCGGAGTCTGAGACCAGGAAAGGCAGCGGGCAGAGATGATCTCCCAAGCGAAATGCTGAGGGAGGGTGGCGTTTGTGCACAGACTGCCCTATATGACATAATAACAACAGTCTGGACAACTGGACGGGTTCCACAGGATTGGAAGGATGCCCTGGTGGTCCCCCTTTTTAAGAAGGGGGACCGCACAGACTGTAACAACTACAGGGGCATCTCACTCCTCAGTGTGCCGGGAAAGGTCCTGGCAAGGATTATTCAGCATCGCCTTGCCAGGCACGCTGAGGAGAGGCTTGCGGAGCCCCAATGCGGTTTCAGGAAAGGGCGGTCCTGCACAGATGCCATATTTTCTGTCCGTCTGCTACAGCAGAGGTGTAGGGAATTCCAACAAGACCTACATCTCTGCTTTATTGACCTGGTCAAGGCCTATGATACCATCAGTAGGCCTGGGCTCTGGGTCGTTCTTCGTGCTTTTGGAGTACCTGACCCTCTGCTCACGATCATTAAGGACCTTCATGATGGTGAGCAGGGCCCGGGTAAAACTACGTGGCCGGGAGTCAGAGTCATTCCCTGTACACCTTGGGGTGCGACAGGGATGTCCTCTGGCTCCCACATTATTTAACATCTATTTTGACCACGTAGTTCGTGAAGCCTTCAATAGCTGTACCGGGGGAATCTCCATATGGTACAGATATAATGGGAGGCTAATCGATGCCCGGGTGCGGTCAAGGGATGGCTCCCTATTGGTCAACCACGTTATGTATGCTGATGATTTGGTAATAGCTGCTCAGTCAGAGGAGGAGTTGGAGACGCTGCTGCTGAGACTGGAGCGTGCCACTAAGAGGTGGGGCCTTACCATCAGCCCCACCAAAACTAAGCACCTGCCTGGGTATTTTGTACCATCGGACACTCCACCCCCACAACTCCCAATCGGTGATGGGGCAGTTGTGGAGAGAGTGGAGAGTTTCCCATACCTGGGCAGTGTGCTTATGACTGGCTCCTGTTTAACAGCAGAGGTCTCACTCCGAATCAGTCGAGCGGTAATATCTTTTCATCGGTTGCGTAACGCTGTGTGGAAGCTACCTGGTCTGTCGCTCCGCACTAAGCTTCAGGTCTTCTCGGCCACGGTCATTCCCTCCCTTCTCTACGCTTGCGAAACGTGGACCCCCCTGGTGGAACATCTTCGCCGGTTAGAAACATTTAGGCTGGCCTGCCTACGATCCATCCTGGGTTTAACCAGACTGGATTGTTTGAGGAGCTCACAAATCCTTGAAAGATCTGGGCAGGGTCCCATCGGTGAGCTCCTCCGGCAGGCAAGGCTGCGATGGCTGGGTCATGTAGCCCGCATGCCCAGCCACCGCATGCCGAAACAGCTTTTGTTTGGCCCGATTGAGGGGGCTAAGCGGGCGTGGCACGGGCTAGAGAAGAGATGGAGTGATGTGGTACAGGAGGACGTGGAGCTGAGTGGACTTGCCGATGACTGGTACCAGCGGTGTCAAGATCGGCCTCTGTGGAGGAGGCTCGTGAAGGATGCTACTGGGCAGTTGGAGGCAGTCGCCCTCCAACAACAACGGAGGGCGGAGGAGCGACGCTCACAACAACGAGCGGAACGCCGGGTGGCTAAAGCACAGCAGGTTGGCACAGTAGGGGGCACAGGTGGTGCATCAGCCAGTCATCTCAGTCAGTCGACCCGTGGCACCTGGGTCTGCCCAGTGACCTCCTGCCAGCGGGCGTTCGATACTTCACGTGGCCTCACGGTGCACATAGCCTGGCACAAGCGTCGTGGTGACGTCACTGCCACTTAGTGGCGAATGGCGGTTGTTGTTGTTGTTATGAGTGAGTGTGTGAGTGTGTGTGTGAGTGAGTGTGTGAGTGTGTGAGTGAGTGTGTGTGTGAGTGTGTGAGTGAGTGTGTGTGTGAGTGAGTGTGTGAGTGAGTGTGTGAGTGTGTGTGACCTACATCTCTTCTTTATTGACCTGGTCAAGGCCTATGATACCATCAGTAGGCCTGGGCTCTGGGTTGTTCTTCGTGCTTTTGGAGTACCTGACCCTCTGCTCACGATCATTAAGGACCTTCATGATGGTGAGCAGGCCCGGGTAAAACTACGTGGCCGGGAGTCAGAGCCATTCCCTGTACACCTTGGGGTGCGACAGGGATGTCCTCTGGCTCCCACATTATTTAACATCTATTTTGACCACGTAGTTCGTGAAGCCTTCAATAGCTGTACCGGGAGAATCTCCATATGGTACAGATCTAATGGGAGGCTGATCGATGCCCGGGTGCGGTCAAGGGATGGCTCCCTATTGCTCAACCACGTTATGTATGCTGATGATTTGGTAATTGCTGCTCATTCAGAGGAGGAGTTGGAGATGCTGCTGCTGAGACTGGAGCATGCCACTAAGAGATGGGGCCTTACCATCAGCCCCACCAAAACTAAGCACCTGCCTGGGTATTTTGTACCATCAGACACTACACCCCCACAACTCCCAATCGCTGATGGGGCAGTTGTGGAGCGAGTGGAGAGTTTCCCATACCTGGGGAGTGTGCTTATGACCGGCTCCAGTTTAACAGCAGAGGTCTCACTCCGAATCAGTCGAGCGGTAATATCTTTTCATCGGTTGCGTAACGCTGTGTGGAAGCTACCTGGTCTGTCGCTCCGCACTAAGCTTCAGGTCTTCTCGGCCACGGTCATTCCCTCCCTTCTCTACGCTTGCGAAACGTGGACCCCCCTAATGGAACATCTTCGCCGGTTAGAAACATTTAGGCTGGCCTGCCTACGATCCATCCTGGGTTTAACCAGACTGGATTGTGTGAGGAGCTCACAAATCCTTGAAAGATCTGGGCAAGGTCCCATCGGTGAGCTCCTCCGGCAGGCAAGGCTGCGATGGCTGGGTCATGTAGCCCGCATGCCCAGCCACCGCATGCCGACACAGCTTTTGTTCGGCCGGATCGAGGGGGCTAAACGGGCGCGGCACGGGCTAGAGAAGAGATGGAGTGATGTGGTACAGGAGGACGTGGAGCTGAGTGGACTTGCCGATGACTAGTACCAGCGGTGTCAAGATCGGCCTCTGTGGAGGAGGCTCGTGAAGGGCGCTACTGGGCAGTTGGAGGTAGTCGCCCTCCAACAAAAACGGAGAGCGGAGGAACGACGCTCACAACAACGAGCGGAGCGCCGGGTGGCTAAAGCACAGCAGGTTGGCACAGTAGGGGGCACAGGTGGTGCATCAGCCAGTCATCTCTGGGTCTGCCCCGTGACCTCCTGCCAGCGGGCGTTCGACACTTCACGTGGCCTCAGGGTGCACATAGCCTGGCACAAGCGTCGTGGTGACGTCACCGCCACTTAGTGGTGAATGGCGGTTGTTGTTGTTGTGTTAGTGGTGTCCTCCAGACAGTCTCGTCCCTTCACCTGATGAAGGCCGCTTGTGTTGTGGCCGAAACGTCGTGAGAATTTTATTGTGTTATTTTATTTGATCAATGTATTATTTTATTCTCATTCTACGTGACTTTACCGAAAGAACCAAAGAAGATGGTGTGTGTGTGTTAGTGATGTGTGTGTTAGTGGTGTGTGTGTTAGTGGAGTGTTAGTGATGTGTGTGTGTTAGTGGTGTGTGTTAGTGGTGTGTGTGTGTTAGTGATGTGTGTGTGTTAGTGATGTGTGTGTGTTAGTCGTGTGTGTTAGTGGAGTGTTAGTGATGTGTGTGTGTTAGTGGTGTGTGTTAGTGGTGTGTGTGTGTTAGTGGTGTGTGTGTGTTAGTGGAGTGTTAGTGATGTGTGTGTGTTAGTGGTGTGTGTGTTAGTGGTGTGTGTGTGTTAGTGGTGTGTGTTAGTGGTGTGTGTGTGTTAGTGGTGTGTGTCTTAGTGGTGTGTGTGTGTGTTAGTGGTGTGTGTGTGTGTTAGTGGTGTGTGTTAGTGGTGTGTGTGTTAGTGGTGTGAGTGTGTGTTAGTGGTGTGTGTGTTAGTGGTGTGTGTGTTAGTAGTGTGTTTGTGTGTTAGTGGTGTGTGTGTTAGTGGTGTGTGTGTTAGTGGTGTGTGCGCTAGTGGTGTGTGTTAGTGGTGTGTGTGTTAGTGGTGTGTGTTAGTGGTGTGTGTGTTAGTGGTGTGTGTGTGTTAGTGGTGGGTGTGTGTTAGTGGTGTGTGTGTGTTAGTGGTGGGTGTGTTAGTGGTGTGTGTGTGTTGCTCCAACAGTCTGTGCAGGCTGTACGGGGGATCTTTGTCTTTGTTGACAGCGATAACCGGATTCCTGTCTCCCCCTCTTAAGTAGTTTTGTGGGGGGCGACGTCCACGCCCTCCACTCCCTCCTCCAACGCGTCGATCGGCTGCCGCCGGGCCCTCTCTGAGGGACCCGGCTCAACTGCTGGCTTGCCGCCGCACGGGGTTCACCCAGACCCTCGCCCGTGGACACCGCCGCTCCCACACCTGCGGACGATTTCCTCTGAGCACGCTGCGGCTCCGCGTTCACTCCTCTCGCAGCGCGTCGCTCCACACGCACAAGTCACAGACACCACACCGATGCTCTGTGCTCATTCTTATTCGCGAGCCTCGCCTAACTCTGCCTACGTACCCAAGTCACTCAAACGTCCTACCACGTACCTCGAAGCTGTACTCACGGCGTCTCACGGACGCTGTGAGCGTCGGAGCGAGAAGGACGAGAGAGAACTTTACCCATCACTGCCTCGTAGCAGCACTCGCTGGCATCACACGGGATGCTGCGAGCGGCCCGAGGAGGCGGGACGGCAGGGAGTGGGCCTTGACGGCCCAGACGTTGAAGACAAGAGACTGGAAATCGTCCCGGGCGACGTCGCACCGCCCAGCCAACCGTGCGCTTACCTGCGCCGTGGCTCGTTCGTTTTCCATCCCTTCCGTGGCCTAGTCCCCTCGCTTCAAAGGGCCGGGATGGCGTTTGTCTCGCGCGACCATCCGTGCGCCTACCTGTGGTTACCGCCCGCCTGTTACCGTGTCCTCCGTCGAGTGCCGCGGGGACGGCGCAGGCCACCCATTGGCTCTGGCTGCGGGCTATCTGCAAGGGCTCCCGGCTGGTGAACACGAAGCCTGCGAGTGTTCGGTTTGAGGGCCGAGATGGGGGCGGCAGTGGCGCTGCGACTCTCCTGACCTCATTCTCTTAATATTTCACCCTCGGTTCCCCCCCCCCCCCCCCCCCCCCCCCAATGTCGTGAGTAACTTATTACGGTTGGCCCAGTGAACCTTTTCTTTCTGCGCCCATACAATGCCCATACAATGCCCACACAATGCCCACACAATGCCCATACAATGCCCATACAATGCCCATACAATGCCCACACAATGCCCATACAATGCCCATACAATGCCCATACAATGCCCACACAATGTTAAGCAAATTTAGGGGCACCACAATGTAACTTGTCCTGCGAGAGTCGGCCAACCTCCTGGCACCGGGAAACCGTGGGACTCTCCCTCTAAGGGCCCGTCGGATTAAAACCCGATGTGCCAGGCAACCCCCCGCAAGGACACTGCGTGTGTGCTCTGCGTGTGTGTGTGAGTGCCTGTGTGTGAGTGTGTGTGTGAGTGAGTGTGTGAGTGCCTGTGTGTGAGTGTGTGAGTGAGTGTGTGTGTGAGTGTGTGAGTGCCTGTGTGTGTATGAGTGTCGGGGCCAGGCGGGAGTCGCGGTGCTTGCGGAGTTGTTCCGCGGCCGTGGCACCACAGTTGTGCAACTACGTCGTCACGTGGTTATCATTCATGACGCTAAATGCTTAGCGTCGCTTCCACCCCACTCACTCACACACTCACTCACACACTCACTCACACACTCACTCACACACTCACCACACTCACACTCACTCACAAATATGAAGATCCAACGTATAGCCTTAACAGACTGTAGGGGCAAGTGCTGTTAGCGAGCACCTATGAAGACCGGAACGGTACACGAGGGGGTGAGTGGCCAGCACCACGCCGGCCTTCGTACAGCGAGGGAAAAAAGTATTTGATCCCCTGCTGATTTTGTACGTTTGCCCACTGACAAAGAAATGATCAGTCTATAATTTAATGGTAGGTTTATTTGAACAGTGAGAGACAGAATAACAAAGCAATCCAGAAAAACGCATGTCATAAATGTTATAAATTGATTTGCATTTTAATGAGGGAAATAAGTATTTGACCCCCTCTCAATCAGAAAGATTTCTGGCTCCCAGGTGTCTTTTATACAGGTGTAGTGGAGTAGAAAATACACATGGGTAAATTGGCCATATACAGTACATACAGTGTGGGTCATGTAAGGTGGGGCAGGTGATGAAGTCACGGGTGGCGGAAACATGCCAAAGTAATTAAGGGAGTCAAGGGACGAGGGATGTGATTGGTCGAGAGGCTGTTAGCGTTAAGTTGGCGGCGTCACGGAATCTGGGCCGTTGGACAGGTGCGGAGCTGGCGGGAAAATGCCAGCGAGGCACGTGGCAATTAATTAAGGCTGATTGGAAAGGGGATAAAAACGCTAGGTGATTTGGACGGCGGGGGAGTTGGCGAGAAGTGGAGACAGCAGCGGGTAGAGAGAGATGCAAAGAAGGGAAGCCGGCAAGTGTTAGTGGGAAATAGATTGAGAGCCGAACCCAGAGGACAATAAATAGCGATAGCGAGAGTTAGCGTGAGCAGAGTGGAGATTACGGTATAGGTAGGTACAGGGAGAGTTAGCGATAGACAAGTCACTGTGTGTGAAGAGATAGACAAGTCACTGTGTGTGAAGAGATAGACAAGTGAATGTGTGTGAGGAGATAGACAGGTCACTGTGTGTGAAGAGATGGACAGTCACTGCGTGTGAGGAGATAGACGAGTCATTGTGTGTGAAGAGATAGACAAGTGAATGTGTGTGAGGAGATAGACAGGTCACTGTGTGTGAAGAGATGGACAGTCACTGCGTGTGAGGAGATAGACGAGTCATTGTGTGTGAGGAGATAGAGATAGAATCACTGTGTGTGCGGGGAGAGAAGAAGAGACTGTGTGGGGAGACAAGGAGTATGAGCGGACGGTGCTGAGGAGAATTCGAGTGTTCGAGTTGGCGGAGCGCGGAGAGGAGAAATTATATAGTGTGTGTGTGAAATTATATATAGTGTGTGTGTGTGTGCGGAACGATGGAAATAAAAGTGACAGTGGAAGAAAGGCGATTGTCGTCAGAGTGAATCCAAGGCACTACACAGGTAACGAGCTGAGATTAGTAGCACACTCTTAAAGGGAGTGCTCCTAATCTCAGCTTGTTACCTGTATAAAAGACACCTGTCCACAAAAGCAATCAATCAATCAGATTAAAAACTCTCCACCATGGCCAAGACCAAAGAGCTCTCCTAGGATATCAGGGACAAGATTGTAGACCTACACAAGGCTGGAATGGGCTACAAGACCATTGCCAAGCAGCTTGGTGAGAAGGTGACAACAGTTGGTGCGATTATTCGCAAATGGAAGAAACACAAAAGAACTGTCAATCTCCCTCGGCCTGGGGCTTCAAGCAAGATCTCACCTCGTGGAGTTGCAATGATCATGAGAACGGTGAGGAATCAGCCCAGAACTACACGGGAGGATATTGTTAATGATCTCAAGGCAGCTGGGACCATAGTCGCCAAGAAAACAATTGGTAACACACTACGCTGTGAAGGACTGAAATCCTGCAGCGCCCGCAAGGTCCCCCTGCTCAAGAAAGCACATATACATGCCCGTCTGAAGTTTGCCAATGAACATCTGAATGATTCAGAGGACAACTGTGTGAAAGTGTTGTGGTCAGATGAGACCAAAATTGAGCTATTTGGCATCAACTCAACTCGCCGTATTTGGAGGAGGAATGCTGCCTATGACCCCAAGAACACCATCCCCAACGTCAAACATGGAGGTGGAAACATTATGCTTTGGGGGTGTTTTTCTGCTAAGGGGACAGGACAACTTCACCGCATCAAAGGGACGATGGACAGGGCCATGTACCGTCAAATCTTGGGTGAGAACCTCCTTCCCTCAGCCAGGGCATTGAAAATGGGTCGTGGATGGGTATTCCAGCATGACAATGACCCAAAACACACGGCCAAGGCAACAAAGGAGTGGCTCAAGAAGAAGCACATTGAGGTCCTGGAGTGGCCTAGCCAGTCTCCAGATCTTAATCCCATAAAAAATCTGTGGAGGGAGCTGAAGGTTCGAGTTGCAAAACGTCAGCCTCGAAACCTTAATGACTTGGAGAAGATCTGCAAAGAGGAGTGGGACAAAATCCCTCTTGAGATGTGTGCAAATCTGGTGGCCAACTACAAGAAACGTCTGACCTCTGTGATTGCCAACACGGGTTTTGCCACCAAGTACTAAGTCATGTTTTGCAGAGGGGTCAAATACTTATTTCCCTAATTAAAATGCAAATCAATTTATAACATTTTTGACATTTGTTTTTCTGGATTTTTATATTTGGTATTCTGTCTCTCACTGTTCATATAAACCTACCATTAAAATTATAGACTGATTATTTCTTTGTCAGTGGGCAAACGTACAAAATCAGCAGGGGATCAAATACTTTTTTCCCTCCCTGTAGGTGCTGCTCGCTAACAGCACTTGCCCCAATAGTCCGTTATAGGCTACACGAGAGATCTTTGCCTTGTGTGTGTGCGCATCAATCTCCACATCTCTTACCCCAATCGTCGACAAACAAAATCTTCCGTTGCCGGATAAAACTTTAATACCGCGACCGCTCGCCACGAAACACAACGAAGACAAGAGGAGGAACCGGCGAAACTTAAAAAATATCCGTCGTGAAATGTTGCAATTGGATTGTAGCTTATGTTTACATATATACGTCGCCTCAACTATCTTATTATTATATACACGGGACACACACAAAAAGACGACAACATCCTTCATCACGGTACGAGAGAAGGGAAACGCAGGGCCGCGCTCGTATCGACACGGGGAATTCATTCGCTTCATTGATGCCAAGGCCCTCTGTCCCCTCTCTCTAGAAGAGATTTGAAAGGGCAAGAAACCCCCCCCCCCCCCCCCCCACGGTTTTAAAAAGTCTATACAAGAATGGTGTGGACACACACAGACAAAGACCCCCACCACCGCCGTTATAGCCTGTGCAGACTGGAGGGGCGCGGTGCTGTTAGCGAGAAGCAGCACCTGTGAAGGCCGGCACGAGGGGGTGGGTGGCCAGCACCACGCACGGCCGCCTTTGTCTCCCTAGCGCCGATGTTTTACACACAGCACCAGGTACTCATTTGAGGCTGAGTCGACCTAGGGGAGGCCCAGGACCGGTTCGGATAATCGTCACCGGTGTTGGTCGTGAGCGGGAATCGAACTCGGGTTCGTAGCGCAAAGCCCGCTGACCGTTACGCAACCGCTCCCCACACACGGACACACACACAAACACGGACACACACAAACACGGACACACACGGGCACACACACGGACACACGGACACACACAAACACGGACACACACAAACACGGACACACACACAAACACGGACACACACACAAACACGGACACACGCACACACACGGACAAACAAACACGGACGCACACAAACACGGACACACACGGACACACACGGGCACACACGTGACGTAACCTTACGTAGTAGACGCGACTGGCAACTAACCCAACATCGCAACCCGCGTCTTCAATTCTCATCCGCTATGACCATCGTTCAGCAACAGCAGCCATGGTCAATCCACTGCTAGACGAAAGGCCAACAACGCCAAGCTCTCACGATCCTCCGACGTCAAGATCGACACAACCCCCATTCAGCCATCTCCTCGCGGACTCCGTTCTCCACGGGGGTGGGGGGTTTTTAAATCAACATCGGTGCTGCGTTTAAAAAAAAAAGTTTTTGAGCGTTGCAATGCCAATTTTCCTGTCCGCAGTGTTCAGCGCCTGGCTAGGCTCACGCTAGCTCAGGTGGAAGTCTGCTGTTCGCCAACTTGGGATGTCTGGCCCACGAATTTGATTCGCGACCAGTAAGTCTGGCTTCGCGAGCGGTTGAGGGAATCGGGAGAACCCGCAGAAAACCCCCAACACCGCTGTGTTTAAAACTCAACTATTTTTATTTCACGGGACAGACCCAGCAGGTGCCGCGGGTCGACTGAGATCAGTGGCCGATGCATCACCAGCTGTACCCCCTACTGTGCCAACTTGCTGCGTTTTAGCCACCCAGCGCTTCGCCCATTGTTGTGAGCGTCGCTCCTCTGCTCTCCTCCCCTCTCTCTCCCCCAACAACAACAATCGCCATTCGCCACTAATTGGCGGCGACGTCACCACGGCGCTTGTGCGAGGCTATGTGCACGTTGAGGCCACGTGAAGTGTCGAACGCCCGCTGGCAGTGGGTCACGGGACAGACCCAGCAGGTGCCACGGGTCGACTGACTGAGATGACTGACTGGCCGATGCACCACCTGTGCCCCCTAATGTGCCAACTTGCTGTGTTGGCACAGTCATTGTTGTGAGCGTCGCTCCTCTGCCCTCCGTTGTTGACGTAGGGCGACTGCCTCCAACTGCCCAGTAGCGGCAGCGACGTCCTTCACGAGCCTCCTCTACGAGCCTCCTCCACAGCGGACGATCTTGACAACACAGGTATCAGTCATTGGCAAGTCCACTCAGCTCCACACCCTATCCTACCGCATGACTCCATCACTTTTCCCTCCTCCACACATCCTGCCTCCTGACGGCAGGAAAACCCTCCCTTGTCTAGACAAGCCACGCACGGTGTGATGCAAATGATTAAAAACTATTCTAAACATTTACTTTATGTGACCAGGTAAGGCCCCCACTGATCTATGCAGCTTGCTTCCGGAAGCGAGCTGGTCATCAGCAATGAGAGCTCAGCGAAGTGGCTTAATCATCACGCGGAAATTTATAGCAGGAACCAAACACTCTGAACGCTTCACGTTGATTCTAAATGTGGGGAGGGGGGGGGGGGAATCCGAGAGGACCCGGACAAAAATCCACGCGGCCACGGGGAGAGAGACACGCAAACTCCACATTTACAGGCGTCAGGGTCAGGATCGAACCCAAGACCTCCTGTATACCAGGCGAGGTTGTTAACATCTCCTAGCCACCGTGGTGCCTCCTCTGCCGACGATGTCAACACTGAGTGGTGGTGGCACTCAAAACCCAAGATTGTTCATTCTCAGGGTCACTCACTTCTCCTCCTCCTCATGGCTCTATTCATTCGCCGTCACAAAATAAAACTGAAGCTCCTCCGAGTTTAGCGCGAACCTCGTCCGTTGCCCCGACGGAGTTGAACATTTTGGCATCGGAGTCGAGAGTAGCGATGTCTCTCATCTCACCCGAACGTATTTCATAGAGAGACTTAACCCAAGGCGCTTTCGCAGAGAGATTAAGAGCGATGTGTGTATGTGCGCGTGTGTGTGTGCGTTTACGTGTGTGTGCATGGTGCCGGATGGCAACGTTGTGGTGGGCAGTGCCGTGAGGGGAAGGGCCAATTCTGATTGGCCCTTCCCCTCACGGTTGTGGTGGGCAGTGCCGTGAGGGGAAGGGAAAGATTGGCCCTTCCCTTCATGGCGTTTGAAAACGCCACAGCGGCCAAATGGGGGCTCGGGACGGGTGCGATCGGCTGGTAACCCCTCCACCTTCAATTAACTACCACTAAACTACGAGTTAAAAAATGTATTAAGCTTGTGCCGGAGGCCCCAGGGAGACAGGCGTCCATGGCGTCTACTGGCCAAACCCCATTTGGCGGAGCCAGGAGACGGAATCCTTATCCTCGGGGATCCTCCAGAAACAAAAAGCCACTATGGATGGCCACGTGGAATGTTCGAACGCTCACCGTGGAGGAGAGGCTGTCACTCCTCTGTCGGGAGCTGGATCAGTACTGCCTGCATCTCTGTGGTATTCAGGAGGTCCGGTGGACCGGCTCTGGCTCTTGCCATCATGAGGGGTGGATAGTCCTCTACTCGGGGCAGGAGACTGCCAAACAACAGGGAGTGTTGTTTCAACCGAGAAGATGGTTTCAAATTAAGCAACCATTGGAAAGATGTTCTAAATCGAACCAAACATTAAACTAATTTTCAATGGTACAGTATATTTTTCAAGTAGTGGTACCCCAAACTTTCGCAGCTCTTAAATTCCCTTTTCACACCATCAATAGGTAAACTCCCCCGCCCCACACCGCGCCAACCGGCATGTGCACCCGCATGTACACCACCTCTATGCTGTCGGCCAATCAAATGCTAATTTTTATGCTAATTCCTTTGTCAAGGCACCTTGTTTCCTCGCACACAGCTTAAAGGTCGCGGTCTGAGCATGGCTGTGTTTCACTCCAGCGCTGTCCTCGAGACAGCCTGATCCCTTCACCTGATGAAGGGCGCTTGTGTTGTGGCCGAAACGTCGTGATTTTTGTTGTTTTATTTTTTTTACCTACGTGACTTTACCGAATAGAACCAAAGTGTAACAGGGAGTGGCTCTTCTTCTGAACAAAAGAATGAAGGGGGCGTGAGAGCGTGGCGGTGAGGTGTGGGAAGCTGTAAGCCCCAGGCTACTTTGGGCTCGCCGAACCATCAACCAGAGGCGAGGAGTGGGAGTCGTGGTTACTTATGCCCCCACCGAAGAAGAACATACGTGGAGGGATGCAGGCAAGGCCGATGAGTCAGATGCCTTCTATGACCTCCTGTCACAGGTGCTGGCTAAAGTGGCCCCTCTGGATAGTCATCTTATTGGGTGACTTTATTGCCCGAGTTAGTCATGATGCTAGCACCTGGTCTGGAGTGATTGGAAGACATGGGCCAAATCAGCTCAATAACAATGGTAGGAGGCTGCTAGATTTTTGTGCAGCCCATGGGCTTGTAATTACCAACACGCTGTTCCGGCATCGGCGCATCCACACATCATGGATGCATGCCGGGTCCAAGCAAGAACATCTGCTGGACTACATAGTGATGGAACAGCGGATGCGGGCCCATGTCCTTGACACCAGGACCTACCGTGGAGCTGATCTGCCCTCTGACCATCGACTAGTCATCTGTAAGATGCGCCTGCCATTCTTCCACTCCGGTGGTGGGTGTACACCCAGGACCCCATTCAAACCCATAGTGGCATGGTCTTGGCTAGCTGATGAAAGTTGCAAGCGAGAATTTCATCATTGCTTGCGGCTGGGGTTGGCATCATCCCCCACTCCTCCTGATGTCGAGGGGAAATGGGCGAGGTTTAGGACTGTGGCTCATGCAGCTGCAATGGCTCCTTTGTGTACACGGTCCAGACCTCCCCAGATACCCTGGCTGATAGAGGAGGTGTTCAGGTTGGCTGAGAAAAAGCGACAGGCCCACTCTCATCGTCTCAGCATCCCACGTCAGAGAATGATGAGGCTTACCGCAGCCTTCACTCGGAGGTTCGGAGAGCCGTGAAACGCTGCAAGGATAGTTGGTGGCCGCGGGTTACTGAGGAGATGGAGTCTGCCTCAATGGCCCGTGATCACAAATCATTCTTTAACTCCATCAAAAAAGTTATCTGCAGTCCCACACCTATTATTATCATTAGGGGAAAGAACGGTGATCCAATCTCCAACATCCAGGAACAGGTTTGCAGATTTGCTGAGCATTTCTGCGAGGTCCTGGGGAAGGGGAAATCCCTCAGCCTGGAAAACATTGTGGGACAATGTGGGGATGACCCTGCTGAGGCTGCGGTGCCTCAAATATTGTAAGTCACCCCCTGTGAGTGGCTGGCTGAGGTGCCATCTGTTGAGGAAGTACTCAAGGCGATCCGAAGTCTGAGACCAGGAAAGGCACCGGGCAGAGAAGATCTCTCAAGCAAAATGCTGAGGGAGGGTGGCGTTTGTGCACAGACTGCCCTACACGACATCATAACAACAGTCTGGACCACTGGACAGGTTCCGCAGGATTGGAAGGATGCCCTGGTGGTCCCCCTCTTTAAGAAGGGGATCCACACATGAAACAACTACAGGACCATCTCACTCCTCAGTGTGCCGGAAAGGTCATGGCAAGGATTATTCAACATCGCCTTGCCAGGCACGCTTAGAAGAGGCTTACAGAGCCCCAATGTGCTTTCAGAAAAATGCAGTCCTGCAAAGATGCCATATTTTCTGTCCGTCTGCTACAGCAGAGGTGTAGATTTATTGACCTGGTCAAGGCCTATGATACCATCAGTAGGGCTGGGCTCTGGGTTGTTCTTCGTGCTTTTGGAGTCCCTGACCCGCTGCTGACGATCATTAAGGACCGTCATGATGGTGAGCGGGCCTGGGTAATGCTACGTGCCCGGGAGTCAGAGCCATTCCCTGTACACCTTGGGGTGCGACAGGGATGTTCTCTGACTCCCACATAATTTAACATCTATTTCGACCACGTCGTTTGTGAAGCCTTCAATAGCTGCACCGGAGGAATTTATATCTGGTACAGATACAATGGGAGGCTGATCGATGCCCGGGTGCAGTCAAGGGATGGCTCCCTATTGCTCAACCACGTTATGTATGCTGATGATCTGGTAATTGCTGCTCACTCAGAGGAGGAGTTGGAGGTGCTGCTGCTGAACCTGGAGCATGCCACTAAGATGTGGGGACTTACCATCAGCCCCACCAAATCTAAGCACCTGCCTGGGTATTTTGTACCATCGGACACTCCACCCCCACAACTCCCAATTGGTGATAGGGCAGTTGTGGAGAGAGTGGAGTTTCCCATACCTGGGCAGTGCGCTCATGACCGGCTCCGGCTTGACAACAGAGGTTTCACTCCGTGCGTGTGTGCCACTAAACTACGAATACAAAATGTAACTAATAAGCTTGTGCCAGAGACCCCGGGGGGACAGGCGTCTATGACGTCTCCTGGCCAAACCCCAATTGGCGGAGCCAGGAGATTGAATCTCTACCCTCGGGGCTCCTCCAGAAACAACGAAAAGCCACTACGGATGGCCACGTGGAATGTTCGAACGCACACTGCGGAGGAGAGGCTGCCACTCCTCTGTCGGGAGCTGGACCGGTACCGCCTGGATCTCTGTGGCATTCAGGAGGTCCGGTGGACCGGTTCTGACTCCTGCCACCATGAGGGGTGGACAGTCCTGTAATCGGGGCAGCAGACTGCCAAACAACAGGGTGTAGCTCTTCTTTTGAACAAAAGAATGAAGGGGGCGTGGGCACGTGGCGATGAGGTGTGGGAAGCTGTAAGCCCCAGACTACTTTGGGCTCGCCTTACCATCAACCGGAGGCGAGGAGTGGTGGTCGTGGTTACTTATGCCCCCACCGAAGACGAACATCCGTGGAGGAATGCAGGCAAAGCCGATGAGTCAGATGCCTTCTATGACCTCCTGTCACAGGTGCTAGCTAAAGTGGCCCCTCAGGATACAGTCATCTTGTTGGGTGACTTCAATGCCCGAGTTGGTCATGATGCTGGCACCTGGTCTGGAGTGAATGGAGGGCATGGGCCAGATCAGCTCAATAACAACGGTAGGAGGCTGCTAGATTTTTGTGCAGCCCATGGGCTTGTAATTACCAACACGCTGTTCCGGCATCGGCGCATCCACACAACATCATGGATGCATGCCGGGTCCAAGCAAGAACATCTGCTGGACTACATAGTGATGGACCAGCGGATTCGAGCCTATGTCCTTGACACCAGGACCTACCGTGGAGCTGATCTGCCCTCTGACCATCGACTAGTCATCTGTAAGATGCGCCTGCCATTCTTCCACTCTGGCGGTGGGTGTACACCCAGGACCCCATTCCAACCTAAAGTGGCTTACCACAGCCTTCGCTCGGAGGTTCGGAGAGCCGTGAGGTTGCGTAATGCTGTGTGGAAGCTACCTGGTCTGTCACTCCGCACTAAGCTTCAGGTCTTCTCGGCCACGGTCATTCCATCCCTTCTCTACGCTTGCGAAACGTGGACCCCCCTAATGGAACATCTTCGCCGGTTAGAAACATTTAGGCTAGCCTGCCTACGATCCATCCTGGGTTTAACCAGGCTGGATTGTGACGAGCTCACAAATCCTTGAAAGATCTGGACAAAGTACCATCGGTGAGCTCCTCCGGCAGGCAAGGCTGCGTTGGCTGGGTCATGTAGCCTGCATGCCCAGCTACCGCATGCCTACACAGCTTTTGTTCGGCCGGATCGAGGGGGCTAAATGGGCGCGGCACGGGCTAGAGAAGAGATGGAGTGATGTTGTACAGAAGGATGTGGAGCCGAGTGGACTTGCCGATGACTGTTACCAGCGGTGTCAAGATTGGCCTCTGTGGAGGAGGCTCGTGAAGGACGCTACTGGGCAGTTGGAGGCAGTCACCCTCCAACAAGGGAGGGCGGAGGAGCAAAGCTGACAACAAGGAGCGGAGTGCCGGATGGCTAAAGCACAGCAAGTTGGCACAGTAGGGGGCACAGGTGGTGCATCAGCCAGTCATCTCAGTCAGTCGATCCGTGGCACCTGGGTCTGCCCCGTGACCTCCTGCCAGCGGGCGGTCGACACTTTACGTGGCCTCAAGGTGCACATAGCCTGGCACAAGCGTCGCGGTGACGTCACCGCCACTTAGTGGCAAATGGCGGTTGTTGTTGTGTGCGTATGTTAGTGGTGGAGATGAGGTTGAATACAAGTAGAGACACGCGTTTAGACTCTTTAGATTACTTTGCTGTTACAAATGCCCAAATGATGATAAGCCACTTTGGTGAGCTATCATTTGTGGCCAGGTCGCTTCTGAAAAATAAGTGAATACCTCAGTGAGCTTTGCCTGGTAGGATGGGGATGGTTTTGTGTTGTGTTTGTTTGTGTCTGGGTGATTTGTTAAACATCCTTGTACTGTGCACTCCTATCGTGTTTGTGTATTGTTTGTTGTTGTGAAATTCTTACCCCATGCCCCGAACTGGATATCTGTGAAAAAAGGAGCTTTATAGCTCATCAGATTCCTCGTGCTGCTGCAGTATAAACTCTGACATGAGAGGAAGCGATTGGGGGGTGAATCTGTGATGGTGTTGTGTGACATTAATGACAGTAAATGACGACGAATGGATTGAATTAATGGGGGATGGGGGGGGTGAATGAGTGATTCTCATAGCCACGAGAATATGAAGAGGGAACAGCGGCGGTGGTGGCGGTGGTTTTGAGGGGGAGGCTTAAGGGGGGTTCGCGTGGGGGTGAGCGCGGGCACGGTAAGCGGTGAGTTTTGAGCGAGGAAGGGAATCTCGGTGAGCGGAGGTGGGAGTCGACGTACAGAGGTCGTAGTTAGCGGCACAGACGCAGAGCGGGAGAGGAGGGGGGACCTCGAGTTCATATACCAACAGAGTGGGAATGGGGTTCATAATATATACACTTTCTTTGTTGGGGTTAGATCGCGTAAATATCAAAATGTGTCGTTAAACCCGCCACCACCAGCCGACACAGCCGATTAGTAAGGGGTTGTCACCCAAACTATCAACACTTTGGGGAGACAAAGGCGGCCGGGCGTGGCGCTGGCCACCCACACCCCCCTCGTGGGCCGTGACGGCATTCGTGGGCGACACTCCTCGCTAACATTACTTGCGCCAAACGGCACCGTTAAAAGGCTACACGGGGGGGGGGGATCATCTTTTGTCGCTTCGTGTTGCTCCCTAGGGCTCTTTCTAACGGTGCAACGATTCAAGTCAAGGTGTCAGGTTCAAGTGAACTACGAGCAAAGGCCAGTCAGTGATATGTCCGACAGTAATTACACATCGCCGATTCATACACACGGCCGCGCTCAACACCGTCGCTTGGGGAAGCTCTTCCTGCTGACAGACGACCGGGCCAGCGCTCTCAAGATAATTCCAACCGTCAAAAACCTTCCCCCGCGCCTCTTAAGAACCCCAATTAGTGCAGCTAAGATGCTCGCAGCGAGTGGACGAATATTGCTTGCGGGCCGTTTGACTTTGCCGGTGCCTGTACGGCACACAGAGCCTCGACCGCCTGTACGGCACCCAGAGCCTCGACCGCCTGTACGGCACACGGAGCCTCGGGCCGTCGTGCCGCCCGTGGATGAAGGTTCACCCTCCAAACCCCCCACCAACCCCCCTGGAGCGAGGGGTTCGTGGGGGGTGAAGATTCGCCGGGCGGCATCGGCCGAGGTGGCCGCCAGGACGGCCGGCCGTGCACTCCCGCCCCCGACGACGGCTTCCGAGGTTAACAACAACAAAAATGAACAAGAAGCGACCGCACGCAGAGCTGCGGAGAGCGCGGTCCTCCTTCCTCCCTCTCGCTCACGCGTGGCTGCGAAAAATCATCTCCCGTCCCCGTCATCGCCACCTCCTTCCTTCTCCCTCGTGTGGCCGGCCGAAGGCTGGCATGGGAGTCCTTCCCGAGCGGGAAGGTGCAAGTTGGTCAAGCCAGGCCGGCCAATCGGCCGGCGCTTTGCCGACGGACGCGAGAGGTGTGCCGATGCTGATTGAATCCATCATTGATTGCGATGGTGGTGATGCCGGTTGCGACGATGATGCAGGTTACGACGATGATGCAGGTTGCGATGGGCTCTCCTGATGCTGCTGCACCGATTGTGCTGCTGCTGCTGCTACTGTTGGCTGATGATCATCATATTCACTCTGCTGCTTCTAATGATTGTCCAGTGACTGCTACTGCTGTTGCTACTACCGCTGCTGCTAATGATGCTGTTTCTGTGCAGCTGTGCTGATGTCAGTACAGGAGTCCCTCGGTCAACGTTTTTAAGCCGTCCCACCAATACGACCGTCAACCGAAATAACTGTGAACCGTTCCAAGACGATTGGAAGTTGACCTTTTTGACCCTAAAATCGTAGTTTGTAACATTTAAACACTCAATATTAATAATAAATAAGGTTATTTACTTTCCTACTCCTGTTTTCCCTTTGCGATTCACTTCAGGCGCCATTGTAATCGCTATTCATTCACTTATAAGTTGAAAAATTAAGTTTAAAAAAAAGATTCACCGAGTATTCAAGAGGCTCTTCCCACTGCCAAAAGAGAAGACGCCATGTAAACAAAGCCAGTCGACGTCTCATCGCTCACCAATGGGCGTCGCTGATTGGTCGAGGGCACGGCTCAGCCCCACCAACGAGCGCTCGGATTGGCCGAAATTGGCGCGCCACGTGCATAATGTAAACACGGAACCGTGAGTCAACATGTTAACACGTTAACATTCAACACGTTAACGTTCAGTCGGAAACCACGGGGGGGGGGGGGGGGTTCCTCTACTAGAAGCGAACCGTGAACCGATGTGGATGTTAACCGAGGGACTACTTCCTGCACGTACGAAGCCGACCGTGCTCATCGGAGGTGCGGGTGGGGAGGCTCTTCCCAATGCTGCCGCTGCTGCAGCTGAGGAGTGTTCCTACTGCTGCAGCTGAGGAGTGTTCCTACTGCTGCTGCTACTGCTACTGAGGAGTGTTCCTACTGCTACCGCTGCCACCGCTGCCACCGCTGCTGCTACTACTGAGGAGTGTTCCTACTGCTGCTGCTACTACTACTGAGGAGTGTTCCTACTGCTGCTGCTGAGGAGTGTTCCTACTGCTGCTGCTACTGCTACTACTGAGGAGTGTTCCTACTGCTGCTACTGAGGAGTGTTCCTACTAATGCTGCTGCTACTACTGAGGAGTGTTCCTACTGCTGCTACTGAGGAGTGTTCCTACTGCTGCTGCTACTACTGAGGACTGTTCCTACTGCTGCTGCTACTACTGAGGACTGTTCCTACTGCTGCTACTACTACTGAGGAGTGTTCCTACTGCTGCTGCTGCTACTGAGGAGTGTTCCTACTGCTGCTGCTACTACTGAGGAGTGTTCCTACTGCTGCTGCTGCTGAGGAGTGTTCCTACTGCTGCTGCTACTGAGGAGTGTTCCTACTGCTACTGCTGAGGAGTGTTCCTACTGCTGCTGCTGCTGAGGAGTGTTCCTACTGCTGCTGCTACTGAGGAGTGTTCCTACTGCTGCTGCTACTACTGAGGAGTGTTCCTACTGCTGCTGCTGAGGAGTGTTCCTACTGCTGCTACCGCTACAACTGAGGAGTGTTCCTACTGCTGCTGCTACTACTGAGGAGTGTTCCTACTGCTGCTGCTACTACTGAGGAGTGTTCTTACTGCTGCTGCTGTTACTGAGGAGTGCTCCTACTGCTGCTGCTGCTACTGAGGAGTGTTCCTACTGCTGCTGCTACTACTGGGGAGTGTTCCTACTGCTGCTGCTACTACTGAGGAGTGCTCCTACTGCTGCTGCTGCTACTGAGGAGTGTTCCTACTGCTGCTGCTACTACTGAGGAGTGTTCCTACTGCTGCTGCTACTACTGAGGAGTGTTCCTACTGCTGCTGCTGTTACTGAGGAGTGCTCCTACTGCTGCTGCTGCTACTGAGGAGTGTTCCTACTGCTGCTGCTACTACTGAGGAGTGTTCCTACTGCTGCTGCTACTACTGAGGAGTGTTCCTACTGCTGCTGCTGTTACTGAGGAGTGCTCCTACTGCTGCTGCTACTGAGGAGTGTTCCTACTGCTGCTGCTACTGAGGAGTGTTCCTACTGCTGCTGCTACTACTGAGGAGTGCTCCTACTGCTGCTGCTGCTGCTGAGGAGTGTTCCTACTGCTGCTACCGCTACAACTGAGGAGTGTTCCTACTGCTGCTGCTACTACTGAGGAGTGTTCCTACTGCTGCTGCTACTACTGAGGAGTGTTCCTACTGCTGCTGCTACTATTGAGGAGTGTTCTTACTGCTGCTGCTACTACTGAGGAGTGTTCCTACTGCTGCTGCTACTACTGAGGAGTGTTCCTACTGCTGCTGCTACTACTGAGGAGTGTTCCTACTGCTGCTGCCGCTTCCACTGCCGCTACAGCCGCTGCCGCCGCCGCGTCCGTTCTGAAAGCCGCCGCTGCCGCGAGGCGGTCAATTCCATCTCCTCCACGGGGTGGGGGAGGGTGGCCGTCACGGGGTGGGTGGGGGAGAGGGAGAAGGCATCGCACGACGCACGCCACAAGGCACGGGGGGCGAGTAACAAACGCGTCCGTGGACCCAGGGACGTCTCCCTACCGCTGCACAACGACGACGAGGAGGATGACGACGACCCGCCATGAACGTCTCGTTACGTCTCTCCCCACCGTCGCCCGTTTCTCTCCTCTCGTCGTTTGGCACCCCACGGAGGTGAGTCTCGACCAGCGCCCTCCGCTCCGGGGAGTGTTTTTGTCTTTTTTTAAACTTTACCGTTTACATTTAATTTCTATCATTCCCTACGGCCCGCTTCCCGCGCACCCCCCACCCCACCCCTCGTCGTCAGAAGTAAAGTTGGTCGTCGTCACAAGTAAAGTTGGTCGTCGTCACAAGTAAAGTTGGTCGTCGTCACAAGTAAAGTTGGTCGTCGTCAGAAGTAAAGTTCGTCGTCGTCCTCCTCCTCTTCGCCGCCGGAGTTCCGTCCCCCCGCGCCGTCGCGACACCGCCGCCGCGGCTCCCGGCCGCCGCCGGTCGCCGGGGTCGCGCTGGGGTCGTCGCTCGCTGGCCCCTGCTGCTGCTGCTGCCCCTGCTGCTGCTGCTCCAGCTGCAGCGCCTGCAGCTGCTCGTGGAGCGTGCCGGGCGGGATGGCGGCCGGCAAGGAGCCCCTCTTCCTCTTCCTCGCCGAGTCTGCAAGAGGGGGAAGGGAGGGGGCGGCAGCGGCGGGGTCAGCGGCGCGCCACGTCCACTACAACCTCCACGCTGCTACCCATAGACTCAACACTGCCCATAGACTCAACACTGCCCATAGACTCAACACTGCCCATAGACTCAACACTGCCCAGAGACTCAACACTGCCCAGAGACTCAACACTACCCATAGACTCAACACTACCCATAGACTCAACACTACCCATAGACTCAACACTGCCCACAGACTCAACACTGCCCATAGACTCAACACTGCCCATAGACTCAACACTGCCCATAGACTCAACACTGCCCATAGACTCAACACTGCCCAGAGACTCAACACTACCCATAGACTCAACACTACCCATAGACTCAACACTACCCATAGACTCAACACTGCCCACAGACTCAACACTGCCCATAGACTCAACACTGCCCATAGACTCAATACTACCCATAGACTCAGCACTGCCCATAGACTCAACACTACCCATAGACTCAACACTACCCATAGACTCAACACTGCCCATAGACTCAACACTACCCATAGACTCAACACTGCCCATAGACTCAACACTGCCCATAGACTCAACACTGCCCATAGACTCAACACTGCCCACAGACTCAACACTGCCCACAGACTCAACACTGCCCATAGACTCAACACTGCCCATAGACTCAACACTACCCATAGACTCAACACTGCCCATAGACTCAACACTGCCCATAGACTCAACACTGCCCATAGACTCAACACTGCCCATAGACTCAACACTGCCCATAGACTCAACACTGCCCATAGACTCAACACTACCCATAGACTCAACACTACCCATAGACTCAACACTACCCATAGACTCAACACTACCCATAGACTCAACACTACCCATAGACTCAACACTACCCATAGACTCAACACTGCCCATAGACTCAACACTGCCCATAGACTCAACACTGCCCATAGACTCAACACTGCCCACAGACTCAACACTGCCCACAGACTCAACACTACCCACAGACTCAACACTACCCACAGACTCAACACTACCCATAGACTCAACACTACCCATAGACTCAACACTACCCATAGACTCAACACTACCCATAGACTCAACACTAAACATAGACTCAACACTGCCCACAGACTCAACACTGCCCACAAACTCAGCACTGCCCACAGACTCAACACTACCCATAGACTCAACACTACCCATAGACTCAACACTGCCCATAGACTCAACACTGCCCACAGACTCAACACTGCCCACAGACTCAACACTGCCCACAAACTCAGCACTGCCCACAGACTCAACACTACCCATAGACTCAACACTGCCCATAGACTCAACACTGCCCACAGACTCAACACTGCCCATAGACTCAACACTGCCAATAGACTCAACACTGCCCATAGACTCAACACTGCCCATAGACTCAACACTGCCCATAGACTCAACACTACCCATAGACTTAACACTACCCATAGACTCAACACTACCCATAGACTCAACACTACCCATAGACTCAACACTACCCATAGACTCAACACTACCCATAGACTCAACACTACCCATAGACTCAACACTGCCCATAGACTCAACACTGCCCATAGACTCAACACTGCCCATAGACTCAACACTGCCCACAGACTCAACACTAAACATAGACTCAACACTGCCCATAGACTCAACACTGCCCACAGACTCAGCACTGCCCACAGACTCAACACTACCCATAGACTTAACACTACCCATAGACTCAACACTACCCATAGACTCAACACTACCCATAGACTCAACACTACCCATAGACTCAACACTACCCATAGACTCAACACTACCCATAGACTCAACACTGCCCATAGACTCAACACTGCCCATAGACTCAACACTGCCCATAGACTCAACACTGCCCACAGACTCAACACTGCCCACAGACTCAACACTACCCACAGACTCAACACTACCCATAGACTCAACACTGCCCATAGACAAAAACTACCCATAGACTAACACTATGCATAGACTAACACTACCCATAGACTCAACACTACCCATAGACTCAACACTACCCATAGACTCAACACTACCCATAGACTCAACACTACCCATAGACTCAACACTGCCCATAGACTCAACACTGCCCATAGACTCAACACTGCCCATAGACTCAACACTGCCCACAGACTCAACACTGCCCACAGACTCAACACTACCCACAGACTCAACACTACCCATAGACTCAACACTGCCCATAGACAAAAACTACCCATAGACTAACACTATGCATAGACTAACACTACCCATAGACTCAACACTACCCATAGACTCAACACTACCCATAGACTCAACACTACCCATAGACTCAACACTAAACATAGACTCAACACTGCCCATAGACTCAACACTGCCCACAGACTCAGCACTGCCCACAGACTCAACACTACCCATAGACTCAACACTACCCATAGACTCAACACTGCCCATAGACTCAACACTGCCCACAGACTCAACACTGCCCATAGACTCAACACTGCCAATAGACTCAACACTGCCCATAGACTCAACACTGCCCATAGACTCAACACTACCCATAGACTCAACACTGCCCATAGACTCAACACTACCCATAGACTCAACACTACCCATAGACTCAACACTGCCCACAGACTCAACACTGCCCATAGACTCAACACTGCCAATAGACTCAACACTGCCCATAGACTCAACACTGCCCATAGACTCAACACTACCCATAGACTCAACACTACCCATAGACTCAACACTGCCCATAGACTCAACACTGCCCACATACTCAACACTGCCCATAGACTCAACACTGCCAATAGACTCAACACTGCCCATAGACTCAACACTGCCCATAGACTCAACACTACCCATAGACTCAACACTACCCATAGACTTAACACTACCCATAGACTCAACACTACCCATAGACTCAACACTACCCATAGACTCAACACTACCCATTGACTCAACACTACCCATAGACTCAACACTACCCATAGACTCAACACTGCCCATAGACTCAACACTGCCCATAGACTCAACACTGCCCATAGACTCAACACTGCCCACAGACTCAACACTGCCCACAGACTCAACACTACCCACAGACTCAACACTACCCATAGACTCAACACTGCACATAGACTCAACACTGCCCATAGACAAAAACTACCCATAGACTAACACTATCCATAGACTAACAGTACCCATAGACTCAACACTACCCATAGACTCAACACTACCCATACACTCAACACTGCACATAGACTCAACACTGCCCACAGACTCAACACTGCCCATAGACTCAACACTGCCAATAGACTCAACACTGCCCATAGACTCAACACTGCCCATAGACTCAACACTACCCATAGACTCAACACTACCCATAGACTCAACACTGCCCATAGACTCAACACTGCCCACAGACTCAACACTGCCCATAGACTCAACACTGCCAATAGACTCAACACTACCCATAGACTCAACACTACCCATAGACTCAACACTACCCATAGACTCAACACTACCCATAGACTCAACACTACCCATAGACTCAACACTACCCATAGACTCAACACTACCCATAGACTCAACACTACCCATAGACTCAACACTAAACATAGACTCAACACTGCCCATAGACTCAACACTGCCCACAGACTCAGCACTGCCCACAGACTCAACACTACCCATAGACTCAACACTACCCATAGACTCAACACTGCCCATAGACTCAACACTGCCCACAGACTCAACACTGCCCATAGACTCAACACTGCCAATAGACTCAACACTACCCATAGACTTAACACTACCCATAGACTCAACACTGCCCATAGACTCAACACTACCCATAGACTCAACACTGCCCATAGACTCAACACTACCCATAGACTCAACACTACCATAGACTCAACACTGCCCATAGACTCAACACTACCCATAGACTCAACACTGCCCATAGACTCAACACTGCCCACAGACTCAACACTGCCCATAGACTCAACACTGCCAATAGACTCAACACTGCCCATAGACTCAACACTGCCCATAGACTCAACACTACCCATAGACTCAACACTACCCATAGACTCAACACTGCCCATAGACTCAACACTGCCCACAGACTCAACACTGCCCATAGACTCAACACTGCCAATAGACTCAACACTGCCCATAGACTCAACACTGCCCATAGACTCAACACTGCCCATAGACTCAACACTGCCCATAGACTCAACACTACCCATAGACTCAACACTACCCATAGACTCAACACTGCCCACAGACTCAACACTGCCCATAGACTCAACACTGCCAATAGACTCAACACTGCCCATAGACTCAACACTGCCCATAGACTCAACACTACCCATAGACTCAACACTACCCATAGACTCAACACTGCCCATAGACTCAACACTGCCCACATACTCAACACTGCCCATAGACTCAACACTGCCAATAGACTCAACACTGCCCATAGACTCAACACTGCCCATAGACTCAACACTACCCATAGACTCAACACTACCCATAGACTTAACACTACCCATAGACTCAACACTACCCATAGACTCAACACTACCCATAGACTCAACACTACCCATTGACTCAACACTACCCATAGACTCAACACTCCCCATAGACTCAACACTGCCCATAGACTCAACACTGCCCATAGACTCAACACTGCCCATAGACTCAACACTGCCCACAGACTCAACACTGCCCACAGACTCAACACTACCCACAGACTCAACACTACCCATAGACTCAACACTGCACATAGACTCAACACTGCCCATAGACAAAAACTACCCATAGACTAACACTATCCATAGACTAACAGTACCCATAGACTCAACACTACCCATAGACTCAACACTACCCATAGACTCAACACTGCACATAGACTCAACACTGCCCACAGACTCAACACTGCCCATAGACTCAACACTGCCAATAGACTCAACACTGCCCATAGACTCAACACTGCCCATAGACTCAACACTACCCATAGACTCAACACTACCCATAGACTCAACACTGCCCATAGACTCAACACTGCCCACAGACTCAACACTGCCCATAGACTCAACACTGCCAATAGACTCAACACTACCCATAGACTCAACACTACCCATAGACTTAACACTACCCATAGACTCAACACTACCCATAGACTCAACACTACCCATAGACTCAACACTACCCATAGACTCAACACTACCCATAGACTCAACACTACCCATAGACTCAACACTAAACATAGACTCAACACTGCCCATAGACTCAACACTGCCCACAGACTCAGCACTGCCCACAGACTCAACACTACCCATAGACTCAACACTACCCATAGACTCAACACTGCCCATAGACTCAACACTGCCCACAGACTCAACACTGCCCATAGACTCAACACTGCCAATAGACTCAACACTACCCATAGACTTAACACTACCCATAGACTCAACACTGCCCATAGACTCAACACTACCCATAGACTCAACACTGCCCATAGACTCAACACTACCCATAGACTCAACACTACCCATAGACTCAACACTGCCCATAGACTCAACACTGCCCACATACTCAACACTGCCCATAGACTCAACACTGCCAATAGACTCAACACTGCCCATAGACTCAACACTGCCCATAGACTCAACACTACCCATAGACTCAACACTACCCATAGACTTAACACTACCCATAGACTCAACACTACCCATAGACTCAACACTACCCATAGACTCAACACTACCCATTGACTCAACACTACCCATAGACTCAACACTACCCATAGACTCAACACTGCCCATAGACTCAACACTGCCCATAGACTCAACACTGCCCATAGACTCAACACTGCCCACAGACTCAACACTGCCCACAGACTCAACACTACCCACAGACTCAACACTACCCATAGACTCAACACTGCACATAGACTCAACACTGCCCATAGACAAAAACTACCCATAGACTAACACTATCCATAGACTAACACTACCCATAGACTCAACACTACCCATAGACTCAACACTACCCATACACTCAACACTGCACATAGACTCAACACTGCCCACAGACTCAACACTGCCCATAGACTCAACACTGCCAATAGACTCAACACTGCCCATAGACTCAACACTGCCCATAGACTCAACACTACCCATAGACTCAACACTACCCATAGACTCAACACTGCCCATAGACTCAACACTGCCCACAGACTCAACACTGCCCATAGACTCAACACTGCCAATAGACTCAACACTACCCATAGACTCAACACTACCCATAGACTTAACACTACCCATAGACTCAACACTACCCATAGACTCAACACTACCCATAGACTCAACACTACCCATAGACTCAACACTACCCATAGACTCAACACTACCCATAGACTCAACACTAACCATAGACTCAACACTGCCCATAGACTCAACACTGCCCACAGACTCAACACTGCCCACAGACTCAACACTACCATAGACTCAACACTACCCATAGACTCAACACTGCCCATAGACTCAACACTGCCCACAGACTCAACACTGCCCATAGACTCAACACTGCCAATAGACTCAACACTGCCCATAGACTCAACACTGCCCATAGACTCAACACTACCCATAGACTCAACACTACCCATAGACTTAACACTACCCATAGACTCAACACTACCCATAGACTTAACACTACCCATAGACTCAACACTACCCATAGACTCAACACTACCCATAGACTCAACACTACCCATAGACTCAACACTACCCATAGACTCAACACTGCCCATAGACTCAACACTGCCCATAGACTCAACACTGCCCATAGACTCAACACTACCCATAGACTCAACACTGCTACCCATAGACTCAACACTGCCCATAGACTCAACACTGCCCATAGACTCAACACTACCCATAGACTCAACACTGCCCATAGACTCAACACTACCCATAGACTCAACACTACCCATACACTCAACACTGCCCATAGACTCAACACTGCCCATAGACTCAACACTGCCCATAGACTCAACACTGCCCATAGACTCAACACTACCCATAGACTCAACACTGCTACCCATAGACTCAACACTGCCCATAGACTCAACACTGCCCATAGACTCAACACTACCCATAGACTCAACACTGCCCATAGACTCAACACTACCCATAGACTCAACACTACCCATACACTCAACACTGCCCATAGACTCAACACTGCCCATAGACTCAACACTGCCCACAGACGACAGCGAGGGTCGCGCCATCCAACCTGGCGAGGAGGGGGGAGATGAAGGGATGTTGGTGGGTGTCTTGGACTCGTCCGAATCCTCCTCCTCCTCCTCCTCCCTGGTAGGCCCGGCGGCCAGTCCCTTGCCGGGAGGGGAGAGGCACTTGGACCGGGGCCGCCGGGAGGAGGGCACGGGGGCGGCCGTGCCGACCGGCACGCCGCCGGCGCCGCCGTCGGGGCCGTCCACGGTGAGGGTGGGTGGGGGAGGTCTCCGCTCCGCCGGGAGGGCGAGGCAGGCCGCACCCACGCTGCCCCGGCGCTGCTGGATGGCGCACAGCACGCACACACACAGCACACACACACACAGCACGCACACACACACAGCACGCACACACAGCACGCACACACAGCACGCACACACACAGCACACACACACACAGCACGCACACACACAGCACGCACACACACAGCACGCACACACACAGCACGCACACACACAGCACGCACACACACAGCACGCACACACACAGCACGCACACACACAGCACGCACACACACACAGCACGCACACACAGCACCCACACACAGCACGCACACACACACAGCACGCACACACACAGCACGCACACACACAGCACGCACACACACAGCACGCACACACACACAGCACGCACACACAGCACGCACACACAGCACGCACAGCACGCACACACAGCACGCACACACAGCACGCACAGCACGCACACACACACACACAGCACGCACACACAGCACACACACACAGCACGCACACAGCACACACAGCACACACACAGCACGCACAGCACGCACACACAGCACACACACACAGCACGCACACAGCACACACACACACAGCACACACACAGCACACACAAATACAGCACACACACAGCACACACACACAGCAAGCGCAGCGGCGTTAGTGAGTGTCCGTTGAGCGCCACGAGGGTGGCCGAGAGGGCGCCAGCCGCGATGGAGCTCTGATGGCTGTCACAATGAGTAGAGTTGTGCACACTCACCCCCTGTGAGAGTGAGTGAGTGTGGGCGTGAGTGTGAGAGTGAGTGTGGGAGTGAGTGTGCACGCTCACCCCCTGTGAGTGTGAGTGAGTGAGTGTGGGCGTGAGTGTGAGAGTGATTGTGGGAGTGAGTGTGCACGCTCACCCCCTGTGAGTTTGAGTGAGCGTGAGTGAGGGCGAGAGTGAGTGTGAGTGAGTGTGAGAGAGTGAGTGAGTGTGAGGGCGAGTGTGTGAGTGAGTGTGAGAGTGAGTCAGAGCGGGAGTGAGTGAGTTAGTGAGTGTGAGTGAGTAAGTGTGTGTGAGAGTGAGTGTGAGAGTGAGTGAGTGTGAGAGTGAGTGTGGGAGTGAGTGTGTGAGTGAATGTGTGAGTGAGTGAGTGTGGGAGTAAGTGTGAGAGTGAGTGAGGGAGTGAGTAAGTGTGAGAGTGAGTGTGAGAGTGAGTGTGAGAGTGAGTGTAGGAGTGAGTGTGAGTGAGTGTGAGAGTGAGTAGAGTGTTCTTGTTGTCATCGTCATCACCGTCGTCGTCATCACCTTCATCTTCGTCATTGTCGTCATTGTCATTGTTGTCATCATCATCATCGTCGTCATCATCGTCATCATCATCGTTGTCGTCGTCATCGTCATCATCATCGTTGTCGTCGTCATCATCATCATCATCATCGTTGTCATCATCATCGTCGTCATCATCATCATCATCGTCGTCATCGTCGTCATCATCGTCATCATCGTCATCATCGTCGTCATCGTCGTCGTCACAACGGCACGACGTTGGCACCTGCAGGGAGGGCGGCTGCTCCTGTGTGAGCAGTGTGGCACAGGGGAGGCTGTTCTGCCGGCTGTGCCGGAGCGCTCGCCGCGGCTCGCCCGGCCGCTTCTCCCCCCCCTCCGCTTCCTCCTCCGCCTCCTCACCGCCGCTCTCCATGCTGAGCAACTGCTCCTGAAACGACGGACAAACCCCCCCGCCCTGTCATCGCTCGGCTCGAGACTTCCAGGCGGGTGGTGCCGTGTTCTTGAAGGCGACGCGTTGGGGATCTTTGTCTGTGGCTGTGAGCGCCTCATTCTGTTCCGCCGACAGGAATATTTTTATTTATTTGCCGCATGCGGTTCTGTGCACCGGGCCGTAGAGGGGGTGGCCAACTTGTAACAGCGGACCAAGAGGTCGGCAAAGAGCCCAGTCAATATCTCTCTATCTATATATCTGTTAAATAATGTGCAGTGTTGAGTCTATGGGCAGTGTTGAGTCTATGGGCAGTGTTGAGTCTATGTGCAGTGTTGAGTCTATGGGCAGTGTTGAGTCTATGGGTAGTGTTGAGTCTATGGGTAGCAGTGTTGAGTCTATGGGCAGTGTTGAGTCTATGGGTAGTGTTGAGTCTATGGGTAGTGTTGAGTTTATGGGCAGTGTTGAGTCTATGTGCAGTGTTGAGTTTATGGGCAGTGTTGAGTCTATGTGCAGTGTTGAGTCTATGGGCAGTGTTGAGTCTATGTGCAGTGTGTGTATGTTGAACTTCTATAGCACCATACACAGGACGAGGCCTTGGCCGCTCCGCAACTCGACCGAGCAGGGCAACGAAGATCAAACCGCGTGAGTCGGTGTCTCCCGTTGTCCGTGTGTCCGTGTGTCTGTGTGTCCGCGTGTCTGTGTGTCCGTGTGTCCGCGTGCCCGCGTCCCCCCGCCGTGCCCAGCGGGGGGACTCTCTCGGCACAGCGTATTCGCCGCCAGGGCGGAGACGGAGAGGGGGGACATCCGGCTGACGTTCCGGGTTTCTCGGCCAGACTCGCGCCGAGACTCACCTTGATCTTGCGGCACTCGGCCTCGCACTCGAGCAACCGGAACCGCAGCTCCTCGCGGCTCCATCCGGCCTCCTCCTCCTGCTCCTCCTCCCCCTGCCGCTCCTCGGCAGAGCCCCGCCGGGACCCCGCGGCGGCCGCGCCGGCGTCGCCGCCGCCGTCGTCGGCGCGGCGTCTCCGCGGCACGCGCTCCCGCACCGTGTCGGAGCGGCTCACCACGTTTGCCGGGCCCCCCCGGCGCAGCGTGCGGTTGGGGTCGTCGTCCTGAGCGGCGGCGGCGGCGGCGGTGGCGGCGGCGGCGTGGCGGCCGCATCGCGCCGTCTCGATGAACGAGTCCTGCTGGGCTATCACGGCCTGACCGGGGGGAGGGGAGACGAGGTGGAGGAGATGATGAGGTGATGAGGAGGAGACGAGGTGGAGGAGGTGACGAGGTGGAGGAGGTGACGAGGTGGAGGAGGCGGTAAGGTGTTGTTGGGGACAACAAGGTGTTGGTGATGAGGTGGCGGTGAAGAGGTGGAGTGAACGAGGTGGAGTTGACGAGGTGGCGGCGTTGCTCTCACCTGCAGGCTGTACATCGTCTGTGTCAAGATGAAGATGGAGCTCTGCATGGCCTGCACACACACGGGGAGGGGATGGTGACAAGGTTGTGTGTGTGTACACACAGGTGTGTGTGTACAGGTGTGTGTACACACAGGTGTGTGTGTGTACACACAGGTGTGTGTGTACACACAGGTGTGTGTGTACAGGTGTGTGTGTACAGGTGTGTGTACACACAGGTGTGTGTGTGTACACACAGGTGTGTGTGTATATATACACAGGTGTGTGTGTATATATACACAGGTGTGTGTGTACAGGTGTGTGTACACACAGGTGTGTGTGTGTACACACAGGTGTGTATACACACATGTGTGTGTGTGTACACACAGGTGTGTGTGTGTGTACACACAGGTAGGTGTGTATACACACACACAGGTGTGTGTGTATACACACAGGTGTGTGTGTGTACACACAGGTTTGTGTGTGTACACACAGGTTTGTGTGTACGCACAGGTGTGTGTACGCACAGGTGTGTGTGTACCCAGGTGTGTGTGTACAGGTGTGTGTGTGTGCACAGGTGTGTGTGTGTACACAGGTGTGTGTGTACACAGGTATGTTTGTGTACACAGGTGTGTGTGTACAGTACACAGGTGTGTGCGTACATAGGTGTGTGTGTACAGGTGTGTGTGTATGTACAGTGGGGAGCGATAGTGTAGCGGTTAGCGCGCTGCGCTATGAACCTGGCGACCCAGGTTCGATTCCCGCTCACGGCCAACACCAGTGACGATTATCTGAACAGGTTCCGGGCCTCCCCTAGGTCGACTCAGCCTCAAATGAGTACCTGGTGCGGTGTGTAAACATTGCCACTAGGGAGACAAAGGCGGTCGGGCGTGGTGTTGGCCACCCACCCCCTCGTGTACCGTTCCGGCCTTCATAGGTGCTCGCTAACAGCACTTGCCCCTACAGTCTGTTAAGGCTATATGGGGGTCCTTTGTCCTTTGTTTGTGTATGTACAGGTGTGTGTGTGTATGTACAGGTGTGTGTGTATGTACAGGTGTGTGTGTGTGTGCGTACAGGTGTGTGTGTACAGGTGTGTGTGTGTGTATGTACAGGTGTGTGTGTGTGTGTACAGGTGTGTGTGTATGTACAAGTGTGTGTGTATGTACAGGTATGTGTGTGTGTACAGGTGTGTGTGTGCGTACAGGTATGTGTGTGTGTACACAGGTGTGTGTGTACACAGGTATGTTTGTGTACACAGGTGTGTGTGTGTACAGTACACATGTGTGTGTACAGTACCAGGTGTGTGTGTGTACACAGGTGTGTGTACAGTACACAGGTGTGTGCGTACATAGGTGTGTGTGTACAGGTGTGTGTGTATGTACAGGTGTGTGTGTACAGGTGTGTGTGTGTATGTACAGGTGTGTGTACACACAGGTGTGTGTGTACACAGGTGTGTGTGTGTACACAGGTGTGTGTGTGTATGTACAGGTGTGTGTGTATGTACAGGCACAGTAGGGGGCACAGGTGGTGCATCAGCCAGTCATCTCAGTCATCCCAGTCAGTCGACCCATGGCATTTGGGTCTGCCCCGTGACCTCCTGCCAGCGGGCATTCGACACTTCATGTGGCCTCAAGGTGCACATGGCCTGGCACAAGCGTCGTGGTGACGTCACCGCCACTTAGTGGCGAATGGCGGTTGTTGTATGTACAGGTGTGTGTGTGTACACAGGTGTGTGTGTACAGGTGTATGTGTACAGTACACAGGTGTGTGTGTGTATGTACAGGTGTGTGTATGTACAGGTGTGTGTGTGTACAGGTGTGTGTGTGTACACAGGTGTGTGTGTGTGTACACAGGTGTGTGTGTGTGTATGTACAGGTGTGTGTGTGTGTATGTACAGGTGTGTGTGTGTGCGTACAGGTGTGTGTGTGTGCGTACAGGTATGTGTGTGTGTGTACAGGTCTGTGTGTGCGTACAGGTATGTGTGTGTGTGTACAGGTGTGTGTGTGCGTACAGGTATGTGTGTGTGTGTACAGGTGTGTGTGTGTACACAGGTGTGGTAGGGAGCGCTGCGCTACAAATCTGGTGACCTGAGTTCGATTCCCACTCATGGCCAACACCAGTAACAATTATCTGTACGGTCCTGGGCCTCCCCTAGGTCGACTCAGCCTCAAATGAGTACCTGGTGCGGTGTGTAAACATCGCCACTGGAGAGACAAAGGCGGCCGGGCGTGGTTCTGGCCACCCACCCCCTCGTGTGCCGTGCCGGCCTTCATAGGCGCTGCTCGCTAACAGCACTTGCCCCTACAGTTCCGCTAAGGCTACACGGGGGATCTTTGTCTTCGTGTACACAGCTCTGCCTCTGCGTGCGGTGCGATCTGGCCGGGCCGTGCCGGGGCCGGCCGCTCACCTCGATGTCCAGCGGCGTGCGCAGGAAGTTGCCGATGTGGCCGGCACCGCCTCGGTGCTGCCGTAGGGGGACGACACGAGACGGGGGGGGGCGGGGTGGGGGGGGTCACAGGTGGGTCAGGGGTCGGGGGAGTGAACAACACGCCGCACTACTTGGGGTGGAGGGGGGGGGGCCATGCCAACCGCGCTTAGACCACCGCCATCCCTTGCAGTGGGGGGTGGCCGCTCACCTTCTTGATGACGGAGTCGGACTCCGTGCGCCGGAGCTCCTGCTGCTGGGTCGGGGACGAGCCTCGTGACGGGTCGTCCTTACCCGGGTCTACGCACGCGCCGACGGACAGAGACAAAGTTCCCCGCCGCAAGCGCCGTGAGTGGGCGAGGAGCGGCGGCCCCTACGAAGGCCGGCGCCGGTGGCGCGCGACGAGGGGGTGGGGTGGCCAGCCCCGTGGCCCGCACGGCCGCATTTGTCTCCACCGCTGGCGATGTTTGCTCCGCACCGCACCGGCTTGATTATTTAACCGTCCACCAGGACCGGTTCACATAATCGTCGCACCGATCGAGCGAGCGAGCGAGCGAGTTCAAGCTTCAACTTGTCTTTGTGGGTTGTCACGAAAAAATGTCAAAAAAATATTAAGCGTGTCGGTGGGACTCATCGTCAGTGGGACTCATCGTCAGTGGGACTGTTCGTCAGTGGGACTCGTCGTGGGTGGGACTCATCATTGGTGGGACTCGTCGTGGGTGGGACTCATCGTCAGTGGGACTCGTCATCATTGGTGGGACTCGTCGTGGGTGGGACTCGTCATTGGTGGGACTCGTCGTGGGTGGGACTCGTCGTGGGTGGGACTCGTCGTCAGTGGGACTCGTCGTGGGTGGGACTCATCATTGGTGGGACTCGTCGTGGGTGGGACTCGTCGTGGGTGGGACTCGTCGTGGGTGGGACTCGTCGTGGGTGGGACTCATCATTGGTGGGACTCATTGTCAGTGGGACTCATCATTGGTGGGATTTGTCGTGGGTGGGACTCGTCGTGGGTGGGACTCGTCGTGGGTGGGACTCGTCGTGGGTGGGACTCGTCGTGGGTGGGACTCATCATTGGTGGGACTTGTCATGGGTGGGACTCATCATTGGTGGGACTCATCATCGGTGGGACTCATCATTGGTGGGACTCATCATTGGTGGGACTCATCATCGGTGGGACTCATCGTGAGTGGGACTCGTCGTGGGTGGTGCCGTCACCCACCGTGCCGCTTGAGCGTGCTGCTGTCGAAGCCGCCAAACGTCTCGGCGCGTTTGGGCAGCGCCGGGCCGTGAGCCGCGGCGCTGCCGTCGTGACTCTGCCGCTGGTAGCAGCTGACGGCGCTCGCGATCATCTTCTGGAGGTTCTCCACTGCCTCGGGCGGGCGGGCGGGCGGGCGGGCGAGATGCACGGTGACACGGGGCGGAGGGGAGGGTGGAGAGGGTGGGGAGGGTTGGGGGGTCAGAGGTTAGCTGTTGGTGGCGGGGGGGGGGGAGTCGCAGGTAAATGTTCCACTTTAAGATTGAACACGTGTTGATTTGGTCCGGGGTCTCAGTAGAACTGGGGTCTGGGTTGAACTGGGGTCTGGGTAGAACTGGGGTCTCAGTAGAACTGGGGTCTGGGTTGAACTGGGGTCTCAGTAGAACTGGGGTCTGGGTTGAACTGGGGTCTCAGTAGAACTGGGGTCTGTGTTGCACTGGGGTCTGGATTGAACTGGGGTCTGGGTTGAACTGGGGTCTCAGTAGAACTGGGGTCTCAGTAGAACTGGGGTCTCAGTAGAACTGGGGTCTCAGTAGAACTGGGGTCTGGGTTGAACTGGGGTCTGGGTTGAACTGGGGTCTGGGTTGAACTGGGGTCTGGGTTGAACTGGGGTCTGGTTGAACTGGGGTCTCAGTAGAACTGGGGTCTGTGTTGAACTGGGGTCTAGGTTGAACTGGGGTCTCAGTAGAACTGGGGTCTGGGTTGAACTGGGGTCTAGGTTGAACTGGGGTCTCAGTAGAACTGGGGTCTCAGTAGAACTGGGGTCTGGGTTGAACTGGGGTCTGGGTTGAACTGGGGTCTGGGTTGAACTGGGGTCTGGGTTGAACTGGGGTCTGGGTTGAACTGGGGTCTGGGTTGAACTGGGGTCTAGGTTGAACTGGGGTCTCAGTAGAACTGGGGTCTCAGTAGAACTGGGGTCTGGGTTGAACTGGGGTCTCAGTAGAACTGGGGTCTGTGTTGAACTGGGGTCTGGGTTGAACTGGGGTCTGGGTTGAACTGGGGTCTGGGTTGAACTGGGGTCTGGGTTGAACTGGGGTCTGGGTTGAACTGGGGTCTGTGTTGAACTGGGGTCTCAGGCTGCGATGGCTCCTCACCCTCCTGTAGCCCCTTGTTGAGGAGCGGCTCCCCACGGAGCTCCGCGCTGTCCAGACGGAGCAGCGTGCGGTGCGCCACGGCACCGCCGGCGGCGGCGGCGGAGCCCTCGGCCGCCGCCGCCGGCGCCGCCGCCGGTGCTGCCGCCGGCTCCTCGCAGCTGAAGTACTCGGCCATCTCGGCGTAGATCTTGAGCTTCTCCTCCAGCACGGCACGCATCACCGCGTCGCGGCTCGCCAGCCGGCCTGGGGGGGAGGGGGGCACGGGAGACCACAATGAGAGGCCGTGGCGGCAGGCTCAACATCAACAACGGTGACACATTAACACATTGACACATTAACACATTGACACATTAACACATTAACACATTGACACATCAACACATCAACACATTAACACATTGACACATTAACACATTGACACATTAACACATCAACACATTAACACATTAACACATTGACACATTAACACATTGACACATTAACACATTGACACAAACACCTCGTTTAGCCAGGAAAGCCACACTGGGACGTTTGTCCGACACCGGCCGCGGCGGCCGCGGCAGGAAACCGGAGCAGCCGGAGGGAATCGACGCGCCAGCAGGCAGAGAGAGAGAGAGAGGGCTCCGTGATGGACCCCCGAAGGCGCGCCAACAGAGAGAGAGAGAGACGCAAGCTCCGTGATGGACCCCCGAAGGCGCGATGACGTGAACGTGTCGCCGGGGTGGGGTGACGACTTGTGACGGCGTCGTACCCTGGAACTCGCGAGCCTTCCGCTTCTTGGCGTCGGTGAGCTTCTTGTCCTCCTCCGTCTCGCTCGGCACGCCCTCGTCGATGTCCGGGCAGCTGCGGGTCGTGACGCACCGACCGTCGCGTTACCTCTCATTCCTCACTCATTCTCCACTCATTCTCCACTCATTCTCCACTCATTCTCCACTGACTCATACCTCACTCATTCCTCACTCACTCATTCCTCACTCACTCATTCCTCACTCATTCCTCACTCATTCTCCACTCATTCTCCACTCACTCCTCACTCACTCCTCACTCACTCACTCACTCCTCACTCATTCCTCACTCACTCATTCCTCACTCATTCCTCACTCACTCATTCTCCACTCATTCCTCACTCATTCTCCACTCATTCCTCACTCACTCATTCCTCACTCACTCCTCACTCACTCACTCCTCACTCACTCACTGCTCACTCACTCATTGCTCACTCACTCATTGCTCACTCACTCATTGCTCACTCACTCATTGCTCACTCACTCATTGCTCACTCACTCATTGCTCACTCACTCATTCCTCACTCACTCATTCCTCACTCATTCCTCACTCACTCCTCACTCACTCATTCCTCACTCACTCATTCCTCACTCACTCATTCCTCACTCACTCATTCTCCACTCACTCATTCTCCACTCACTCATTCTCCACTCATTCCTCACTCATTCCTCACTCATTCTCCACTCATTCCTCACTCACTCCTCACTCACTGCTCACTCACTCATTCCTCACTCATTCCTCACTCACTCATTCCTCACTCACTCATTCCTCACTCACTCATTCCTCACTCACTCGTTCTCCACTCATTCCTCACTAATTCCTCACTCATTCGTCACTCATTCCTCACTCATTCCTCACTCACTCATTCCTCACTCACTCATTCCTCACTCACTCATTCCTCACTCACTCATTCCTCACTCACTCATTCCTCACTCACTCATTCCTCACTCACTCATTCCTCACTCACTCATTCCTCCCTCACTCATTCCTCACTCACTCATTCCTCACTCACTCATTCCTCACTCACTCATTCCTCACTCACTCATTCCTCACTCACTCATTCCTCACTCACTCATTCCTCACTCACTCATTCCTCACTCACTCATTCCTCACTCACTCATTCCTCACTCACTCATTCCTCACTCACTCATTCCTCACTCACTCATTCCTCACTCACTCATTCCTCACTCACTCATTCCTCACTCACTCACTCCTCACTCACTCACTCCTCACTCACTCACTCACTCCTCACTCACTCACTCCTCACTCACTCACTCCTCACTCACTCATTCCTCACTCACTCACTCCTCACTCACTCGTTCATCACTCACTCGTTCCTCACTCACTCATTCCTCACTCACTCATTCCTCACTCACTCATTCCTCACTCACTCCTCACTCATTCTCCACTCATTCTCCACTCATTCTCCACTCATTCCTCACTCACCTATTCTCCACTCAATCCTCACTCATTCTCCACTCATTCTCCACTCATTCTCCACTCATTCCTCACTAATTCCTCACGCATTCGTCACTCATTCTCCACTCATTCCTCACTCATTCCTCACTCACTCATTCCTCACTCACTCATTCCTCACTCACTCATTCCTCACTCACTCATTCCTCACTCACTCATTCCTCACTCACTCATTCCTCACTCACTCATTCCTCACTCACTCATTCCTCACTCACTCATTCCTCACTCACTCATTCCTCACTCACTCACTCCTCACTCACTCACTCCTCACTCACTCCTCACTCACTCACTCCTCACTCACTCACTCCTCACTCACTCATTCCTCACTCACTCATTCCTCACTCACTCCTCACTCACTCCTCACTCACTCACTCCTCACTCACTCATTCCTCACTCACTCATTCCTCACTCACTCCTCACTCACTCTCCACTCATTCTCCACTCATTCCTCACTCATTCTCCACTCATTCCTCACTCACCTATTCTCCACTCAATCCTCACTCATTCTCCACTCATTCTCCACTCATTCTCCACTCATTCCTCACTCATTCCTCACTCATTCTCCACTCATTCCTCACTCATTCCTCATTCATTCTCCACTCATTCCTCACTCACTCATTCTCCACTCATTCCTCGCTCATTCCTCATTCATTCTCTACTCATTCCTCACTCACTCATTCTCCACTCATTCCTCACTCATTCTCCACTCATTCCTCACTCATTCTCCACTCATTCCTCATTCATTTCCCCACTCATTCCTCACTCACTCATTCCCCACTCATTCTCCACTCATTCCTCACTCATTCCTCACTCATTCCTCACTCATACCTCACTCACTCATACCTCACTCACTCATACCTCACTCACTCATACCTCACTCACTCATACCTCACTCATACCTCACTCATTCCTCACTCATACCTCACTCACTCATTCCTCACTCACTCATTCCTCACTCACTCATTCCTCACTCATTCCTCACTCACTCATTCTCCACTCATTCCTCACTAATTCCTCACTCATTCTCCACTCATTCCTCACTCACTCATTCCTCACTCACTCATTCCTCACTTACTCATTCCTCACTCACTCATTCCTCACTCACTAACTCCTCACTCACTCACTCCTCACTCACTCACTCCTCACTCACTCACTCCTCACTCACTCACTCCTCACTCACTCACTCATTCCTCACTCACTCATTCCTCACTCACTCACTCCTCACTCACTCGTTCCTCACTCACTCATTCCTCACTCACTCATTCCTCACTCACTCATTCCTCACTCACTCACTCCTCACTCACTCCTCACTCATTCTCCACTCATTCTCCACTCATTCCTCACTCATTCTCCACTCATTCCTCACTCACCTATTCTCCACTCAATCCTCACTCATTCTCCACTCATTCTCCACTCATTCTCCACTCATTCCTCACTAATTCCTCACTCATTCGTCACTCATTCCTCACTCATTCCTCACTCACTCATTCCTCACTCACTCATTCCTCACTCACTCATTCCTCACTCACTCATTCCTCACTCACTCATTCCTCACTCACTCATTCCTCACTCACTCATTCCTCACTCACTCACTCCTCACTCACTCACTCCTCACTCACTCACTCCTCACTCACTCACTCCTCACTCACTCACTCCTCACTCACTCACTCCTCACTCACTCACTCCTCACTCACTCACTCCTCACTCACTCACTCACTCCTCACTCACTCATTCCTCACTCACTCATTCCTCACTCACTCATTCCTCACTCACTCCTCACTCACTCATTCTCCACTCATTCTCCACTCATTCGCCACTCATTCCTCACTCATTCTCCACTCATTCCTCACTCACCTATTCTCCACTCAATCCTCACTCACTCATTCCTCACTCACTCATTCCTCACTCACTCATTCCTCACTCACTCATTCCTCACTCACTCATTCCTCACTCACTCATTCCTCACTCACTCATTCCTCACTCACTCACTCCTCACTCACTCACTCCTCACTCACTCACTCCTCACTCACTCACTCCTCACTCACTCACTCCTCACTCACTCACTCCTCACTCACTCACTCCTCACTCACTCACTCCTCACTCACTCATTCCTCACTCACTCACTCCTCACTCACTCATTCCTCACTCACTCATTCCTCACTCACTCATTCCTCACTCACTCATTCCTCACTCACTCCTCACTCACTCATTCTCCACTCATTCCTCACTCATTCCTCACTCATTCTCCACTCATTCTCCACTCATTCCTCACTCATTCCTCATTCATTCTCCACTCATTCCTCACTCACTCATTCTCCACTCATTCCTCGCTCATTCCTCATTCATTCTCTACTCATTCCTCACTCACTCATTCTCCACTCATTCCTCACTCATTCTCCACTCCTTCCTCACTCATTCTCCACTCATTCCTCATTCATTTCTCCACTCATTCCCCACTCATTCTCCACTCATTCCTCACTCATTCCTCACTCATTCCTCACTCATACCTCACTCACTCATACCTCACTCACTCATACCTCACTCACTCATACCTCACTCACTCATACCTCACTCACTCATACCTCACTCACTCATACCTCACTCACTCATACCTCACTCACTCATACCTCACTCATTCCTCACTCATACCTCACTCACTCATACCTCACTCACTCATACCTCACTCACTCATAGCTCACTCACTCATACCTCACTCATTCCTCACTCATTCCTCACTCACTCATTCCTCTCATTCTCCACTCATTTCTCCACTCATTCCTCACTCATTCTCCACTCATTCCTCACTCACCTATTCTCCACTCATTCCTCAATCATTCTCCACTCATTCTCCACTCATTCCTCACTCATTCCCCACTCATTCCTCACTCATTCCTCAATCATTCCTCACTCATTCCTCGCTCATTCTCCACTCATTCTCCACTCATTCCTCACTCATTCCTCACTCATTCCTCACTCATTCCTCACTCACCTATTCTCCACTCATTCCTCACTCATTCTCCACTCATTCCTCACTCGTTCCCCACTCATTCTCCACTCATTCCTCACTCATTCTCCACTCATTCCTCACTCATTCCTCACTCACTCATTCCTCACTCACTCATTCCTCACTCACTCATTCCTCACTCACTCATTCCTCACTCACTCATTCCTCACTCACTCATTCCTCACTCACTCATTCCTCACTCACTCATTCCTCACTCACTCATTCCTCACTCACTCATTCCTCACTCACTCATTCCTCACTCACTCCTCACTCACTCATTCCTCCCTCACTCATTCCTCCCTCACTCATTCCTCCCTCACTCATTCTCCACTCACTCATTCTCCACTCATTCCTCACTCATTCTCCACTCATTCCTCACTCATTCCTCACTCATTCTCCACTCATTCCTCACTCATTCCTCACTCATTCTCCACTCATTCTCCACTCATTCCTCACTCATTCCTCACTCACTCATTCCTCACTCACTCATTCCTCACTCACTCATTCCTCACTCACTCATTCCTCACTCACTCATTCCTCACTCACTCATTCCTCACTCACTCCTCACTCACTCATTCCTCCCTCACTCATTCCTCCCTCACTCATTCTCCACTCACTCATTCTCCACTCATTCCTCACTCATTCTCCACTCATTCCTCACTCATTCCTCACTCATTCTCCACTCATTCCTCACTCATTCCTCACTCATTCTCCACTCATTCTCCACTCATTCCTCACTCACTCATACCTCACTCATACCTCACTCACTCCTCACTCACTCCTCACTCACTCCTCACTCATTCTCCACTCATTCCTCACTCATTCCTCACTCCTCGCTCATTCCTACCTCACTCATTCTCCACTCATTCTCCACTCATTCCTCACTCACTCATACCTCACTCACTCATACCTCACTCCTCACTCATTCTCCACTCATTCCTCACTCATTCCTCACTCACTCCTCACTCATTCCTACCTCACTCATTCCTCACTCACTCCTCACTCATTCACTAAGCACTCACTCATTCCTCACTCATTCCTCACTCCCCACTCACTCCTCACTCACTCCCCACTCACTCCCCACTCACTCATTCCTCACTCGCTCCTCACTCACTCCTCTCACTCCCCACTCACTCCCCACTCACTCCGCACTCACTCCTCACTCCTTCCTCACTCACTCCCCACTCACTCCTCACTCATTCCTCACTCACTCCTCACTGCGCACTCGCTCCGCACTCACTCCGCACTCACTCCTCACTCATTCCTCACTCACTCCTCTCTCATTCCTCACTCACTCCTCACTCACTCCTCACTCATTCATCACTCATTCCTCACTCACTCTGCACTCACTCATTCCTCACTCACTCACTCCGCACTCACTCACGCCGCACTCACTCATTCCTCACTCATTCCTTACTCATTCCTCACTCACTCCGCACTCACTCATTCCTCACTCACTCCGCACTCACTCATTCCTCACTCCCCACTCACTCCTCACTCATTCCTCACTCATTCCGCACTCATTCCTCTCATTTTTCTCATTCCTCACTCATTCCTCACTCATTTTTCTCTGATTCCTCTCTCAATCCTCTCTCATTCCGCACTCATTCCTCACTCATTCCGCACTAATTCCGCACCCATTCTCCACTCATTCTCCACTCATTCTCCACTCATTCCTCACTCATTCCTCACTCATTCCTCACTTATTCCTCTCATTCCGCACTCATTCCTCACTCATTCCTGTCTCATTTTTCTCTCATTCCACACTCATTCCTCACTCATTCCTCACTCATGTTTCTCTCATTCCTCTCTCAATCCTCTCTCATTCCTCACTCATTCCGCTCTCATTCTGCACTCATTCCGCAGACCTGGCGATGGCGCGCTGCATGAGCGAGAGCCAGTACTGTCGCTCCTCGCGCGACGACGCGTAGATCTCGTACATGTCCGGCACGGCGGCCGAGGCGTTGATGAGGAAGAGGCCCTTCTCCTCGTTGGCCTTCTCCCGCACGATCAGCTTCTGCAGCGAGATCACCGCCGGCTTCGTCTCCTGCTCACGCGCACCGAACCGACGGACAGACGCGCCGCGCCGCCACGCGGTTAATCTCGCGTGGCCGAGACGCCACGGTCGCAGTCTCGTTCGCGAGATTGGGGCCCCGCGGTGGCTGCGAGATGTTAACTCCCTCGCCCGGTACGCAGGAGGACGCGGGTTCGATCCCGACCCCTGACCATGCCTGCCGCTGCGTATTTGGAGTTTGCGCATCTCTGTAGATGTCCCCACATGATGAGCGTAAGGCCACACTGGGCTGTGTAGGTTCAGTTGAAACGTCGTTTAGTTTACAATCGGACGGACAGATGGACGGGCGGAAGGACAGGTGGATGAACAAATAGAGCGGAGGGCAGAGAAGACAGACGGATGGAAGGGTGGGAGGGAGAGAGGGGAGGGGAAGGGAGGGAGAGGGGGGGTGGGAGGTAGGGAGGTGTGGGAGGGAGGGGTGGGAGGGTGGGAGGGAGGAGAGGGAGGGAGGGGTGGGAGACAGGGGAGGGGTGGGAGGGAGGATGGGAGAGTTATGACGATGGCAGTGCAGTGTAGATCCGGAGTCCACTGGGTTGTCCGTGGAGGGGTTCTCCTTGGGAAATGAGCGGCGACCTCGTGAGGCCGTGCGGATGCCACGTGGTGCTCACCAGCGACGGGAAGATGTACTTCTGATCCTTCTCCTGCAGGAGGACGAGGCTGTCCGTGAACACCACGGCCAGGATATCTGCAACGCGCGCACACGCGCACAAACAAAGATCCCCCGTGTAGCCTTAACAGACTGTAGGGGCAAGTGCCGTTAGCGAGCACCTATGAAGGCCGGCACGGCACACGAGGGGGTGGGTGGCCAGCACCACGCCCGGCCGCCTTTGTCTCCCCCAGCTCCGATGACCAAGCGCCGGGCCCGGCTACTCCGTTGAACCTCATGGCGGAACTCCCCGGCTCTCGCGTGAACCGCGTCGCGACGTCGTTCTGTGCCCGTCGAAGGCGACCCGACACGGCGATCCGTTCCTCTCGGCGAGCTCCACGCGAGGCGCCCATCAAAGTCTCCACGTTTTGTTTCTGCTGCGCCATCGTCCTCGCCGCCGCCGCCGCCGCCGCCGCCGCGCTTGGACGCCGTGGCAGCAGGACGATCCGTGCCGGGCGCGTCGCGGCGGGACGGAGACGCCAAAAATAAATTAGTTAACTCCGATTTTGACCCCGGGGTCCCGCCATGAGGTTCATTTACTAAACTATTTTTGACTTTACCAGGTAAGGCCCCACACGGAGCTGCTACGTGGCGACCCGGGCCACCAAACGAATGACGGCAGCTAAACCAAGTGGCTCGTCGTCGTCATCATCGTCGTCATCGTTGTCGTCGTCGTCATCGTCGTCGTCATCGTCGTCGCCGCGTGGATACGTGTAGCAGCAGTAGCAGCAGCAGCAGCAGCAGTGAAATTACTGCGAACGCGTAGGTGACGTTGATGGCGAACGTGGAGGGGGGAAAACCGGAGGACCCCGGAGAACAATCCACACGGCCACGGGGAGAGAGAGAGAGCGAGAGAGACACCGCAAACTCGACAGCAGCAGGCGCCCGTCAGGGTCAGGACGGAGCCCACGACCTCCTGCACAGCAGGCGAGGGCGTTAACATCTCCCAGCCACGGCGGGTGGCCCTCACCCTTGGAGCGCCCGGCGGGCGTGCGGATGCCGAGCGTGCCGTCGTGCACCAGCCGCTTGGCCATGAGGTCGGCGCGGGTGAAGGTGGCGCCGTCACGTAGCCGCGTCCCCGCCTTGCTGTCCATGCGGTTGTAGAGCTCGATGAGGCGCAGGCGCTTGCCGTGCTCGCTCACGCGCTCGTCCACCGCAGAGATGACGCCGCGGATCATCGCCAGCGCCCGCGTCAGCTCCTCGTGCTCCGCCGAGCCCTCTGCACGCCGCGGCCGCGAGCGGGGACGCCGCGATGGTTATCGCGACCGGGTGGGACGGCTCGGTCTGGCGCACCGACTGGTTTCATCTTCACTCTCGCTCAGCCACCCACTCACCCGCTCGCTCACCCACCCACCCACTCACTCGCTCGCCCACCCATTCACTCGCTCGCTCGCTCACCCACTCACTCACTCGCTCAGCCACCCACTCACCCACTCACTCGCTCGCTCACCCACCCACCCACTCACTCACTCGCTCGCTCACCCACCCACCCACTCGCTCACCCACCCACCCCACTCGCTCGCCCACCCACCCCACTCACTCGCTCACCCACCGACTCACTCACTCGTTCACCCACCCACCCACTCACTCGCTCACCCACCCACCCCACCTACCCACCCACTCACTCGCTCGCTAACCCACTCACTCGATCACCGACCCACCCACTCATTCACTCACCCACCCGCTAACCCACCCATACACTCACTCGCTCATCCACCCGTACACTCACTCGCTCACCCACCCACTCACTCGCTCACCCACACACTCACTCGCTCACCCACCCACTCACTCGCTCGCCCACCCACTCACTCGCTCGCCTACCCACCCACTCACTCACTCGCCCACCCACCCACCCACTCACTCGCTCACCCACCCACTCACTCACTCGCCCACCCACCCACACTCACTCACTCGGAACCGTGGGGTTAAGGGCCCCTGACAGTAGCACAGCTTAACGCTGAAGTGTCGTCGATATTGGACCGGCGTCACACGGATGACGACGCCTCCCAACAGGACGGCCGCACAGCGACGCGGGGGCGGGGGCGGGGCGGCAGGGAGCCAGGGAGGGGGCCGTACCCCTGGTGGAGCGCAGGATGCGGTCGATGAGCACCGGGTACTTGGTGATGCGCTGGGTGACGAGGAGGATGCACTCCTGCACCCCGAGCCTCCGCACCAGCGCGTTGGAACTCTGGCGCTGCAGGGCAGCGACGCGCGCACACAGACACGCACATTAACACGCACATTAACACGCACATTAACACGCACATTAACACGCACATTAACACGCACATTAACACGCACATTAACACGCACATTAACACGCACATCAACACGCACATTAACACGCACATTAACACGCACATTAACATGCACATTAACACGCACATTAACACGCACATTAACACGCACATTAACACGCACACACATTAACACGCACATTAACACGCATATTAACACGCACATTAACACGCACATTAACACGCACATTAACACGCACATTAACACGCACATTAACACGCACATTAACACGCACGCACAGTAACACACACATTAACACGCACGCACATTAACACGCAAATTAACAAGCACATTAACACACACACAGACACGCACGCACATTAACACACACAGACACGCACATCAACACGCACATCAACACGCACATTAACACGCACATTAACACGCACACACATTAACACGCACATTAACACGCACATCAACACACACATTAACACGCACATTAACACGCACGCACATTAACACGCACATTAACACGCACATTAACACGCACATTAACACGCACGCACATTAACACACACATTAACACGCACATTAACACGCACATTAACACGCACATTAACACACACTGAAACGCACGCACATTAACACACAGACACGCACATTAACACGCACATTAACACGCACATTAACACGCACGCACATTAACACGCACATTAACACGCACGCACATTATCATGCACATTAACACGCACGCACATTAACACGCATGCACATTAACACGCACATTAACACGCACGCACAGGCATGCACGCGCATTAACACGCACGCGCATTAACACGCACGTGCATTAACACGCGCATTAACACGCACATTAACACGCACGCACATTAACACGCACGCACATTAACACGCACGCACACCAACACGCACGCACATCAACACGCACGCACATCAACACGCACGCACATCAACACGCACGCACATCAACACGCACGCACATTAACACGCACGCACATTAACACGCACGCACATTAACACGCACGCACATTAACACGCACGCACATTAACACGCACGCACATTAACACGCACGCACATTAACACGCACGCGCAGACACACACGCGCAGACACACACACGCAGACACTCACGCACATTAACACGCACGCGCAGACACGCAAACACATTAACACGCACACACATTAACACGCACGCGCTGACACACACGCACGCCACAGCATAGTTGGTCACGTGATGCTCACGGTCACGCACGGCAGCCTGGCCGAGCAGTGACCGATATCATCCAATCACTGAGGTGTGTGCACATGCGTGTGTGTGTGCAGTGTGTACGCACGCGTGTGTGTGTGCGCACGTGTGCGCGCATGCGTGTGTGAGCATGCGTGTGTGCGCACGTGTGTTGCGTGCTGCATGCATGCGAGTGTGCGCGTGTGTGCGTGCGAGTGTGTGTGTGTGCACGTGTGTGCACGTGTGTGTGTGCGAGTGTGCGTGCGAGTGTGCGCGCGTGTGCCGCACCCGGATGAAACTCTGGAACTTCCTCTCGCGAGCGAAGTTCTCCTTGTAGAAGCGCACGGCCTCGCAGTGCTGGCTGCAGAAGGCCCCATAGGTGTCCTTCATCGCGTCCCCGTTGTCGTCCGAAAACTGGGGGAAGCGGAGGGGCGCACGGGGGGGGGGGGGGGGGAGCGACAGCTCAACCACAGCACCACTCAACCACAGCACCACTCAACCACAACACCACTCAACCACAACACCACTCAACCACAGCACCACTCAACCACAACACCACTCAACCACAACACCACTCAACCACAACACCACTCAACCACAGCACCACTCAACCACAACACCACTCAACCACAACACCACTCAACCGCAGCACGACTCAACCACAACACCACTCAACCACAGCAACACTCAACCACAACACCACTCAACCACAGCACCACTCAACCACAACACCACTCAACCACAACACCACTCAACCACAACACCACTCAACCACAGCACCACTCAACCACAGCACCACTCAACCACAGCACCACTCAACCACAACACCACTCAACCATTCAACCACAGCACCACTCAACCACAACACCACTCAGCCACAACACCACTCAACCACAGCAACACTCAACCACAACACCACTCAACCGCAGCACGACTCAACCACAACACCACTCAACCACAGCACCACTCAACCACAGCACCACTCAACCACAACACCACTCAACCACAGCACCACTCAACCACAACACCACTCAACCACAACACCACTCAACCACAACACCACTCAACCACAGCACCACTCAACCACAACACCACTCAACCACAGCACCACTCAACCACAACACCACTCAACCACAACACCACTCAACCACAACACCACTCAACCACAGCAACACTCAACCACAACACCACTCAACCACAACACCACTCAACCACAACACCACTCAACCACAGCACCACTCAACCACAGCACCACTCAACCACAACACCACTCAACCACAACACCACTCAACCATTCAACCACAGCACCACTCAACCACAACACCACTCAGCCACAACACCACTCAACCACAGCACCACTCAACCACAACACCACTCAACCACAACACCACTCAACCACTCAACCACAACACCACTCAACCACAACACCACTCAACCACTCAACCACTGCACCAGTCAACCACAACACCACTCAACCACAACACCACTCAACCACTCAACCACAACACCACTCAACCACAACACCACTCAACCACTCAACCACTGCACCACTCAACCGCAGCACGACTCAACCACACCACCACTCAACCACAACACCACTCAACCACACCACCACTCAACCACTGCACCACTCAACCACAACACCACACAACCACAACACCACTCAACCACAACACCACTCAACCACAACACCACTCAACCACAGCACCACTCAACCACAGCACCACTCAACCACAGCACCACTCAACCACAACACCACTCAACCACAGCACCACTCAACCACAACACCACTCAACCACTCAACCACAACACCACTCAACCACAGCACCACTCAACCACTGCACCATTCAACCACAACACCACTCAACCACAGCACCACTCAACCACTGCACCACTCAACCACAACACCACTCAACCACAACACCACTCAACCACTCAACCACAACACCACTCAACCACAGCACCACTCAACCACAGCACCACTCAACCACAACACCACTCAACCACAACACCACTCAACCACAGCACCACTCAACCACAGCACCACTCAACCACAGCACCACTCAACCACAACACCACTCAACCACAGCACCACTCAACCACAACACCACTCAACCACAACACCACTCAACCACAGCACCACTCAACCACAGCACCACTCAACCACAACACCACTCCACCACAACACCACTCAACCACAACACCACTCAACCACAGCACCACTCAACCACAACACCACTCAACCACACCACCACTCAACCACAGCACCACTCAACCACAGCACCACTCAACCACAGCACCACTCAACCACAACACCACTCAACCACAACACCACTCAACCACAACACCACTCAACCACAGCACCACTCAACCACAGCACCACTCAACCACAACACCACTCAACCACTCAACCACAGCACCACTCAACCACAGCACCACTCATCCACAACACCACTCAACCACAACACCACTCAACTACAACACCACTCAACCACAACACCACTCAACCACTGCACCACTCAACCACTGCACCACTCAACCACAACACCACTCAACCACAGCACCACTCAACCACAACACCACCCAACCACTCAACCACAGCACCACTCAACCACAGCACCACTCAACCACTCAACCACAGCACCACTCAACCACAGCACCACTCAACCACAGCACCACTCAACCACTCAACCACAACACCACTCAACCACAGCACCACTCAACCACAACACCACTCAACCACACCACTCAACCACAACACCACTCAACCACAACACCACTCAACCACAACACCACTCAACCGCAGTGGCGGCCTGAATCCCACGTACTAACCGGATCCCCCGGACGCGCGGTGACGTCGATTCTAAACGCGGAGGGAAATACCGGAGCTTCCGGAGAAAAAACTCCACACAACCACGGGGAGAGAGAGAGAGATAGAGAGAGAGAGAGATCCTTCATTGTCATTGTCACCAGTACAACACGCAGTCTCAAAATATACAGCGGGCATCAGGGTCGGGATCGAACCCGCGACCACCTCCTGTATACCGCGCGAGGGAGTTAACATCTCCTAGCCACCGAGGCTTCCGCCTTCACCGGCACTCTCTCCGGCCGCGATACAAGCCAACCGGCGTAGCGCGTCGGTGACAACCGTCCCGGCGAACCGGCCGCGTTCCTCGGGACCCACGGTGGATAGGAGATGTCAACCACCTCGCCTGCTACGCAGGAAGTCGTGGGTTCGTTCCCGACCCTGACGCCCGCTGCATATTTGAAGTTTGCGTGTCTCTCTCTCTCTCTCTCCGTGGTCACGTGTTATTTTTCTCCGGGTCCTCCGGTTTTTCCCCCTCCACGTTCAGAATGGACGCCACCACGCGTTTTGAAACTTATTTGCCTGCTGCTATGAAGTTCCACACGACGACGATAAGCCACACTCCGTAAAAGCGATCACTTGCGATGGGCAGGTGGCTTCTGATAAAGAGCTACACATGCAGCAGCTCAGTCGGAACCTTACGCCTGGCCAATTAATAAGTTTAGTTTAAAAAAAAAAAAAAAAATTTAGTTTATAGTTTTAATGAAACCCCCCGCCCCCCCCCAACCGGGGCCACAGACGGCAGCGCCGGCGTGGCTCACCTGGCCCATGAGGACGTCGCCAACGCGCGTGACGGTGAAGTTGCGGTCACTGCCCGGATCGAGGCTGTCTCGCCGGCGCTCCAGGAGGCGCGCGATGAAGTGCGTGTGCAGCTCCAGGAGGTCGTCCAGCCGCGGGAACAGCCGCTCCACCATCTCCGCCGTCCAGCCCAACTCCTGGCGCAGGCCTCGCCCGAACACGTCCGCCATGATGCGCAGCGTCCGGATGTGGTGCATCTCCGTCTGCATCAGCTCTGGCGGTCGGACGGTTTGCGGAGGGCGTGGGTGGGTGCAGGGGGTGCGGTGGTGAGATGGTGCAGAGGTGCGGTGGTGGGGTGGTGCGGTGGAACGGAGGTGCGGTGGAGTGATGGTAGTGACCAACACAGGGGGAAGTGGATGTTGTGTGTGAGTGATTGTGTTGTGCGAGTGATTGTGTTGTGTGTGAGTGATTGTGTTGTGTGCGAGTGATTGTGTTGTGCGAGTGATTGTGTTGTGTGCGAGTGATTGTGTTGTGTGCGAGTGATTGTGTTGTGCGAGTGATTGTGTTGTGTGTGAGTGATTGTGTGTGAGTGATTGTGTTGTGTGTGAGTGATTGCGTGCGAGTGATTGTGTGCGAGTGATTGTGTTGTGTGTGAGTGATTGTGTGCGAGTGATTGTGTTGTGTGTGAGTGATTGTGTTGTGTGTGAGTGATTGTGTTGTGTGTGAGTGATTGTGTTGTGTGCGAGTGATTATGTTGTGTGCGAGTGATTGTGTTGTGTGTGAGTGATTGTGTTGTGAGTGATTGTGTTGTGCGAGTGATTGTGTTGTGTGTGAGTGATTGTGTTGTGTGCGAGTGATTGTGTTGTGTGCGAGTGATTGTGTTGTGTGTGAGTGATTGTGTGTGAGTGATTGTGTTGTGTGTGAGTGATTGTGTGCGAGTGATTGTGTGCGAGTGATTGTGTTGTGTGTGAGTGATTGTGTGCGAGTGATTGTGTTGTGTGCGAGTGATTGTGTTGTGTGCGAGTGATTGTGTTGTGTGTGAGTGATTGTGTTGTGTGCGAGTGATTGTGTTGTGTGCGAGTGATTGTGTTGTGTGTGAGTGATTGTGTTGTGTGTGAGTGATTGTGTGCGAGTGATTGTGTTGTGTGTGGGTGATTGTGTTGTGTGTGAGTGATTGTGTTGTGTGTGAGTGATTGTGTTGTGTGCGAGTGATTGTGTTGTGTGCGAGTGATTGTGTTGTGTGCGAGTGATTGTTCGATCCCAACCCTGACGACAGCTGTAGTATATTTCGAGTTTGCTTCTCTCTCCCCCCGTGGTCACGTAGTTTTCCCCTGCACGCGTTTAAGAGTTTTTGGCTGCTACTATCAATTGAGCTGTCATTTGTTTCCAGGTGGCGTCGCTTCTGAACCACAGCTGTCTAGATCAGTGGCCTATACAAACAGATCTCGCGTCACGGTGTGGCCTGGCGCGTCACGGCGTGGGCTAGATCTCGTGTAGTGATGTGGCCGGCCCGTTACCGTAGATGACGTCCTGCCTCTTGATCTCGTCCTTGTTCTGCCTCTTGATGAACTTGGCGTCCACGGCGACGCTCCACGAGTCGGCCTCGAAGTAGCGAGCGTCCTCCTCCAGGCTGCCCATGAGGCTGCACTCGATCACGTCCCCTGCACCGGCGAGACAGCAGCGGAAAGCGCAGCTTTGTTGAGTCTATGGGCAGTGTTGAGTCTATGGGTAGTGTTGAGTCTATGGGCAGTGTTAAGTCTATGGGTAGTGATGAGTCTATGGGCAGTGTTGAGTCTATGGGTAGTGTTGAGTCTATGGGCAGTGTTAAGTCTATGGGTAGTGTTGAGTCTATGGGCAGTGCTGAGTCTATGGGCAGTGTTAGTCTATAGGCAGTGTTGAGTCTATGGGCAGTGATGAGTCTATGGGTAGTGTTGAGTCTATGGGCAGTGTTGAGTCTATGGGCAGTGTTAGTCTATGGGCAGTGTTGAGTCTATGGGCAGTGTTGAGTCTATGGGTAGTGTTGAGTCTATGGGCAGTGTTGAGTCTATGGGCAGTGTTGAGTCTATGGTGCAGTGTTGAGTCTATGGTGCAGTGTTGAGTCTATGGGCAGTGTTGAGTCTATGGGCAGTGCTGAGTCTATGGGCAGTGTTAGTCTATAGGCAGTGTTGAGTCTATGGGCAGTGATGAGTCTATGGGTAGTGTTGAGTCTATGGGCAGTGTTGAGTCTATGGTGCAGTGTTGAGTCTATGGGCAGTGTTGAGTCTATGGGCAGTGTTAGTCTATGGGCAGTGTTGAGTCTATGGGCAGTGTTGAGTCTATGGGTAGTGTTGAGTCTATGGGCAGTGTTGAGTCTATGGGCAGTGTTGAGTCTATGGGTAGTGTTGAGTCTATGGGCAGTGTTGAGTCTATGGGTAGTGTTGAGTCTATGGGCAGTGTTGAGTCTATGGGTAGTGTTGAGTCTATGGGCAGTGTTGAGTCTATGGGCAGTGTTGAGTCTATGGGTAGTGTTGAGTCTATGGGCAGTGTTAGTCTATGGGTAGTGTTGAGTCTATGGGCAGTGTTGAGTCTATGGGTAGTGTTGAGTCTATGGGAATTTCTGAGTGAGTGGGGCCTCACCATCGTCTGGCAGCGACTCCATGGAGTTGCCCATGAGCCGGCTGAAGAGGGACAGCGACTCCGTCGACTGCCACCGGCCACGGTGGAACCCATTCCGGTCGGTGGACGCCGGCGCTCTGCGGTGTCACGCAAAGGCAAAGG